>OX578141.1:39135025-39735025 GCA_951213105.1 Amaurobius ferox | reverse complement strand
TGATATTAAAAAAATAAACTGGCCACTGTTCTTTCATAAATAGTTATTAATGATAAATTTATCACTAATTTTGATAAAGCTTTTCTTTCAATTAATTGCAATAACCTTCGTAATACTTTACTTTTGAAATCCGTTTTTATTACTTTCCTTATATACATAGTATAATGTATAAGGAAAGTATTGTGACGGAGTCGAAAATTTCGAGTTTTAGACGGGAGATCACGTTCCAAGCATCCCTGATCACGAATCGAATATTTTTGAGGTGACGTATGTGTGTGTATATATATGCGTGTGTGTGTGTGTGTGTGTGTGTGTGTGTGTGTGACCCTGAGGAGACGATATTTCTTGAACGAATGGAGCGATTCGAATAAAATTCGAAATAAAAATTACAATTCGTGAATACAGGAAGCCTATTGTTTTTAAACACAATCGAATATTCAGAACTCCCCTAAATTTTCTAGTGAAATTTTGAAAAAATCAAAATCTTTATTAAAGCTACGCAAATATACATTTCTTATGTAATTTTTCTTTACAATACGATTGACATAAACTTTAGAACACTAGCATAAACCGTTCTGGCGATATTGCACATTTTTCAAATAAATTTATCAAAGAATCCCATAAATTAAAAAGATATATTTATTGCTGAGAATTTGAAAGAATTAAAACCTTTAATAAAGTTACGCAAATAGACATTTCTTATGTAATTTTTCCTTAGAACACGATTGACATAAACTTTAGAACGCTAGCCTAAACCTTTCTCGAGATATTGCACATTTTTCAAATAAATTTATCCAAAAATCCCATAAATTAAAAAAAATATTAACTGTTGAGAAACATAATAAATAAGTTGTTGGTATCACTTCTGATTTCAATAGCAAAAATACCACTGATGAAGAGCGTATTTAGGTTCGAAAGCGCTCTGGCCTTTATCATTTTTGCACGTCTCATAAGAAGTGTAATAAAGACCTTCTGTCAAAGTTGTGTGCTTGACCTTTTTACTGTTGAGAAACATGTTCACTTTTCATACGTAATATCATGCAATAAATTTGGTGACATCATTCTCGTGGATCTAGCTCGTTCCATTCATGAGAAATATACTTTGAATAATACTTTTGTACTTGAACGCCAATAGTCATTTATCTACTATAAGACTAACTTATTTGTCCGTCCATAACGCTTGGCGAGATTTTGGAATTTGGCTTAATGTTGCCAACTTGACGACTTTTTTAAATGTTGCCAAATTAACGAAAATCTCGCCAAATAAATAAAAATGACATTAAATCAATGAAAATGACGAGTAATTGCCGAAAATTCAGTATGTTGGAAAGAATACAAGTATCTACTATAAGAATAACCTATTTTTTTACTCTAAAGTAGTAAATCCATTGCATCATATAAAGAAAGTCATGTTCTGTCCACATCAATTTTTTTTATATATTATTAAATCAGATTTTCGAGAATCTACTTGTAACTTCGATCCCGTTCAAACCCTCAGTTTTGCATGGCGTCTTATTTTCGACTCTATACGTGTTAAACTATTATATGATTACAGATGAACAACACATGACCATGCACACGGATTCAAATAGTCATTTTATTTTTATGCTGATCATGATTAGAGTAAAAATACTTATTTTTACTCTAATCATGATCAGCACTTTAAAGCTAAGGATATTCCTACCGCTTCTACCTCCCCTTTCTCCTCTCCTCACCCTACGTTTAAATATGATCGGGTTGAACTCCTTAATATTAGACCTGTGTTTTTTGAGCAACTTTGTACTCCTGTTTCTTTCCCTTTTATGAATAATTCTTCACAAGATATCACCGTAATGCAATATTTGGCTTTATAGCGAGGCCCAAAATTTGCTTACCCTCTTGCTCCCAATAATATCTTTAATTTAACTCTCCATGTTGAAGAAACTCTTCTTCATGTCGATCATAGACATCGTGATCGTGGAAGATTCATTATATACCGTTCCATTTCCAATTTTCAAAATAATAATGACTTCTTGAATAAAAATAGAAATAATTTTCCTCGATTAAATAATGATTTACGTATTGACATTTTAGCACTTAAAAAACATAAAACTAATAATAATTTAATTATTTTGGCTGCTGATAAGACCAGACAACTTGTACTTATTGATGGTGTGAATTATTTGAGGCAATGCGGAGGTGTATTGCCGAGATGGATTGTACCAATGTTAAAACTTTTCGTATTACTGCTATACATTCTAAGATTGCCCAACTTAAAAAATCCTCTGACCTTCCTCCTCCTATTAAATCTGCTGTTTTACGAACTTCCCATCAATTACCTCAACTTTTCCGTCAAATTAAATTGCATAAAGCTAATCATCCCATGCGTCATATTGTTTCTAGATGTAATGGCCCCACTTACTTTTTGGAAAAAGCTCTGACAAAATTTTTAAAACCGTTTTTCGATGATCATCCCTTTTCGGTTAATTCTACTGAACATTTTATCAATACTCTTTTTAAAGTAAATTTTGTTCCTAATCGTACTTTTCATAGTTTTGACGTGGTGTCTCTTTTCCCTAATGTTCCCGTTGATAAGGCCATTGGCATTATTGCCAAAAACTTTCTTTGCATAATGGTAAACCCCCTTCCATCACTGCAATAACCTCTGCATTGAATATCGTAGCGAGGACCAACAGTTTTGGTTCTCGTGGTGATATTTACTTACAAAATTCGGGTGCACCTATGGGTAGCCCACTTTCTGGTATCTTTGCGGAGGCAGTTTTGCAGGAACTCGAGAACGAGATTTTGCCTTTTTTATTCCTTAAACCTATTCTTTGGCAACGTTATGTTGATGATGTGTTTATAATTTGGAACCATAGCTTAGATGATTTATTCAATTTACTTGTTTCTGTCAATGATTTCTATCCCACTATTAATTTTACTGTTGAACATGAATCTAATTGTTCTTTACCTTTTTTAGACGTTATTGTTTCCCGTAATTTTTCTAATTTTCAGTCTTCTGTATTTCGTAAATCTACGTTTACCAATACGTGCATTCCGGCAAATTCGTTTCACCCTATTTCTTATATTCACCCTTCTAAAAAATATTCTTTTATCGCATATTTCAATCGCGGCTTTAATGTCTCTTCAACTATTTTATCTTTAGGTAATGGAATTGATTTAATTTTTAAACTTGGTCAAGATGCAGGCTACTCTTAAGAGTTTATCCATGATATTTACATTAAGATCCGTAATAAGTTTTTACAACCTTTTTATAGTCTTATTCCTATCAACGATCGTTTACAGTTTAAAGCTAGTTGTCCTTACCATCCTAGAATTTTTCGCCCCCTTATTAATATTTTTGTGCTGAATTTAAATTTAAACCCGCTCATTTAGCTGTTACCACTTTATTCAATCGCATTCGAACTGATAAGTTTAAGAATAAAATTAACTTTAAAAATCTTGCTGGGATGTATGTTGTACCCCTCCTTTCTCCTGAAAATATCTATAAATTTTATATCGGTAGTACTGAAATTAAGGTTGGTATCCGTTTTTCCGAACATGCTAGAGACATAAAAAATGGTAAATTAACGACTGCCCTTGCCAGTTGGTAAATAAAGATAATTTTCGCCCTCTTTTTGAAAAAAACTTTTCTCTTAGTTAGTTGTAATAACCTCCGTTCGATCTTGCTTTATGAATACCTTTTTACTTATTTATACCGTTTTTTTATTTATAATTTTGACCCTGTTCAGGTCCTGAGTTATGCTTGGCGACTTGTTCTCGATTCCCTGCATGTTAAGCCTTTGCATAGCTACATTGATTTATAATTATTGTGTGTTTTTTGAAAAAACCCTAATTTTTTAAACAGCTTAGCAGTTTTTTGCTCTTTAAGCTTTGTGTAAATTGTAATCTGAACCATGGTCTACATTTTTATTTTTATTTATTTTTATTTTACTTTTATTTTTATAATTGACAACTCATGATATGCACATTTTTTCTTGGAAGTACTATAGTGTATATAAGCTCGTTGGCATCATTTCTAATTGTACTACCACTGAGGATGGACATGTAAAATGTCTGAAAGTGCTTTGGCTATTATTTGTACGTAGGATGTTTTTTAAAAATAAGATGACTATTGAATCCGTGTGATTTGTCATTTGTTGTTCATCTGTATTTAATACTGTGACGTGTCGCCACTCTTAGCATATTATATGATTTTCTGGAAATCTAGTGCTTCACCACTAGTGTTATGTTTGTAAATGGGCCTGATTTATGTGTGTACATGGATTTTGAAATGAATTGAATTAAATTGAATTACTTTTGTTTGTGATTTGCCCTATTCATATTTGTATTCACGATTATTGGTTGTATAAAAGCTCATGTCTATCAATTCCTTGTTACTGTCACTGATGAAGGACACTATGTTGTCCGACAGCGCTATACATTTTGAAAAACTTTTCCTTTCCGTCAAGGTGGTGTATTAAATACAGTTTACAATACTTATAGTCTTTGCTGAAAATATTAAGTAAATATGTTTAGTTAGTCCCCCTCCCAGCAAATAAATGTTTATTCATTGACTAAATGGATAAAAAAATTGCTACTTAACAGTTATGCCAAGTATCAAAAGAGTATAATACAAATTTTAAATCATCTTCTCATCCTACCTAGGGATAATTATTATGGAGCCCAAAATGAATGCATTTACTTTTCGCCATTGTATTCGATTTATCTTATTTATATTTAATATTAAAAAATATTCCCCGTGTTGTTCGGGATTTAAGATGCTACTGATATATGAAATATGATTGACTTACAATCTATGCTATTTTTTATAGAATAATAATAATTTCTAAACGCAATAGCATGGCATATTACCTAGAAGGTTGAAGAAAACCAGTACAGCTAAAATACCACCAAAAATCTAAGAACGCTTAAAGAATTAGAAAATAAACTGGAACTACACTGTTTACTGAAAAGGAAACTTGAGAATAATAAGTAACTGTGAAACACAATTACGACACGAACATGTTGGTTTAATCCCTGGAAGATTCAGAAGAAAAAAATACTAAAAATAAGTAACTGCTAAGCATACTGTTTTATAATAGTATGTTTCAGCTTGCACTATTTTCATAAAGGGGAAATTTATTCGAAACTTTGAGACTAATCATTTTCAACCATTTATTAATCTCTTCAGGCATTTACTATTATATTATCCTAAAGGATGTTTAAGTATCTTCTGAACCAACACTCTTAAGCTATATTGAATCTAATCTTATTCACTTGACACAAAACAATATACCATAAAATCTTGGTAATCAGAACTTCGTTAAGCAAAACGTTAAATTGTTTAAAGGTTTAAAATTATGAGAAATAGTAAAAGAGGTCATAAAAAGACGTCTGCCACAATGTGTGAAACTAAACTAGGGACAAATTAGTAATGGTTGTCCCGAATGTAAAAAAACGATATATAAAGGAGCGGCACCTAGTGAGTGGATATGAAAATACTACAACTTGGCATACTTCTCCAGCTGGCATATTACCTCGAATTTCCTTATACTTATTTCTTTATAGATTAATTTTAGATCTATGTATAGGTTTGATTCGATTTTTATTATTTTTAAAAACATATTTCAGAATTATATTTTTCATGCTGAGGACAAAATAATTTGTAAACACAGTAACTTAATTATTGCGAACCTTCAATATTTTCTCTTAAGCATTCCGTAAATCACCAATGCAAAATATGCTGCTTTTCAAAAATAGCTAAATATTTTAAACTTGCATTTACTGAAATGCCCGGCTTAGAAATCTGATTTGTGATACGCGCAGTAATTGTAACTGTAAAAGCTACTGTCATAAGCTGTCGATCAACGTCAAAGTAAAAGGAATATTTAAGATAAGGACGCCTAGTGAACTTTCAAATGGAAATTTAATAATAGACAAGCGGACGAGAAATGTAAAAAAATTTAAATGGAGCATGAATATTTCATATCACTGAAGCACTCAAATTCCAAATCGAAATCTTTGAATTTATAATTTCAGACACTGAATTTCAAGTATCTAATTTAAAACATTGTATTTATTTTGACACTATTTATGAAATATTGGAAATATATTTAAATATAGTGCGCTATGTACAGTTAACTGTATTTGAAGTCGATGCACGTTTAGTATTATTTGAAAATAAATGCTGCATATATGAGTTCTATATATCCGATAACTCCAATATTGAAACGTGGCAGAATATATGAAATAATGATGTGAGCGTGAATTTACCTTTACAATGAAATGAATGAGCAAAATTATGATATGCTGTATAAATCAATTTAATAAATTGGAAATTTTAAACAATTTTATATATCAAAACTTCAAAAAAATGCTGTAATTTATATTGGTAAACTGCAAATATATGTTGTCCTTAATATCTCCAAAATCCCATTAAAATGTTTTAGAAAAGTGAAAGTGTATACATCATTTTACTTTATGAGACATTTTGAGATTAAATAACGGCAAAGGAAATATCAGTCGTTGACTATTAGGGAACACGCAGTTTTCCGAGGCAATACATTCTTAATTTTAACTCACAAATGCATTCATTCTACCCTTCTGTCGGTATTCGGTGAGCTACAAGGTACGCCTGTGGTCGAAGCCTATGGTAAAACATTATCTAGCGTCCAGATCCGTAGAAATGAGTTCGAATTTTGATACAGTATAGAGACCAGTAGTAAGTATACATGCGTATCCATAGTGGTTAAGAATCAATTTTAAACTGTAGCTCTCAGTCAAAGCTGATTTCCTACGCATAAAAATATTTTTGCAGCAGTAAAATAATACGAAATACAAAGTCCAATACTAGATACTTTGGACAACGTCCTGGGCAAAATTTATTTAATCAATAAAAATATTTTCCCCCTTATAGAGCAAATTGGATTTAATAGTATTTCTTAAAAGTGTAATATTTCCTGATGAATATTGCAAAATTAACGAAATATTCATCGTACATTATAGTATGAACCGATGAGGGTTTAATCTCAGTTAATCATTTGATGTATTATACAACAGACAGTGCGCGACAGCAGCATCAGATACTAGTTGCATATAAAATATATATTTCTCCTTCTACCATAGTCTGTCTGCGGTCCTTGAATTAACAATAGCTGTAAAATCTCTTTTTGAGATAATTCTATTTCATATGCTTGTTCAGTCCTTGTTTCAAACAATTGGGATAAGACACATCATATGACATGAATCACATCATGTGACATCAGATGAAACCCCAATTAACACTAGAACCAATTCCCAATCATATCAAAATAAAACCCAAAAACCACACAGAGAGATATTATTTTTTCAAACTGTCACTAAGATCAGACACAGGTAAAAACAAAACAGACAGAAATCTATCTCCGGGATAAAGTAGTTAATAACCTATTAGTTAATCAACCTTCGACCCAAATTATTCTTACGAACAACCATCAGTATTCCTAACTACAAAATAGCAAACCAACAGCAGAATTAAAACACCAAACAAAGAAAATCCATATTACACCCAGATCAAATTCCATATGAAAATCAACAATAATTCCCAAATCGTATACCCTGGACCAAAACCAATTATGTAGTTCTAATATAATTAGATCCCATTTCAACCCGAGTTCAAAGTAAGCAATTAAGGTACATAGAAAACAAACGTGAATCCATAAACACGAACGTCAAAATGCATAAACTGCAAGTCCCAATTAAACAGCGTAAAAACAGCTCCCCCATTAAAATCAAACCCCATAATCAACATATCTTCTATAAATATCCACACTCCGTATTAATCACGGGCAATCCCTGGACCGGCAAGAATAATCAGCGGCCAACCAAACACCAAATTTAACATTTTTGGAGGAATTAATACAACTAGGATGTCTGCTACCACTGTTTCATTCATGAACACATCCGGGGGGCGAAGTTCTCCAGAAGGCGATTAATCGCCCTCTTGGAAACATTATATTAACTTACTTTCTATTTATGTGACAGCATTTTGATATATTTATATAAGGCAAAGAGAAAACTTGCCCCCCACCCCCCAATGTTTCATTCGCCCTCCGCAGCCATAAAGTTCTGAAAGACTGCCTGTCCTACAGAGCCCGGTTACGTGATTCTCGTCGAAATTCAAACATTTGGGGTCGAACTGGTATCACAGAAACTGTGTCATTACCAGTCGCACTTCATGCACTGATGGAACCCTAAGAATTGCCGGCAGAAATGCCGGTCCAGCTGACACGAGATATGCCCAGAATTAATAATAGTTTGGAAGATGGATGGCTCTACTCCCAAGACCCTGTGTCGTTTCCTCTTGATCTTCAAATTAACTTCGAGGTTCTCAGCATCCTGAAAGATGTCGTTTTGTTATAACATCTCATGACTCACATGTTCCAATTCTAGATCATTTTGGACAATAAATACAATAATCCTTGGTCTCCTTTGTACCATCCTCTCAACTCAGTCATGGTCCACGAAACTAGGAATCTTCTAGAGAAGTACCTGCAGCTGCATGTCCATTATTCCCTGTTGATCTCTAATCTTTATTACCAAGCCACTCTTGGGTACACAATAGAATATATTAATACCTCAGGCAAAATCCTCTGTATCCAGATTACTCTTTATATACTTTAGTGTCCCGGTAGGGAACACCAGAAATAAAAGTAACGAGGAGAGTCCTGTTGGTTTCAGTACCAGGAGTATCGGTTGCATCAGGGGCGATATGCAAGGTGGAAGTCATAGTACGCCCATGGCTCAGAACTAGAGGATACGAAGGAGGAGGTAAACTGAAGACGGGGTGCGAAAGCGCCTCCACTGAGGTGTCCTCAAGATCTTCAACAGTCTCCTCATATAGGGAAAATTCATTTTCTTCAATTCACTGGATAATGTAAACTAAGCTCAAATAGGTCCTTACCGCGCTTATAAGCCAAGCCTACAATCAAGACGAAAACTGTGCAACAAATCCTCCTCTGAGATCCTGTGGAATCAAGCTCTGGCAAATAAGTCATGAACAAAAAACAAATTCGCAAAGATCAGAAAGATCGTTATTCAGTATCGTGATTCAGTAAGGGTTGATAAGTAATCTCAAAGCACTAGATCGCTTAAGTTACAATCAGCATTAAAATAAACAATAACATATTTGAATTGCATTCTGCAATAATAATACTAGTAAATAATTCAAATTATCAATTATATGGAAACTCACAGTAAATGCAAACAGACAAAGCAATATAAACTATATAACAAAATTACTTACCGAAAAATATTAGTAGATCTATTCACATGATCCCAGGAAAGGCACTAAAGTCATAGGAAAAAATCCGATGACCCAGAAGGTACCACAGATAGTACAAGTATCAAACCGTAGTAATACTATGAACACAGTTTTTTGGTACCGTAGTAACCGTACCGAGGCCGGAATTAATGCAAAACCACGATAGAGGAAACATATATCCCGCAGACGATAAGACAAAGGGCAAATAGAGCGAAACCAGTCGAGCAAAAGCATTGTCAAGGGTTAGAAATTCCCATGAATATTTCAAAATGATCACCAGTTTTTAAATCAATTTAACCCCATACAGGTATCCACAATGATTAATTACAATAATTTATCTAATTTCCATCTTATAGTAATATAATCGATGGATAACATAGTAAAGTTGGTCAGTAGCTACACTAAATTCAATAAATCATCCTTAATCCGCCAGGAGAAACGATCACAGTAGAGTCACAACAGCTTTACAAAGCACGGAGTTAAGTCATATTTAATGAACCAGAATAATGGGAACTAACGTCATATGCTATATGTCACAAATCTCCACAGGTTGTAACAGGAGAGGTACCAGTACCGAACTTCGATAATATAATGCTTAGAGCCCAAGGGTACTATAGTAAAAATACCGAATCCTATTGTAGTGTGACAACAGTAGAAAACAAAACACTGCTCCGCATAGTAACTATGACAGCTTTGATACTTCATTATTTTTACCAGTTTTTAATTTACCATATCTTCATTCATGAATCCAAAATATTCACTCTAAGCAGCTGTCAACATTTCAAGTAATAAAAGTAAAAACTATTAGTCCGTCATTATACTACGCACTTAGCATTTAACATAGAAATTCCAAAACCACTTAACATAGAAATTATCAACACACTTATATATCAACTAAAAAATCATATAAAAGGACGGGAACATTACCAATTTAAACCTGGAGCACTTAGCTTTCATCCATGCACATTTTAAGAGAGCAATTCTCTGTAATAACCGCATTTTAAAACAACTTTCCATCCGGACATAACAAACAATCCGTCATGTTGAACAATATGTCGGAAGCAGGAAGGGGGGGGGGATCCTATGAGCCCGGCAACCAATCAAAAACTTGTCAGTCTGATACCCATCAGAGTAGGATTTCGTCATTAGTGACACAGCGGACGAGGAGAGTTGTTTCCAAAATACAGAAAGTTTTCCTTATATAATAAATAAAAAGTGTTTGTTAATTTTGAAGTGACAATATCCAAGCCTAAACAGCTTGCGCAGAGATTTTTTTTTTCGTACTGTCCATACCTACATCAGCGACGCCCAAAGATATTTAGTGACCTCGGTGCAGAATGACAATCGCAGTTAACAAATTCGCCATCTTCAGAGAGCTCGAGAACAAAATACGCGCGTTTCCAACTCCAGTGATATCATATTCGCAGTACCAGAATAAAACAATGAAATCAGTCATACCCGACATCGTCCCCCTGGTCGGAAGTAGAGGGATTCATCCTGGGCGTGTCTGACTTCATTTTTGTATTCTGGCACTGCGCATATGATATCACGGCAATAGCAAACGATTTGTTCTCGAGACCTCTGAAGAGACCGAAAATTTCTTTGGACGTCACGGAGAAAGGTGTACACAGCACAAATCAAACTCTCTGCACGGGTTGCTTATGCCTAGATATTGCCACTTCAAAATTAACAAAATAGCCGACGCGGTGGCCGAACTGTCAAGGCAAGCGTTTCCTAGCAATCGTTCGCCGCCGGGTTGTGGGTTCGAGTCCCACCTTCAAGCATGGATGTTGTTTCGTTGGACGCGGTGTGTTCCTACCCTCACTGGGGAGCTGGTGCAACGTCATATGACGTCTAAACAGTTCACGATTCTGGCGGTGTATAGGCGAATGATGAAAATCGAATGCCTGGCCATTAGGAAAAAAAATAACAAGACAAAAATCGAAATTAAACCAGTGACACAAAAGAACATTTAAAATAGCTGCAATACATGTGTGAACACCAAGTGTCAAAAATGAATATAAATAAGTATAAAAATATAATGCAGCAGCAGAAGAAGGATTTGAGTGACAGCATATAACGTCTTAACCATTTTCGCCTATTTTGATGCCAAATATTAGCAGAAACTATAAATATATGAGTAATTCAAGATAATCAGTTTTCAGCAAAAAACATTAATTTTTTTAGAAAAATACGGTTTCTGCTTTAGATTTTGAATTAACAATTATATTAATTTGTTTTTATGTATCGTGCATATCCAGATCGATATAAAATATTTAAAAGTATTTTAAAAAGCTATGTAATTAATTTTTCCTAATACTTTAGTTTTTCTGGCCCAAGATAAAAATATTGGTTTCTATTGTACTCGATTTTAAGACAAGTGTGCCTTTCTGCTGCGGGACGTCTTGAAACTTGTGTTTAAGAATTAGTTTAACTTGTTTAAAATCAGCTTTTAAGCGTGTTTCAATTCTGCGATTAATGTTTAGCAAACTGATATCACCAAGATGATTTTATCTGGACTCTTGCACCTTCATTGCTTACACCTTATTTTCTTTCTCAAATACTTTTGTTAGATAATTAACTGAAGTTTGACTTGTTTAGAATTCGTAAAGTCTTAAAAGGTAATAAAATGCAAGTAAAATTACTATTATACTTATTAAACAAGGTTGCGTTTTACTCAAATAATGTTCACAGAAATCAAATAAACGTATTTTTAAAAGTCTAAACCCACTTTTCGTAATTCTGTTTAATTCCTTAGATATATGGAATTTTTAAACTTTCCTTCATAAGTAATATGAGCAACTACGCTGTTTCTTATTTGACTACTTATTGTTAGAATTTTGGTATAAAATGCATATTTATTTTTCAAAATAGTTTTATTTAAATATATGTAATAATTTCAATATATCACATTTTAATTTTACAATTTCGTATTTGAAAATGAACTCAAAATCATTAAGACTTATCTATTTGTGATTGTATAGTAGTTACAATTAGTTTTAGATACAGAGTAATACTGCAAGAAAGATTTGCAATCGAAAGTCAATTTACCATTATAGCCGTCATAGTGTCGAATTTACAGTAACAACAAACCTCAATTAGTTACATATTCTAGTAAAATTATATTTCAGATACTTTAAAAATCTCACAAGATTCTCAAAAGTCACGAAACATGAAAGTACCATATATTTCTATTTCAGTATATCTATCAAATAGGTAATTTTCCTGTGGAACACTATCAACATTTACCTAAAAACACGTATATATTGTCAAAGAAAAACATAATTTCGTAAGTGTTTATGGTGTAACAAATACGGATATAACAAATGAGGTTCTTGTGCATAAACATGTTTTATTACAGTCTCCATAAATTGCACGGCTATTTTCTCTCCAATGTCAGAACACTCTCCAGAGAGTTGATTTGCTATAAACGTGTTAAACCAAATAAGGCTGCTAAAACAATCGCGTGCTTTAAGAATCCTTTTTGATATCTTGGACATCACCGTCCTAATACATTTTACCTACCACAAAACTATATTAATTTTAGCGTGATATAAATGGACTGCGAGAACAGAGATATTATTCAAATGATAAGGTAATTTTAGTGATGTCCAACTAACTCCGCTGTCAATTTCTATCTGCATTCTAGGACTGAATAAACTCGTTCCTCGATGGGTAAATTTTATAGAAGCATGTGATGATAATGTAGGAATATAAAAAACGAAATATGTAAAACAGCTTATATACATATATTTTTATGAAAATTATCATTCTTGACACACCCTCCCTTTAAAAACTACTAAAAAAAAACTCCAATGACATTTTAAAAATGCGTATATTTTAATAAGTTTCAAGACTTTGCTATCTTTGTGAATATTCTTTTAAATAAAGTATTGCTATTAAAAATCTTCAAAAAATGGGGTATCTTTAACATGCGACTAAACATAATTCACAATTATGCATTTCCTATTACCTCGAATAAACATGAAACACTTACTAACTACAATTTCAATGAAAGTTGAATTGTAAGATAAGGGTAAACCTGCGTCACATTCTCATCTGTATTTCGAACTCTAATGACACCGAGAAATTTTGCTACCATAGTCAATTCTAAGTTAGCTGAATTCATGCGGCCATCCCTAGAGATAAAATAGCATACTCATTAAGATGATTATGACTGCGAAGCAACATGACACAATGTCTAATTGATATCTAGAGAATATTCAGCCTAAGTGGGCGACAAAGAGGCCAACAGTCAATATCAATCTGAATGCAGACGGTTGTTATCAATTTGAATCCAGACTTGCCAAATTACATCATTACGCCGGTTATTGCTAACTTCATAAATAGGCCTTATATAATGTAAACATAGCGAGTGGTCTTTTATAGTAAAACGATTACATAAAAGAGGGATATCAATTAAAAATTGTGATTGTGAACACAGTATATTTCAAATCGCACTTTTATGTTTGAAAAAATGAACAGCTGATTCCTTGCTTTAAGTCCGTGAACTGAATATTCAAACTTTCACAAAGCACAAAATAACCCAAAAGAAGTAATTACTACGTGCTTTTAAATAGTATAATACCTGTTATTTGCAAAACATGCTGAAAGGCTTTATCGGTATACAGAAAAAATTGCAATACTCAAACAACTTCTTAATTTGAACAAACTTACATACTCACTTTTCGCGATAATATGTAATATTGTTAATCTCCGGTAATACAAATACATCATAACAGAACTCGACTTAGCTCAATAGTAAATAAATAATTACAAAGTAAACTTTTGAGCAAATAAATTAATAAAAGACAATCTATTCGAAAACGTTTGGGTTTCCTTCTTCAGTGTGAACAAGCCAAGATTTAACAACCAAAGAAGATATTTGATGAAACTGCAAAGCTACATTAGTTGAAGTGTCCCCTTTTGTAGCAGAAGATGTGGCGCCACATGTTCCTCGTTTTATTTCTTTTCTGTCACACCAGATAACGCGACCCCTGCTTTAGTTTATCATTTTCACTAGTACGTGTATGAAGCATGTATTTACTATTTAAATTCCTTGAAATTAAATTTCTGACTTTTTTCACGCTAAAGGGCGAAATCCATTTACGTTTTAAACAATGGCTTGCTTTCATTATTCAACACTTACTTCGTCATTTTTTACTTTTTACATATGTGTATGTAAATGAAACGCTGTCTAAATCGTTATGGAATTTTTAATTGCTGGCCAAAATATGGCAATACCATTGTTTTCACCAAAATTCTTATAAATCATCTATTTTTCAGGGTCTACTATAGATGGTGCTTAGATAAAGGCTGATGTAGATTCCTCAATAAATTCCTGAAGGTGTAGATGTCCTCGTTAAGGATTCTGTAATAAAATCGTTGATATATTGTCGGTATCTATGTTTGCGATGACTCCGAATATTTTGAGCTGGGTGTCACAAAGTCGTGGGAGTTACACGAGAATAAGAACCCTTCGGTTCTAGATAAACTTCACCGTTCTTGCTTTTTGGAAGTGAGTGTTTGTCGAATCGGTGAGTGCGATGAAAGAAATAAAGCCGGGGAAGTTTATGGTATTATTGGCCGGGTATTCAACAAATTAGACACGGAGCTTGCACCATGCAAATTGTTTATAATTCGCCACCATTCTACAAACTTTACATTTCACTCAGATCTCTGAAATGGGGAGATGCATGTGAGTGATCCGTATCATCGTCTGCTCGCTTTCGCGAGCTCCTCTCAGTGCGACTTCCCTGACGGATGGCTCGTATCGAATCTCTCCCCCCGGAGTGGCGTACTTTCATCTATATATTCCTATATGCTACCGTGATCATCAGACCACCGTGGTCTATTTTTCGAATTTCTGTTTCAAAATCCAATACCGCTTAGGCCACCCCGGCTCCATTCTTGGAATCTAGTTCCTCTCGCGTTTGATGACAGGCTAATGCTTTTAATCTGCCTCCTGGAGCAGATACTGGTGGTGACGAAAATCTTAACGACTTTGTTTTCGAATTTCTTAAATGGGATGCTTCTACTCGGAGATCTATGACTACACAAGAGCCAAAACATACCTAAAACTGCATTCTGTTTTTCTAAAGTTCTTCTGGGTTTCTCAAATCTCCCTCCCAGAGAAGAAACCAGGGTTAAAAGCCCTTTTTTAAAAAATACAAAAAAAAGTAAACATAAAAATATTGTTTTCAAGAACACCAATGTCTCTTGAATTTTCGGTATTGTTACTTGAAATTGCTTCTTCTCTTTTCAGCAGTGACCTTTAGGCAGTGATACCTCATTTCGATCATTCACATAGCATCTCACGGTAATTTTACATAGCATGAATCATAGTCATTACACTTATATAAACTCCCCTCCCCCGAAAAAAACATATTTAAACACTACACAAAATATAAATAAATAAAAGATATTGAAACTCAAACAAAATAATCAACAAAAATTACCAAACTAATATTAAACCATTTTAAAATAACACAATCGAAACTAGAAACCAAAAATATATCTTTCCCATTCATTTCATACTGTTTTGAATACCTGTCGGGGGAGATGCATGACTCACTTTCGAATCCATCTCGATCGATATTCGGTCGTATTTCGATTCTCGTATTCGATCGTATTCTCGTGTTCGATCTTTCATCCTCTCTGGGGTAAATTGAGCCTCCATCCTATGGCAACTGGGAAATAGCATCCGCAGCCCTGTACTGTTTACAGGGGCAATGGGAAATGTCATAGTTCCACTTTTGCTAAGAGAGAGCCCACCTAGTCAACCTGGGACTTTTAGGAGTAGTTTAATTTGAAAATGTAACGGGTTGTCATCCGTTATAATCTCCACTCGCCCACCATATATCCATTTGTCAAATTTATTTAGGCCGAACAGAATCGCCCATGCATCCTTTTCGATGCTAGACCAATTTTTTGTGCAGCGTTAAATCCCTAACTTGCGAATGCAATAGGGCTGAAATTCCCCTCCGAGTCCTTTTGCGTAAGCCGTGCTGTACTAGCAAAATCGGACAAGTTGGAGTGAGTTTAGAATGGTAAACTAAAATCTGGTGTTGCTAGCGCTGATACTTGACATAAGGTCCGTTCACAACTCATTGAACGCTTCTTCCTCCTCCCTCCCCAATTCGACTCTATTCGAGCACTTCTTTTTCGTTAGATCCGTCAGTGGGGTGGCTAGTTCAGCATAGCGAGGAATGTATGACCAATAAAACCCCATCAACCCCAGAATCCATCTGACCTCTCTTTATGTTGCCGGTCTTTTTGATGTCCAATTGCTGCCACTTTTTCTTCGTCCGGGGAGTATTTTCTTCCCCTGATCCGATGGCCTAGGTACCTAATTTCTCGGGATGCAAATGTGCACTTTCCGATCCGTACGGAGAAACCCGATCTTTCCAGTTCTCGTAACACTGCATCTAGTTAATCCAGGTGATCCTCCCAATTTCGGGAAATAATAATTATGTCATCAATATAGGTCTGTGCGTATTCTGAATGTTTACCTAGGGCACTATTCATTTCTCTCTGGAAGGTCCCTGCCGCTCCCGCTAATCCTAATAGTTTTCCATTGGAAGGTTCCTTTATGAGTGGAAAATGCCGTTAAAGGTTTGCTGTCCTCTTCAAGCTTGATCTGCTAATATCCTCTCGTTTCTCCTTTGAGGACTCAAATGATTTACCCTTAGTAAGTTCAGCGCACGCGAAAAATCCCTAGGTTTGGATGCCTGATTTGGAGTATCTTCGACTCGCTCGAAGTGAAGTTCACGTTCATCGCTTCCGTCCGGATTACGTATTCATGGATTTTTTTCTGATGCACATGCTCGATGCGCCCATCTGCCGTGCTACCTATAAACGAGTGTGGATTTATTTTTTTCTGTATAGTCGCTGGCCCTTGCCATCTCACATACGATTTATTGGCCGAGGCAGGTATCAATACAATAGTCGCCTGGTTTAAAATTTTGTTTGAGGATCTGAGATTGTGATAATAAGCCATTATATCCTGTAGAACACCAGCGGTCAACCCGACTTTTCTGCGGAACTCTCCAATCCCCCCTTTATCTGCTGTAAATAAACCGATACGGATCCGATATCTAACTATAGCCCCTTGGAATTTCCCGTCCACGCTGTTTTCACCTCCAGGTATGCCCATAAGACGTAGTGTATTTGCAAGCGTCAACCCCCTCCTTGGTTTCTAATTGTGTGGTGGAGCATAGACTTTAAAGTCCTGTTACATCTTTCAATTAACACATTCGAGGCAGAGTGTAGGGCGTAGAAAAACTCGGACTGGATTCTAACAGTGTTTCAAAATCTTTAGTCAGGTCCGCGGTAAAGTTAGTCCCGTTATCCGATCCTATAACGTTTGGGATTCCCGTCCGGGAAAATATGTAACAATGCTTCACACATAGCCTTCGCCGACAAACTGGTCAAATGGGCAGCCTCCGCCCACCTAGTATGCTGGTCCACCATGCATAAAATATACTTATGTCCTTTCGAACTTGGTGGCTTTATGGGGCCTATAAGGTCAATATCTACGATCTGGAATGACAACTCGGGTCTCGCAACTGGCACTAAGGGGCTTTTCTCCTTAACCTTCATTGGTTTCGTGAGCTGACATGGCACGCATGCCTCATAAAATTTCTGCACATCGCTCTCTATTCCTTCCCAAAAGAAGGAATATCTGACCCTGTCGCAAATCTGTCGCATCCCCATGTGTCCGTCAAAAACCGAACTGTTGGCCATTTATAAAATATCCTCTCTCCTACCTTTCGAAACAACTAACTGGTTAGCATTTTCTCCTAAAACCTTTACTCGGTGAAACAAATACTCCCCCACTATACAATATCGCCCTCTTTTCTCCCTGCCATCCGCCCACGCTCGCTTCAACTCGGAACAGTTTTCTGGCTGCCGGGCATATATTTCGGATGGGGACAAATCACCCCTCCCTTTTTCCCGTTCTCCTTGATCTGTGTTCTGAAACTTCCTACTGCTTCTGGGTTTGAAATTGAAACTTCTAGTGGGGTCGACTCCGTCTCACTGTTTACCCAGTTCTCGCCTTTCTTTTTCTTTCCGCAATTCTGGATTTGTTTATCGTCTTATTCCGGCACCCTAGTTTTATGCTCCTGATTCCCTGCCAGCAATTATTTTACTTGTGGGGGCAATAGTATTTTTTCAGCAATACCCTGAGCCACCGCGTATAATATTTGCTGGTGGAGTACATTGCAATCCTCTCCCGTGACCAATACTAACGGGATATTGATTAGTTTGCATTTTACCAACGGCCCAAATATCCCTTTTAGGTATATCGTAACCGCGTCAATTCCAGCCATCACCCCAAACATATTTGGGGTGATGGCTGGTAATTCTCCAAGGCCACCCTCCTAATTTCAACATAATCCCTATAATGTTATTCCTTAATTTGGGTCAGCAAATTTGCTGCCTTATCTCCCAACAGATTCAACAGAATAGTCCCCCGGAATTCAAGCGAAACATTCTCAGAAGCGAATTTCCGGCTAGAAAAATAAATAACTTCACTGGTCCGTTCGTGTGGGCACTTTGACGGTTAGCAATCGAATGGTCCTGACCGTCTCCTCTATAGTTTTAAATCACATTGGTTCACCTTTCTCTCCGTTTATTGTAGGACTTGCCGTGTCACTACGCATACCTACTCGAATAGTTTCCAATTCCAACCTTTCTTTGTCTTCCAGATTTAAATTAAACTGTTTGTATTCAAATTCCATCTTACTTTCCGCTTTTTCTCTTTTCAAATTTGTTTTGCTTTCTTATTGTTCTCTTTCCAAATTTGTTTTGTTTTCTAATTGTTCTTTTTCTAAATTTGCTTTGCTTTCTAATTGTCCTCTTTCCAAATTTATTTGTTCTCTTTCCAAATTTATTTGTTCTCTTTTCAAATTTAATTGCTATCTTTCCAAATTTATTCAGCTTTCTAATTATACTCTTTCCAAATTTAGTTTGCTTTTCAATCGTTCTTTCTCGACTCTCTGGGTCACAATGGCCATAAGCATATTTTCTACGATGTTTTCCTCATAATTCGGACATCCTAGAAAAGCTTTCTTAATTCCAGAATCTTTAAATTTAAAAGAATCGTTTCCACTAATTCAGAAGCTAACATGGCTAAATCCGCTATTCGTGCTTTTGCTAAAAAGGCCATTATGAACCAGGAATAAAAAATTCCTATCGAGTGAAAAAACAAAGTAGCTGCCCTTATTAAAATTACACGAATAATTAATATTGCCTCGCCGTTGAAATTCCGGAACAAAAATACTGAATATAAATTATTTCAAATTAAAGCTAAAATTTAACATCTCATGTTTCCTAAACACAAATATAACATTTTTCATACTAACAAAATTCTAGCCCTAAATATTAAATATTTCTTAAGAATACTGATTTTCAGTGTTTAAATAAATGTTAGAATTACAAACTCATTATAAAAACAAAACCTTCAAAATTTTGCTCTATTGCCCGTTTAGATAAACAAAATAGAACCAACATTTTTCAACCATACTTTTGTAGTCGTAATTTTAAACAAGACCCCATGCAAATAAATCGAGTTAAAGTTAAAAAGCCACATACCTTGTCCTCTTTCTGAGATCAGATGTCTGCTAGGGATCCATTCCTAGGGTAAAACTACTATGGTGGGGTTTCGATGCTGAATCTTTGAAGAGGGTCGGATTTCTTTGGCGTGTGGGCTCCGGGCTCTTGTTTTAGGATGTCAGGTGGATTTTCGGAAGAAAGGTTGCGGACTGGAGGGGCTGCTCACTCTGTTGAGTAGGAGAAACATCATCCTTCGCTCAACTCTCGGTGTGGGGTGGGTCAGGACTCAGTCGCTGAGGTTTTTATTTCAGTCACTGGATCCGGGAATTCTTCTTTGCTTTTCTGGGATATCTCCGGATGCAGAATAACAGCATAACAGCCAGTTCTTTAAAAATGCTGGATATGTGATGGGGTTCAATAGTTGTGCCAAGAAGGCTTTTATTAGCACATCTCACTCTGTTGCCACCATTGTAATAAAATTGTTGATATATTGTCGGAATCGCTGTTTGCGATGACTCCGAATATTTAAGCTGGGTGTCCTGAAGTCGTGGGAGTCACCCGAGAATAAAAACCCTTTGGTTCTGGATAAACTACATCTCTTGTTTTTGGAAGTACGTGTTTGTCGAATCAGTGAGTGCTCTAAATGAAATAAAGCCAGGTATTCAAAAAATTAGATACGGAATTCGCGACCATATTGTTTTTTATTCGCCACCATTCTACAAACTTTACATTTTACTCAGATCTCTGAAATGGAGACAGGCATGTGAGTGATCCGTATCATCGTCTACTCCCTTCGCGAGCTCCTTCCTCTCAATGTGACTTCTCTGACGGGTGTCTCTTGTCGATACTCTCCCCCCGGAGTGGCGTACTTTCATCTATATATTCCTATATACCACCGGGATCAGCAGACCACCGCAGTCTACTTCCTCGAATTTTGTCTCGTAATTCTATGGCACCTAGTCCACCCCGGCTCCATTCTTGGAATATTGTTCCCCTCGCCTTTCGTGACAGGCTAATGCCTTTATTCCACTTCCTAGAGCAGATTCTGGTGGTGACGAAAATCTTAATGACTTTGATTTCGAATTTCTTAACTGAGATGCTTCTACTCGGAGTTCTATGACTGCACAAGAACCAAAACATATCTAAGACTGTATTCTGTTTTTCTGAAGTTCTTCTGGGTTTCTTACAAATTCCCACTTCCAGTTGTGGAGGTATAGTTACTTCCGATCTAGTCTAGTTCCTTCCAATTACATTTTCCTTGAAAGATCTATTTTTCAGGATCAGCTATAGGTGGCAACTGAAGTGAATTCAGCATTAAACTTGAAATGGTCACTAGGGTTTTCTACTTCAGTTTTTTTTCACTTCTATTTCACAAAATTTTTCCTTTAAACATATATTTCTCATGATTGAAGATAGAAATAGCTTAGACAAAGCCATATGGATTCTGTAGCAAATTTCAATAAAGGGTTGTTAAGGATATACACTTATATTTTTTCCATTTCCGGTAAAAGTTTTTATTTTTGTTAAACTAATTTTTCAATATCGGCTATGGATAGGGCTTAAGTTATGACTGATATGGATTCAGCATCGAGTTTCTAAGGAGGCAGAATAATTCACTAATCATTGTAACTTACGGTTCTTCTTTTCTACTCCCGGATCAAAATATTGCTTTCGAGTAAATATTTTTAACAAACGACTATATTATAGATAGAGCTTTGTAACTGGCTGATATGAATTCCACATAGAATTGTGGTGGGTGTAGGTGGTCTCAGTATGTCTCACTTCCAGTTCTTGAGATGTCAGTTTCAATTAACTAATTTGCATTTTCCTTGCAATTTATTTTCCAGGATTGGCTATATATAAAGTTTAGATTGTTATTGATACTGTTTTATAAAATATATTGAGAATGGGTCTGAGTTTCACATAGAATTTTCACTCCCAGTTGTTTCGAAAATATGTATAACTGTGCGAAATAAATGTGCAAAAATCTGTACAGTAACAGTTTGATCAAAAATGAAATATACACCCCACTTGCCATCATGTGACGACTCCTTCATAATTTTCTTGTATCTCTTATCTTTCCATATTTTGTACTAGCCAACTAACAAAAGTTTTAATGATTCAGAAACATATCATTCATATAATGATTTGGGGTCCATCTCCAATATATTTGAAGTTATTATCCAGATTTAGATTTTAAACGCTTTGCTATCCCTACTTGCTCCTGATATTAGATGTAGCTCATTTAATGATGTCGCTTTCTACAAGTTGAGCAGCTAATCTAGATTCAAGTCGTAACGGTATGGATTTGTATGAGTATAAATGACTGCATTGATTAATGAGACAGCTTATTAGATAATAAACGTTATAAAATGATATAATATTTTGCAATGAATTAGATTTATGAATAATCGGATAATTCACACTTATAATAATCTTATAATTATGTTTTAAGAAACATGCCAGACATTTGTAATTAATTCGAAATACAAACTTTATTTTCATATTCTCTGAAAAAGCGTTTTGTTTCTAGTACCTCAAATAACAAGTTATGTAGTTTAAGGGTGAGCGTCAGTAAATCTTCTGCCCTATCCGCGCTTTGTTAACTTTCGCGGCACACATTTTTCGCCAAAATTCTGCTCAAACAGTTGGGAGATATTTTCTGAAAGATAAAATGCAATTCTTAGATTATATTAAAACTAAATTTAATACCCAATAAAACATAGAATGTATTTTTTATTTTTATCCAAAATATTTTTGGTGCTGCCATCTGTTGTCGTAGTTTAATTCATACCGATTATTTTTATTTTTTAATGAACATTTTTAAATATATATTCCTTCTAATACAGTATTAAATACAACAACAGATCATACATACAAATGCCACAATCTCGGAAAGGTAATTTCTCATTCTATAAATTTGATAAGGGTATCTGAATGTACATCACTGAGGACTGCAGTTCTGTCTTCAAGTTCCTTTGTCTTCAAGTTCAAGTCCAAGTTCAATTACGTTTCCGTGATTGTGGCATAATTAGATAGGATCTGTTGTTGTATTTAATAGCGTATTAGAAGGAATATACATTTAAAAATGTTCATTAAAAATTAAAAATAGTTGGTACGATTAAATTACGACAACAGATGTCAGCACCAAAAATATTTTGAATTAAAATAAAAAATATATTCTATGTTTTATTGGGTATTAAATTTAGTTTTAATATAATCTAAGCATTGCATTTTATCTATCAGAAAATATTTCGCAACTGTTTCAGCAGAATTTTGGCGAAACATGTGTGCCGCGAAAGTTAACAAAGCGCGGATAGAGCAGAAGATTTACTGACGCTCACCCTTAATTGTAATATTGACGTATATATCATATTTGAGTAAGACATTAAAGATAGAAAACAAATGATGTTACATTTCGCCGAATTAATTGAGGGATTTAACATTAAGAAGCGGTCGATTTTCGCACCTGAGTGTAAAGTTAAATTAATGAAACTTTATGTGAGACAACTACTGAAAGACTTTAGAAATAAATTATTTGCAGACACGGTTTTGTTTTATTGATGTGCTGTTATTCACAATAAAAAATAATCTGAACACCGTTCGTAATTCCGGATCATCGGATCGTGTAGTAAAACCAAATGTAATATTAGAATCGGAATCATGTCTTCTATAAATCTGTGAGCAATCAATTTCCATAAGGAATATAATCTTCCTGTTAAACTTTGCACCAACTCATTTTTTTCCGCAGGCGACAGCAACTTTTGATCACACCACCAAATCACATCGAATTCATATAAAATTTATATATTTTAGGGAAATCTATGGAGAGTTATGACTACTTGAAATTTCGAAGTCTTAATGTTAAATTAGTTATGCAGTTTTTCTTTGATATTTTTTGAAATAATTATCCTATCTAACTAATTGTTATTTTACATTGTGACGGTAAATAATCCAAACAAAATGTATACAACTTTTCACCTTCAAACAAATTTAATTTTAATTATTGATTAGGGAATTCATACTATATTAAAAAGGTACTAATTGAAAAGTCGGTAAATTTTAGCAACAATCGATTCAGCACTGTCGAACATCTTGCTCTGCAATATTTTAATCCATTCCGTTCAGTACTTATTGAAATATAGACTATATTTAAAACTGTATAATTTTTGAAGCAATTTGGGGACCATCCATCAATTGCCGTTTAAATTGCCGGAAATTTCCAAAATTGCAGTGCAATGCAAAGTTTGCATTCTTGTCATATGTTCAACGTGTGATCATACGTTGTTTTTGCACGTGTTAGGAAATATTCACCATTTAAAAGGTAATAATAAAACTGAAATTCGGTTCAGTTTAGATCTATTCGTGTAATGTCTGTTTTTCGTATATCATTTTACATTTAGTATTATACTAGCTTTTAAAATAAAATAATTTTTAAAAACTATAAGATATATTTAATTGTTGTTTTGAATTTTATTCATAAGTCGAAATCAAGAACAATAAATCGCAAAATTGCAAATTAAACTAGATACATGCATTTCTTCGATGTGAGGAATGCCATTAGAGAATGAGTTCACAAAGACTAAGTTTGCATATTTGGAAATGGTATGGTTATGCACAATATATTTGTGCTATCAGATTCTAATATAATTTTAGTCCATTTCGTCTTGTTAATTATATTTAAAAGGCATAATGATGTTGAAATTGTTGAAGGGCAAAATCGCTGAAAGGTTAAATTATTAGGATTTTTTAATCTGGTTACACCACTAATTATCCTTATTTTTCAAGTCAGCTACTCCATGGTGTTCTTGATAGTGAGCAGGTGGATTTGTTTAAAAGCTGTTTGCTATTAAAATATGTTTACTGACCATAATAATTTGTATATAATTAAGTAGTATTGAGCTTCTATTACAAATAAGTTTTGTCGTTTAGTTAATAAGTTCAAAACAAATTAGGTTTCAAACTTATTAATATTTCAAGTATGAAATAAAAAGTGCTAATATCATTTAATGCTTTTTGTGATACCTATTTATGTGTTAGAAAAACAAAAGCCAATAATCATCACGTTCGAAAGGACTTCACGTAAACAAGTGTGCTATGATTTCTGAAGTTTGTGATCGATTTATAGAACACTGTATTCGGAGTTATACGCGAGGAGAAAATAAAATCTGATGTGGGCAGCACATGACTTTCCCTGCAGATCTAAATTCATATTTCCTGTATTTCTTTAATAATTCATGAGATTGAGTTTAATTGCAACAAATAACACTAAATTTGCATTTTTCATTCAATTTTTGTTTTTATTCAGTAATTGGAAATTTTTCCGATAGCGGCGTAACAAAAATGCAAGAAATCTTAAATATCTTGAGAACGGTTATCTAAAGTACAATTGAGTGTTGTTGTTGTTGTTGAGACCCAGACCGTCCGACCTACCAGAAAGGTGTAAGGTAACTATATGGACGGCCGGGAAGTGCCACCCAATTTAGACCGGAACCCAGTGGGGGAGGCATCCACAGGGACCGTACCCTCCTTCCCCTACCACCAACCTCTCGGAAGGACTTACGGACCCACATGTTTAACGTGATCGTACTCCGCATGAACACGGCGGCATTTGTGGTAGCGTGCAAGTACAATTGAGTGTGTTATATTTTGTTTCCTCGTCAAAAATTGCGTATAAAACAAGAATTTAATTGATACATTTCAGCATATGTAGTCTTTTTTTTTTTTTTAGATTTTTGCGATTTTTGCGGGCCATTTCGTGAAAAAAGGCAGGTTGTTATTCTCCGAATCTTACCAAAATCGAATCAGCACCAGAGTGTCCCACAAGTAAATTATCTACTAAATATTGTAAAATCTGGTCAATTAGTATTTTAGCTAGGGTGGATACATGAAATTTTTGAAGGCCATCTCGTAAAAAAAGGCGGGTTCTTTATTTCCGAATCGTACTAAATTCTGATCAGCACCAGAGTATCTAACAAGTAACATATCTACCAAATTTTGTGAAATTTGATAAATTAGTATTTTAGCTAGAATGGATAAATGGCATTTTTACGGGACATTTCACAAAAAAAAGGCGAGTTCTGTTTTTACAAATCGTACCAAAAACTAATCAGCACCAGAGTCACATCCAAGTGACTTACCTACGAAATTTTATGAAATTCGTTTCTTTAGTTTTTGAGTTAGAGTGGATACATACATTGCACAGACACACAGACACACAGACAGACACACAGACAGACAGACACACAGACACACCGACAGACAGACACACACACAGACACACCGACAGACAGACACACACACAGACGTCACGCTAAAAATAGTTTTTTCGTATTCTAGAGGTCTCGAAACGTGTAGATTCGTCGAAAACTCGAGTTGCGATTTTCGACATGATTCCAATACTTTCTCTATACATTTCCATGTATTGCAGAGAAAGTAATAAAAATCGGTGAGCAATTATTTTCTAGTAAAACACAATGCCCATTTACCCAATAGCACTCAAACTAGATAAATATTACCAAAATTTTTCGATTACTGCTGATTTAAAAAATAGTATATTTTGAATAATGATTTTCCTTATTTAAAGAAAGATTAATCTTCACGTGAAGGAATGTTAGCTGAATACTAATAATAAAACTTATGAAACCATAAAAAATATAGGACATAATGTGGCAGTTGGTAATTTCTTCACGTCATGGGAACTACCTGAAGAATTGATCAAGTATAATGAAATCTTGTATAACTGTGATTCGAGATCGAATAGAAATTCCAGATAATGTACAAAGTATAACGGAATGTATACATACGCAAATACCGGAGCCACGCTTACTGTGTATCAATGTAAGAAGTAAAAATGTTATTGTATTGAGCTCCCTTCATTCAAGCATTGCAATGAAAGGACGCAATTGCATGCAAGGAAGCAATGAAAAGCAGACATCCTAAATAGTAAATTTTTGCAATGAAACCAAATACGGTGTTGCTTATCGATCAAATGGCGAGAAAATAATATTCTTTGAAAGTCGGGTCAAAGAAATGGTCAATCAATACATTTTAGAATATCTTTAACGCTGTAGCGATAAACGCTTGAATTACTTACACACCTCTGTTAGATAAGTGCATTCAAGGAAAAGTTATATACAGTAATTAGCAAATGAATTGCGTTCAAACTATGGGAATGATGAAAGCTGTGAGTAACGGAAATGCTACAAACAAAAAATGTTGTTCGCACATGAAACTGGTATATTGAGAATGGACAAATAAATTGCCTGTTACTGTATCAATTGTAAATAAAAGGTATGCATATAATGAAAATTAATTAATGTTTAAGTCTACTTGAATATTATAACGTCAAGAAAATTAAAAATTCTAATGCTAAAATTCTAAAATGTTAATTCTTTGTTTCTATTATGAATGTTAAGCTGACTCAAAATAATATATTTTTCTATGACATAAATAATCATATTTTTTTAATGTTATAAAATAAGCTTAATGTTACAAAATTGAAGAAAGTACTTGTTACCTAGAAATTATAACAACTGTTTTGTAATACCATGGTGTCGGAACGACCCCCAGCGGCTACTAGAATGAAAAGTAAGCAAAATTATAGCCGTGAACGTGAAACATATATTCTTATGGATTCTCCTGTTAAACGAAAGCGAGAGAAAAGCCTTACGAGAAAGAAAGAAAAGATTAAACGATCTAAAGAGAAAGAAACATTGCTTTCACTAAAACCCAGAATACTCCGAAACAAAGAAAGAAGAAAAATAGACAATATACTAATCATATAAACAAGATAAGAATCATCAAGAATATGATGATGATTCTGAATGCCTTGTCGGTGTAGTACCTTATCCAATAGCTTTTTGATAAACGCATGGATCATGTGCCAAGACCGTAAGGTTTGGACTCCAGATATAAACTAACTCTATGTGGTTGTTGTTGTTGAAACCCAGACCGTCCGACCTACCAGAAAGGTGTAAGGTAACTGTTTGGACGGTCGGGAAGTGCCACCCAATTTAGACCGGAACCCAGTGGGGGAGGCATCCACAGGGACCGTACCCTCCTTCCCCTACCACCAACCTCTCGGAAGGACTTTCGGACCCACATGTTTAACGTGATCGTACTCCGCATGAACACGGCGGCAGTTTTGGCAGTGGCTGGAATCGAACCCGGGCCTACCGAGTGCAACTCCAGCGCGCTAACCAATGGGCTACCGCGCCCCTAACTCTATGTGGTTGTCACAACTGTGACGGTGCTGATTCAATAGATGACTGATTAATATAACTATAGTAGCTGGATATAAAATTGAAGACATTCCTTCAATTGCTATTTTATATTCCTTAAATATAATTTTGATTTTCATGTAGAGAGTATATTTAGAACCTGCGTTTACAAGTAAAGTGAAATCTTATGTATTCTATTGTTACCTGTATTTTAATATCATTTTTAGAATTTAATCAATCTTTTGCTCTCACCGTTATTACACTAAAAACTGATACATTTGATTTTTACTGAAAAATATGAAAGAATGTATATATTTTCCTAATATATATATATATATATATATATATATATGTGTGTGTGTGTGTGTGTGTGTGTGTGTGACGGGGAAATTCGAATTTGAGTTTTTGACTCCAAAGCATATTTCAAGCATCCCTGAACACGAATTGAACATATTTGAAGTGATGTTTTTGTGTGTCAGTGAGTGTGTGGAGTGGATATCTCACGACCGCATAGAAAGATTAAATGCTGGAAGTCTATTGTTTTAAGCGCGATCGATTTAATTTCGAAAGATCACTATATTTTAGAATGAAATTTTGAAAAAATCATCAAAAAATCAAAATCTTCAATGAAGTTACGTAAATAATCAATTAATCTAATGTTTCATTAGATAACGATTGACACAAACTTTAGAACACTAGCACGCAATATTCTCAAGATATTGCACATTTCTCAAATAAATTTATCAAAAATCACATACAATAAAAAAAAAGTATTACCTATTGTGAAATATATTCAATTTTCATATGTAATATTTTGCGATAAATGTGTTAACGCAATCCTCGTGGATCTAGGTTGTTCTATTCAAAAGGGAAGATATTGTGGGTAATGGTTTTGTATCTTGACACCTAATAATTCATCAATAATCATTTATCTAATATAAGAATAACCCTTTTCTCCGCCCGTAACACTTGCCGAAATTTTTGGGGACTAATTTGGCGAAATATCGCCAACTTAGCGACTTTTTTAATGTTTCCAAATGTCACAAACGTGATAAAAATGTCGAAAACTTCGTAAAAGCGATAAAATGCTGCCAAATTGATAAAAATGCGGTTAATGGGAGGCAGTTTTATCAATTTGACAGCAAAATACTAACAATGTATGATAATGATGCAAAATGATAACAATGTTGAATTCCGTCATATAACGAGCATACCTTCTGGCATATAAGAATTGCTCTTGCCTGGGTGAATAATCTAGCATTTGGTCATTTGGGGAATAATCTAGAAAATTATCTCCCTCTTGTCAATGTTTTACCCCGGATTAACGAAAATTTCGTTGAAATTGCAAAGATGATGCCAAGTTAACGAAAATGACGCCACATTGATGAATTAATTATTAAAATATTTTAATACTAGCCGCCTTCGGCGACCAGCCTGTTCGTTACCCTTGAAAATTCTGACCGTGACAAACTCGCTAGCGAGACCTACCAGATAGGTGTAAGGTAATTATTGGACGGCCAGGAAGTGCCACCCAATTTAGACCGGAACCCAGTGGGGGAGGCATCCACAGGGACCATACCCTCCTTACCCTACCACCAACCTCTCGGCAGGTCTTACGGACCCACATGTTTAACGTGATTGTACTCCGCGTGAACACGGCGGCAGTTTTGGCAGTGGCGGGAATCGAACCCTGGCCTACCGAGTGCAATTCCCGCGCGCTAACCAATGGGCTACAGCGCCCTCAACCCCGTGGAGTTAACAAAGTTTGATTTAGTTTAATGACGTTAAAACTAATAATGAAATTCTAAGGCACAGCGACAATCTCCATAACTTTCTTTTTATTTATTTTTTTTATTTCTTCAGTGTTTAAGTTTTTTCATTGTGGTCCCAACCACCATCCGATGTAAACAATACATCGCCACAATTCAATCCAGCATAATGAGCCAAAACTCTTATAAAAAAACAAACACTAATTCGGTTTTTAATTGTTCCCAGGCAAAAAACCATACAAAAAACCGTAATTCAATCATTTAAATTTTATAATGGCCATATACTAAGCTCTTAATTCCATCATTTAAAATATAACGTAATATCATTTGAAATATCCTCATTCCATCGTTCCATCATTTAAAATATCCATAAAATTATAATATCCATTTAAAATATCCATAAATTAAAATATCCATTTAAAATATCCATAAATTAAAATATCCCTTTTAAAAATCCATAGCGCTCCATCATTTAAAATATATACATCGCCACAATTCAATCCAGCATAATGAGCCAAAAACCTTATACTAAGCAAACACTAATTTGGTTTAATTATCCCTAGGCCAAAAAACGTACAAAAAACCATAATTCAATCATTTAAATTTTATAATGACCATAAGCTAAGATCTTAATTCCATCATTTAAAATATAACGTAATATCATTTAAAAAAAACTCATTCCATTGTTCTATCATTTAAAATATCCATAAAATTAAAATATCCATTTAAAATATCCATAAATTAAAATATCCATTTAAAAATCCATATCATTCCACCATTTAAAATATCGCATGAAACATTAAATAACAATAATAATTTTATGCAATAAATCACCACAATATTTCCATGGAAACAGCGTGACGTCCCTGGCTGCGCGCGCATGTGGTAGAAAATCGAAACTTCGCCGTCGAGAAATTTAAAATCATTACTTCTTTAAAATCAGGATGGGGCTGCTATTTATAATTATTTCTTGACCAGATTGGGCTTGTAAGATAGTCTGATGTTTGAGCTTTCTAAAAATGTAAATTATTAGCAGAAATTCTCGATACGTTTTCGGATGCGAGAATTTAAAAACGAAAGCTCGTTTTGAGCCGAAAGTGACTTTTGTTTTAAAATCTTTAAAAAATATTAGAAATTGAAATTGAGTTTTAAAATTGATATATTTTTACTCGCAATTGACTGCTCTTTCCGATTGTGTTATTCTTTTTTTTTTTTTTTTTTTTTGTACGACGTCTGGATGGTGGAGAAAAAAGGGGGAAAATACGGTCGAAATCGCAAAAAAAATTAAATAACAAGAAAATAATTCAAATTTTAAAAATCGGTTTTTACGTGTAACCTTATCCCCCCCCCCCCCTCCGGGTCTCCGCTTGCCAAATTGCGTAGTTCTATGACGCACGGTCACTGAACCTATAGTTTATAAGACAGGCAGACACACACACACGCACAGACAGACCGACATTGTCTTTTATTATTTAAGATATGGACAATATTACTTATTCAGGATACTATCAATATTGATAATTGTCAAATTAGAGTTGCGTGATATATAAGTTAATGGTACTTACGTATTATCGCAACCATGACAAAACGTAATTGATGTATCGTCCAATAAAGGTCCCGATCGATTCCAAGGACAACATGCAACAAAGTGATCTGTATGAGGACCCACGTTCGAGCGGGCTCGAACTGGTTGGGGGACGTACGCACCGCTGGGACTGTGTCGTCAGACAGGCCGGCTTCGCCGGACCAAGTCACAGAGCATACTAGACTCGCTTCTGGGACCGTCGCACGGCGCAAGGACCGTGACAACATGCAGCCAAGTGATCTGTATGAGGACCCACGTCGAACTGCTTGAGAAAAACCCAGAAGCGAGTCTAGTATGCTCTGTGACTTGGTCCGGCGAAGCCGGCCTGTCTGACGACACAGTCGTCCCAGCGGTGCGTACGTCCCCCAACCAGTTCGAGCCCGCTCGAACGTGGGTCCTCATACAGATAGATCACTTTGTTGCATGTTGTCCTTGGAATCGATCGGGGCCTTTATTGGACGATACATCAATGACGTTTTGTCATGGTTGCGATAATACGTAAGTACCAAGTTAATTGATTAATTCGAAAGAATTTTACATATTGTCATCCGGAAAAGCAAGAAATGTATAATTCAGCGTTAAAAACACTGTGCCGTGAACTTATACATCCTTTTCTCACAGTAACAGAAGTAAATTCATTGCATTATTATAAAGAAAATATGATGTGCTGTCCACATCTTTAAAATGTTATCACTGGAAGAAACTAAACCTAAATTCATATTCGAATTCCTCTAGTAAAATTACCTCTATCTACTGAATTGGGTATAAACCAGAAACCTTAAATATTTAGACAAATGCGCATGCGTAATGTTTCTGACACATCCAGTAACACTAACTGAAGAAATTGATACGCGTAATTAAATGTTGATGCATATCGGGTGAACATTGATATTTTTCCATTTTATAGAAAAGAGAAAGAAACAGCAAAGATGTATTTTAATGGGGCATTTCAAAATAGAGTTTTACATATAAGAGGAAAATGTATAATGTAATATTCTCAATTTTCTGTTTTAAATTATAATAAATTTGTGAAATATGTATCACATCTGATTTTATCCTCTTTATGTATAATTCTAAGATAAAATATAGAATTCAAGAATTTCTTGTTTTTTATAATTTTTTTATAATTAAAAGATAAATAGTTCCTAATTTGACTTTTGCGCGTGAGTTGAACGGTTTAGTGGTAAAAGTGTTGGGCAGCAAACACACAGATTTTCTAATAGCGAGTTCTGTCCTTACTTCTAAGAAATGCATTTTCGACAGTATCATTCCGTGGGATTTGTGTGCATGGCGCGCGTACCTTTTTTTATCAGCCCCTAAGTAAGTATAGTTAAGTATAAATAGAGTAATTAGGAGCTCCAGTGTTTGAACTGGCTGGATCAGTGACCATGTTGTCTGTTTTTAATTCAGGAGTCTTTGGTTTTTCCAACGTCTTAAAATCTAGCGAATTGTGTCGTTATGACATCTGTATTTTTTATACGAATCTCTCTTTTAGGTTTAAATGGATTAATTAGGGTATTATGTATGTGAATAGGTTGGCGCAATGGTCATATTGTCTGTTTTCAGTGGCTGTGAATTCGAGTATATCAAGTATAGCATGTTGAATCGTTTTGGTTTCTACACTTTTTCTGATCAGTCTGTCCGTTACGTTTAAATACATTTATTAGTTTCTTAGGTGTGCAAACAGGCTGACTGAATTGCAATGCTGTCTATTTCCAATTGCAGAGTGTGTGGTTTGGGCTGCCCACTCGTATTTAGTATAGCGTTTTGATTTCTGTGCTTTCTTTGTCTCTCCAAAAGGTTTAAATAGATAACTGGCTGGCTCAGTGGTCATATTGTATGTTCCCATTTTCCGAGGCTGTGGCTTTGAGGCTGTCAACTAGCATTGAGTATAGAAAGTTAAAGCGTTTTGGTTTCCGTGCTTGTACTTATCAATCTCTCCTTTACTTATAATATTTATCTCCTTTACCATTATAAAGTCGGTTCTTCGGCGTGCGAACTGGTTGGATCAGTGGGTATGTTGTCTGTTTCTAATTTCAGTGGCTGTGTGTTCGAGTCCATTCAGTCCCGCCAAGTTGAGAGTTCTGGTTTCTGTGCTTTTTCTGATCTGTCACTCCATAAGGTTAAAATATATTAATTAAAATCTTTGGCTTATGAATTGGCTGGCTCAGTTGTCTGTTTCTGAGGATGTAGGTTTCAATTCGTTCGCTAGCATTGACTCTAGATAGTTAATTTGTTTTAGTTTTCGTGTTTTTACTGACCAGTCTCTCCTTTAACTTTATATTAATAAATTCGCTTCTACTGTATGTAAACTGGCTAGCTCAGTTGTCATGTGGTCTGTTTTCTAAATCTGTAGGCTGTGGGCTAAATATTTTCTGAGGTTTTATTGATCAGGCTCTCCATTCAGTTTAAAAGATTAAATAGGAAAGTCAGTGTGACAACTGGCTAGCTAAGTGGTCGTATTGTCTGTTTTTGATATCAAAGTATGTGGGTTCGAATCCGTCCACTCGCATTGAGAATTCGAATTGTTTAAATTTTGTGATTTTTCTGATCAGTCTACGTTAATTTTAAATAGGTTAATTAGAATCCTCGGTGTATGAACTGGCTGGCTTAGTAATCAGGTAATATTTCCCATTCCAGAGACTGTGGGTTCAAAGTAATTCAGTAGTTTTGGTATCTAAACTTTTTTTGAACAGTCTCTCCGTTAAGCTTAAATAATTAATCAGGTTCTTCGATGTGTGAGCTGGCTGGCTCAATGGCTGCGTTGTGTGTTTTTAAATTCAGAGACTGTGGGTTCTAGTCTATCCACTCGCATTGAAAATAGCAAATTTTGTTGCTTTTGTCATTTTTCTGATTACACTCTGCGTTAAGTTTAAATAGATTAATTAGTATCTTTAATAAACGAACTGCTTGGTTCAACAGTCTTACTTCCAATTTCAGAAGTTGTGGGTTCGAGACCATCCACTTGCTTTGAGTGTAGCAATTCATTTAGATGTTATGACTTTTCTCTTAGATCAATCCGTTAAGTTTAAATAGTTTAATTAAGATCTTTGGTGTATAAACTGGCTAACTCAGTGGTCATGTTGTCTGTTTCCAATGTCAGAGACTTTTAGTTCGAGACCATTCACTCGCTTGAATATAGCGAGTTGTTTAGCTTTTGTGACTTTTCTGATCAGTCTCCGTTAAGTTTAAATAAGTTAATTAGGATCTCCGGTAAGTAAACTGCCTGGATCAGTGGTCAAGTAATGCTCCTCACATTCCAGAGGCTGTAAGTTCGAGATCATGGAGTCATTTTGGTATCTGTGCTTTTTCTCATTAGTCCCCTTGTTAAGTTCAAATAGATTAATTAGGATATATTCGTAATGTGGCAAGACTGGTTCAGTGGCCTTGTTATCTGTCTCCCATTTAACAGATTGTGGATTCGAGTCGTTTTGCTATCTGTTCTTTATCTGATTAGTCTCTTCGTTAAGTTTAAATAGAATAATTAGTATCGATTAGATATATGCTGGATAGCTCAGTGGTCATGTTATTCGTTTCCAATTCCCGAGGTCGTGTGTTCGAATCCATCCATCTTCATTTAAACTCTTTAGCGTTGGAGCTATTCCCAACAATGTTTCCTTTGAATGTTTTAAGCTAACATTAATAAAATGCATTTCAGTTTTTTTAATTGACCTAATGTGACGTCACAGGAAATGACGCAGAGGAAGTGGCGTCACAGGAAGTGCCGTAGAGGAAATGCCGTTACTTCCAGCGATCATTTTTTGTTTGACCTAAACGAAGGCAAAAATAGATGTGCTATGTTGAAAAATGCATGACATTTGGTATTTCGTTAATAGAAGTCACGGGGTGCAAAACAATCATTGAACGAACTTTGGACAAGGAAGGGTGGGAGCACGACACCGAAACTGGCAGGCCCGAAGAGAAACCTCCTCAGCAACGTTGGAGCTCAAACACCGCTTGTCCTCCATCTCGTGCATATAATTTAGGAAGAAATGTAGAAAATTAAGAGAAGTGAGAAAAGACCTAAGATGACAGATCTAAAAAAGAACCGCAACACCTCCTTCACCTCACCGGGACGCGATAACACCTACTGATCTCTAACACTGCAATCTCACCCTTTCTTCCCACAAAAGAATCGAACCCGAAGCCTAAATACCCGCAACTTGACGCCCCTACCGCTCAGCCAAGGAGACGACGACCGAAGACTTGATTTTGGTGCATGTAACTTTAACATGACCGTTTAAATAATCTGAAAAACCGCGGATAAAATTGCCGATGACAGAACCCTTGACAAAAAACGTGAGCTTTAATGTGGAACTCTACCACCACGCTACGATTGGCGTTTCAAATTTATTTTATTTTAACTATATAATTATTTCATATGTTTGGAGATAAGAAATAAAGCTGGGGAAGAACACATAAAATCTAACATGGTTTATTTACTATTTAAAACTGGAATCGGAAAACCATTGCAAATGAGGTAAGGGCGGAACTCGCTTTCAACAAATCTACTTGTTCGCGGCCCAACTCGTTAACCACTAGACCACTTGAATCACAGAGTAAAAGGAAACAGGGAACTACTTAAATTTTCATTATGAAAAAATAAAAAGTATCAGGAAGCCCATGAATGCTATATTTTATTTTAAAATTATATTAAAATGATAAAATTAGATGTTATATCCAATTTTCATTATATTGTAATAATAGAAAATTGTAAAGATGACATCAGATTTTGATCTCTACCAGTCTAAATTGAAATGTTGCATTCAAGGATTTCTTGGCTTTTTTTTATCATTTTTTCATGATGAGCAATATCTTATTGCGCAAAGCTGAATTATCTGAAGCAGAAACCATAAAATATATTATTCTGACAACATCGTTTATTTATTATTTTAAACTGTAATTCGAAAACCATTGCGTTTGCTGTGGGGACAGAACTCGCGTATTAAAAGATCTGCGTGCCCAACTCGTAAACCAATACAAGGCTTGAATCACAAAATAAACTGAAACTGGAAAATACTTAAGTTTTCATTATGAAAAAATCAAAAAGAAAGCCAAGAAGCCCTTGAATGCTATATTTTAGTTTAGAATTACATAAAGAGGATAAAATCAGATGATATATATAATTTCCATTATATTTTATAATAGAAAATTGCAATGATTACATTAATTACATAAGATTTTGCCTCTTACATACAAAATTCTAAATTAAAATGTAGCATTCAAGGACTTCCGGCCCTTTTTACATTTTCATGATGAGCAATATCCAATTGGGAAAAATTCAATTATCTGGTCCAGAACCCACAAAATACATTACCCTGACAACATTGTTTATTTATTATTTAAAACTGTAACTGAAAAACCATTGCGTTTTAAGTAAGGACAAAACTCGCTATCAAAAGATCGTCGTGTTAACTGCTTAACTCGTTAACTACTATACCGCTTGAATCACAAGACAAACTGAAACAGGGAACTGTTTAAGTTTTCATTGTGGAAAAATAAAAAAGAGCCAGGAAGCCCATGAATACTATATTTTAGTTTAGAAATATATAAAGAGGATAAAACAGATGATATATCCAATTTCCATTATACTTTATAATCGAAAAGATTACATCAGAGATTACATCAGATTTTGACCTCTTACATATAAACTTCTATATTGAAATGTAGCATTAAAGGACTTCCTGGATTATTTTTTTTTTCCTTTTTTAATGATGAGCAATATTCTTACGGGAAATGCTCAATTATCATCTGATTTGAACCAAATCTAACATGTTAATATGTTCTTTGAAATAGTCTGAAAAAAATTCGTTAGTTTGCGACCAATCTCGACAAAAACGTTCTACGACTGGAGTTGCATTTTAGTATTAAGCTATACGTATAAAGCTTTCACTGGATTGGCGATTATAATAAATGTGGGGCAGAACCCACAAAATGTATTATTACCCTGACAACATTTTTATTAATTATTTACTGATGTAATGATAAAAAAACATTCCGTTCGAGGTGAGGACGGAACTCAATTTCAAAAGGTTTGCACTTTCGCTGTCTGACTCTTTGATCACTAAACCGTTTGAAGCAGAACAAGTGAAACGGGGAACTATTTTAAGTTTTCATTAAGAGAAAAAAATAATGTGAATGCTATATTTTAATTTAGAATTATATAAAGAGGATTGAATCACATGCTATATCCAATTTTCATTACAGATTTGAATAGAAAATTGCAAAGATTACATCAGATTTTGAACTCTTACATATAAAATTTTAAATTGAAATGTAGCATTCAAGGACTTCTTGGTATATTTTCCCCCCTTTTATTGATGAGCAATATTCGTACGGGATAAGTTCATATATCATCTTATTTGAACTAAAACTGAAATCTATATATTTAAAAGCACAAGCAATTTTACTTTCACTATTATAATGTTTAGCCAATGTAATTGTGACGAGGACGAAATTTCGATTTCCAGTTTCGACGGCAGAGTTCGTTTCAAGCATCACTGAATTCGGATCGAAAGATTTTGGGGTGGTGTGTGTGTGTGTTAGTGAGTCTATGGGGATGATATCTCACGACATATTGTAGCGTTTCGAACAAAATTTGATACAAAAATTTCAATGAGTGAATACTGGAAGCCTATTTAAATTTAAAGTAATCGAATGTTCGAAAGATATCCAAATTTTTGAACGAAATTGATAGAAAATTAACAAAAAAATCAAAATTTTCAATAATGTTACTTAAATAAGAAAGCTAGAATGAACCGTTTATGAGATATATTTACACCTTATTAAATTAAAACAATTAATAAAATCACATAAAATGAAAAAAAAGTATTAATTGCCAAATTATTAATTGCCAATAATTTATTGCCAAGTATGTTCACTATCCATATGTAATGCCGATAAATTTATTAACATCATTCTCGTAGATCAAATTCGTTCCATTCATGAGAGATGATACTTTATGTAATATTTTAACATTTTGACGCCTAATAATTCGTCCACAGTCATTAAATAGAATATAAAATATCTTATGTGATCAGCACATGACTTTTCCTACAGATTCAAATTCATTTTATAATTTTTTATTTCATTATGCATTAAATGTAGTTTAATTAGCAGTTATTTTAGCAGAAAATAACCTGGATACTTTTCAGAGTTTTTATCCAATTTGTCATTTTATTGCATATTCGTTTTATTTGGCAAAATTCACTTTAAATTCTTCGGGTCCTCGAAATTTCAAAAGACTACAATATCTCTATTGTGATAAACATGCTGCATGGATCAATTTGAATAGAGTAATTAGAAAATTAATAGTAATTGCTTTAAGAGCTTAATGAAAATATTTTAAATTAATTACTCCATTCAAATCAAGATCCCTGCAACAAATTTTCACGGGTCGGATTCTCATGTCAAAACAATTAAATCTTAATGGCCAAATAAACAATTAATAAAAAATTAAAATTTTTGTATAGTGGTATTATCCAGGTATTGACATGAGAACCTTAAATGAAATGATAATAATATAAAACAATACATATATAAATTCCCATTTTTTTTTTTATATTTAAAAAGAAATTATTTATTAAAGAAAATATATATATTCATTAAGATTATATTATATGTATATAATCAATATTAATTGACATTTTTTTTTACATAAAATAAAGTACCAATAAGAGAATAAAGAAATAAGTTCCTTTTACTCACAGCTTCTGTACTATTGTGTACTTGTTGAAAATATATATATATTTCAAAATTAGTAAAAAAAATAATGCAAATTCACATCAGAACATTTGCAGATGATCTCTTCATCATGCTCTATTTTGTACTTCATTTTTTATTAATATTTTGTATGAAACCTGTATTTTTTTTATATTGAACCTTCAATATAAATTCTGCTGATATCATCATTTTAAACACTATCTCCTCAACTAGGAGCACTATCAACACATTTTTTGTGAACAATGCCACAGACCGACTCATTTAAAATGCACACATCTTCAGCTCCTCAGAGCTCAGCCACTTCAAAAATTCACTGAACATTTGATACATATATTTCAGAAACGAAATAAACTAGGTCACTACACCTTTTGAAAATCACAGACCTACTGACTGAACTTCATAACTTCTAAAAATTACACCTCCCCTCTTCCCAGGGAAGGGGGAGAAAAAAAAAAGAAAAGCTGCTTCCCAGCTCACATTCACATGTTGCTAGGACCCAGTAACAGAAGAACAAAATAATTAAAAAAATGACTTCTGGGTAAGAAAGAGACGTACCAATCAACCATTGGTTACTGACCAGTGATGTCACTTTGATCCACGAACTGTAGAAAGGGGGGAAAAAGTTGTTTCTTCGCATGCTCAATGAATTCCCAGAAAAACCTCTGCTCACAGGGAACTTAGAATTGATGATCTTGCTCATCTGTCAAGGATGATAATTGAATGCACTTGCAAATCCATTCGTGCCTAATCGTGGTGTTAATGGCTGCAAATACATGCCAGATTGTAGATAATATGAGCGGTCTCGTTTAGCTTTCAAAATTATGTTTTTCCACACCTTAAAATGTCACTTAAGTTTTTGAGTGATCTTGCTAAATGCTTTTTTAATGGCTTTAGTGCCTTCTACTTCGAAGCCACTGTGGGAAAAACATTCACTACCTCAGACCACCATGAATTTAAGAAAAGTTCTCATGGGAAAGAATAACTTTTTTTTGTTGTAAAGTTATAAAGTGTTATGATGAATTTAAAGTTTTTAAACACATCACAACATTCCATCCCCCGTTTGAAGCAATTGAAGTGATCGTACCATCAAAATATTAATGTGTGAGAACAAAAACAACTTAAAATTCTATGAAACTGTGAGTAAAAAAATTAAAATTAAATGAACTAAATACAAAATAATAATACAATATACATATAAATTTCTGAATAAACATGATGTGCACATCAAAAAAAAATATTAACAATGTTTTGAATTAACAAAATTGAAATTTCATGTATGTTAAAGATTGTATGGTGATTTTATATTTCACTATCGAAACACTTTCATATCCACTGTAATCATACTCGATGATATTTGAATGTTCAATAAAGTTCAACAGTGAGTACTTGAGCTTTATGTCTATTGATTGTTCATTCGTAAAGTTCATAATGTTCTGGAACTAATGCCCATAAGAATTAACATAATTTTGCTGAAAATGTAAAATTTGTGTCTGCATCACCAAAAAAAAAAATTTTTTTTTTTAAAACAGTATGAATTAATAAAAAGTTGTACATGTAAATCAACATAAAATATTCATATCCATATATTAAATACATAAAATTAAAATAATCTGATATCAGTAATATCATTCGTATTTTTTTTACAATTATTGTATCAATGATGTTTAGCATTGTAACATCATACACTTATTTCTGCATTTGTAAATTTCATCAATTTTTTTTACTATTTGAGTAGATAAATATATAGTAATTAATAATAATGAATACATAAAAAAAATCACATTTTCATATCAATTACAATATTTACATTAATTTTCATTTTCAAAAATGTAGCCAATTTTCAATGTGAGCTGCACATGTTTACATATTATATATAGACAATTGTCTATTACTACATTCAATGAACTACATAACCTTTGAATGAATGTATTCAAAATTTGATAAATACAAATGAATTCTATCAGTAATTCAATAAAAATGACTAAATGTTTATTTTGTGAATTAAAAATAAAATGTTTAAAATCCTAAAATGTGTTATAAAAATGAATGAAGTGTAATTTAATTTTAGTAAACAAACTTGATAATCTCAATACTGATTAAGATTTTACTACAAATGCATATGTGAAACAAAGCTATATATGAGCTTTTAAAATGAATTTAATTGCAGATAAAATTTAAATTGCTGATTGGACAAAAAAAAGTAAACAAAATGATGACTGAATGAATTTGACAAAGTACAAACAACAGAAATTTCACATGATCAGAATGGAGAAGGAAATGAGAACAAAATTGTTTTTCCTCTCCTGCCACATTATAAAACCTTGAAAACAATTTGAAATACAATATGAGAGAATCGAAAAGTTCTTCTCAAAATTGTTAAAAGTTTGACAAACAATATGCTGACATAGATACTTGACAAGAAATCAGAAGGGGCCCATAAAGGGTCGGAAGAAATGAATCATTGTTTGACCAGCAGACTAAAGATCCAAAAAAAAAATCATATGCATATTAAATTGAAAGAGGTGATTTCTCAACAAGAACATCCCAACATAAATTTATCAACAAAATTTAGAATAATATGGAAGCTAAAAATGAAATTTATAAGAATTAAAGCTAATAAGTAATACATTATATTTTAGAATGAAATTATAATGAAAACCTATAAATTTAGTGAAATAATAAATGAAAATAATAATTCATGATGTTTAAATGAAATTATTATTTATTAAATTTAAGAAAAATTTTAATTTATTTTATTTGAAATATTTAATTTTACCATTACAAGATTATGATAAATGTGATCTTAAGGGTGGAATTCTAAACAATTTGTTAAAGTGAATTTTCATTTCTTTAAGTGATTCGAGATGTTTAATCACTGCATTGTCGTTCCGAAGAATTGGAATAATTTCAAAAGGACCCTGATATTTTGGTCTTAATGAACCTGTATGTGTTAATGCCTTCATGTAAACTTTGTCACCTAAATTTAATTTCTGTCCTTTGCAATTCTTTAATCTTTCCTGATTTTTTTCATTTGCATTATCTTGATTTTGGAAAACCTGATTTTTGATTTCCTCTTTTAATTTATTGTTTTCTTCAATAAATTGTTCAATAGATTTAAATGTCTCCCTGATTTCGGAGAACATATCCAATGGTAACCTTAGTTCTCTATTGAAAAAGAGCATATTTGGAGAAAATTTAGTTATTGAGTGTTCTGACTGATTATAAAATAATTTGAATTTTGGAATTTGGTTATGCCAATCAAAATGTTCATAAGCAAGCAAGAGTTACATAAGCAAGCAAGAGTTGATTTCATAATACCATGAGAGCGTTCTAAAAGTCCATTACTGCTCGGATGAAAAATAGAAGATTTGTGATGATCAATATTTAAATCAGAAATGAATTTTGAGAATTCTTTAGATGTAAATTGAGCGCCATTATCGGTGATAATCACTTTGCAAAATCCAAACCGAGAGAAATATTGATTTAAAACATCTATAATAGTTTGCGAAGAAATATTTTTTACTGGAAAAACCTTAAGATATCTACTAAAATGATCTATTATGGTAATAATGAAATTATGTTGTTTAGTTGAGCGTACAAGCTTTCCAACAATGTCAATAGAAATCACTTCAGATGGACAAAATCTCTTCGCCTGAAGTTTCACAGGTTGTTTAGCTAATTTCTTAGATTTAAATTTAAGACATTGAGAACAATTCAAAACAAAGTTTTTTGTATCAGCAAACATGCCATGCCAATAATATAATGTTCCTACAAAATTGTATGTCTTACTAACACCAAAGTGTGCGGCATGTGCTGAATAAATAGCAGCTTTCTGCAATGAGTGTGGTAAAACAATTTTGAAAGGATTTGCATGATGCTTTTTAGATCTCATCTTCATCATTAATATATTGTTTGAAGAATCAATTTTGAATTTTTTGAATTTATTTTTATTTGAATTGTCAATTACTTCTTGTCTTACTTTTGAAATTTTATCATCCTTCAACTGTTCAGCTAAAATATTTTCATTAGATAAACTTTTATCAGATTGAAAAATGTTGTTCATTAAAAATTTTACATTATTATTGGAAAAAATGACTCTACTAAAATAATCAGAAGGATTTGAAACACCTTGAATATGTGAAATAGAAAATTTAAATTGCTGTAAATATAATAGCCATCTACATGTAATGTCAATTTGAGATTCTAAATTCAGATGGTAAGAAAGTGCCTTAGCATCACTCAAAATTTTAAACTCTGCACCAATCAGATAATCTTTGAAATGTCTAACTGACTCATAAATTGCTAAAAGTTCAAGTTTTAAACTGGGGTATCTAGTTTCAGAGTCTTTCAATTTTCTCGAAAAGTATTGTATTGGATGTAATTGATTGTCATATTCCTGTGCCAAAATTCCAAAAAAAAAAAAAAAAAAAGCTGCTTCCCAGCTCACATTCACATGTTGCTAGGACCCAGTAACAGAAGAACAAAATAATTAAAAAAATGACTTCTGGGTAAGAAAGAGTCGTACCAATCAACCATTGGTTACTGACCAGTGATGTCACTTTGATCCACGAATTGTAGAAAGGGGGGAAAAAGTTGTTTCTTCGCATGCTCAATGAATTCCCAGAAAAACCTCTGCTCACAGGGAACTTAGAATTGATGATCTTGCACATCTGTCAAGGATGATAATTGAATGCACTTGCAAATCCATTCGTGCCTAATCGTGGTGTTAATGGCTGCAAATACATGCCAGATTGTAGATAATATGAGAGGTCTCGTTTAGCTTTCAAAATTATGTTTTTCCACACCTTAAAATGTCACTTAAGTTTTTGAGTGATCTTGCTAAATGCTTTTTTAATGGCTTTAGTGCCTTCTACTTCGAAGCCACTGTGGGAAAAACATTCACTACCTCAGACCACCATGAATTTAAGAAAAGTTCTCATGGGAAAGAATAACTTTTTTTTGTTGTAAAGTTATAAAGTGTTATGATGAGTTTAAAGTTTTTAAACACATCACAACAATCTCGAGACCGGTTCTTCCTTCAATCCTGGGGTCAGTCTTCTTCACTCAGTTGTCAACATTTACCTGAAGAACGAATACTTAATTAATATATATAAATAATTTCATTCATGTACTATTTCAAATTTTCAATATCTTTGCTGGGCATTTCGCAAAAAAGGGTCGGTTATACTTTTACGAATCATATCAAAAGCTAATTAGCATCAGGATAACCAATAGGCGACTACTAAGTTTTATGACATTTTATTAAATAGTTCTTTAACTACAGAAAAAACCGTCTTCATTTCCCCAAAATTAAAAATTGAAGTATTTCAAGAATGGTCCACCTTAAAGTAATAATGAGGTGGGTCTTATTCCTTTTGTCGTCAAAAATTATGTATAGAACAAGAATTTAATTAATACATTTGAGCTAATATAGTATTTTAGTTCAGATCTTACATTTTAAACTTGCAGGACATTTCGCAAAAAAAGTCAGTTTTTCTTTCTGAATCGTAACAAAATCCTACCAGCACCACCCACAGTATATCCCAAGCGACTTATCTACCAAATTTTGCGTAATTTGATAAATTAGTTTATCAGCTAGATGTCTCATAGACACACGCAGACATCATATCAAAAATAGTTCTTTCCTGTTCTAGAAGTCTCGAAACTTGTAGATTGGTCGAAAACTCGAATTGCTATTTTCGGTATGATTCCAATACTTTCCCTATATATATATATTGCCATGTATTGCAGGGAAGAGTAAAAACCTGTTGTGGGCAGCACATGACTTTCCCTGCAGATTCAAATTCATTTTTTATTTTCAATTATCCATTTTATTTCCATATTATACTCAATTTGCTTTTTCAATGCATCTTCGTTTCATTTGGAACCTTACTGCGCTTTAAATACTTCAGTTTCTGGAAATTCCCCCCAAATTAAAACATGTCGAAAACGGTTTATCCTACAGTTATGGGAATAGTCTTATTCGTCTTGGTATGAAAACTTATCTCCAGAACAAGTACTTAGTTAATATATTTCAATTTTAGTCATTTATTTAAGATATTCACTATTGACTTACCTATAAAATTATATATATCTCTGCGGGCGCAAACAAAATTCGATTATATTTTTCCGAATCATATCAATGACAATTCCGAATCATCACAATAACTGTCAAGGAACTTAATTACTAAGTTTTAAGAAATTTCATAAAAATGGTTTTTTATCTGCAGTGAAAAACGTCTTCAGCTCCTTGAAATTTAAAATTAAATATGTCGGGGATGTTCCAACTTAGAGTAATGGGATTGGTTTTATTCTTTGTGTCGTTAAAAAGTGCATATAAAACAAGCATTTAATGGATTTATTTGAGCTTATGTCATTTTTAATTTTAGATGGGATATATCAGATTTGCGGGCTATTTCGCAAAAAAAAAGGCAAATTCCTTTCTTTGGAATCTTACAAAAATCTAACCAGCACCAGGGCTACTCACAAGTGCCGTATCTACCAAATTTTGTAAAATTTGGTCAATTAACTTTTTAATTAGAGCGGATACATACGTTGTACACACAGACATCACGCTAAAATAATTTTTTTCGGGTTCTAGAGGTCGCAGAACGTGTAGATCAGTCAAAAACTCGACTTGATATTTTCGACCTGATTCCAATACTTTCACTATACATTACCAGGGATTGCAGGGAAAATAGACTTCGTCTGTCTGTAACGCTTGGCGACTAATTTATAAAAGTATCGACAAGCCCAGATTGGCAAAAATATCGTTAAAATTGCAGAAGTGACGAAAATGACGCCACAAAAATGACGTTAACCAAAATAACGCCACATAGATGAATAAGTTATTTTAATATTTTAATACATGTAATTTATTGCTTATTCCGGATACTCTCAATATAGGCAATTATCAATTTAGAGTAATGTGAAATACAAGTTAATCGAAATAGTTTTACATGTTGTCATCCAGAAAGTGGTCAAATGTACAATTAAATATTAAAAACATTGTGCGGTGGAACTTACACATCATTTTTACACTGTGAAAGAAGTAAATTGATTGAATTATATAAGGAAAAATCATGTGATCGAAGTTGTTTATGGTACTGTGTAATTAAATATTTATTACATTTTCCAATTTACATAAAAGCTTATAATGTCACCAAAATCGCAACGTTTTATTCAGTTTCTGAATTCATTGCGGATATATAAAATATACTAATGTGTCGGGAATATATATTTATGATTCATAAGCAGTGGTAATAAGATTACAAGCATCTATAAAATATGAATATATTTTTTAATTTAAATAATTCTTAATTAGTTAAACAATAATTGTATAAGGTCACCAGCAGGCAATACCTTCAGAGAATATTATCGATGTATTATGTTGAATTAAATAAAATACACTTCATCGATTTAACTGTTTAACATTGTTTAACATCACTGTTTAACATTGTAAAGAATCAAACAATATTTAAGTCTTATCTGGATTGTTCTCGTTTTAATTTGTTTCTTTCCGTATATACATACATTATAATGTATAAAGAAAGTATTGTGACGGGGTCGAAAATTCAAATTCAAATTTTCAACCTGAAAAGCCATTTAATGCATTCCTGAACAAAAATCGAAATTATTTGAGGTGATGTGAGTGCGTATGTGTGTGTGTGTGTCAGTGAACCTGTGGATATATTACTTTTAATGTCTATTGATTTTAAACACAATCAAATGTTCAGGATACCCCCAAATTATGAAATGAAATATTGACAAAATCATCAAAAAATCAAAACCGTCAATAAAGTCATGTAAATACTTATTTCTTATGTAATATTTCACTATAAAACGATTGACATAAAATTTAGAACGCTAGCCTGTACCGTTTTCGATATATTGCACATTCTTCAAATACATTTACAAAAAAATCACATAAAATTAAAAAAAAAATATTATCTATTATAAAATGTGTTTGTTCACTTTTCATGTGCAATATTATGGGATAAATTTGTTTTCATCAATCTGGAGAATTTCGATCGTTCCAATCATAGGAGAAAATATTTTGAGTAATAGTTTGTATTTGAACTCCAGTAGTCATTTATTTATCTGCTGTAATAGCTTATTTCCCCATCATATTTCTCTGTGGACGACATTAGTCGTTCATAAAAACTCTAAGAAAATCCTATTTCTCCTTCCATAATGCTTGGCGAAATTTTGGTGTTGAATTTCGTGGAATATCTCCAACTTAGCAACTTTTTTTAAATATCGTAGAATTGACAAAAATGTCGCCAAATTGATAAAATGATGCTAAACCAAAGAAAATGATCACTAATTGATGAAAATTTTATCTCTTGGAAGAATACAAGACTACTATAAGAATGACCTATTTCTCCGTCCGTAACCTTGATGAAATTCATGCGACGAATTTCGACGAAATATCGCCAACATGGCGATTTTTTTAATGTTGCCGAATTGACGAAAACGTCGCATCATAAAATTGTCGCCAAGAATGTAAATGAAAATGACGGCAAGTCAATGAAAATGAAGACTATTTGATAAAAATTAAATATTTTGAAAAGGACATAAGAATCGACTATAAGAATGACACATTTCTCCTTCTGTCCGTAATGATTGGTTTGTTTGTTTGCTAGAGACACAGACCGTCCGATCTACTAGAAAGGCGTAATGATTGGCCAGAGAGAGGGCAAGTAGAGAAGGAGCCGGTTCTTTAACCAAGAATAGACTCAACGCCAATAGTACGAAAAAGGGACCTCAGAACAACACAAACCGCATTCACGGGGAACCAACCGATCGGGAAGCAGAAGCCCAGAGCCTCACGGCTCCATGAGCACTCAGGAGTCCTTAAGGGAACTTTCCTTAATTAAGGAAACATGAGTGAGGAAACGCCTCCACTCCATAGGAAGTGAATGGTGAGTGCAATACAGATAATTGTAAATTTAGAATTTTTAAGTGTGAGTCCAGGAGACATTTATGCAGTTTTGATATTTATACGATATACTAAACAAAGTGCCGACTCTTAGCCACCATTTTACTACATTCCTGGCCCGGGAAGTTATGATCCTAATAAATTCAGTGCATATAAATTGCAGGTACTGTTGAGTCAGGAATCTCCTTGGGACAAGTCTTAAATCATGCAGATTGGTTAATAAGATGGTCAATGAAGAAGTGTCGCTATATCGCATTGAAGAACAATCAATAGTATTACAGAGGACGTATCTGGACCTCAGGCGAAATGATGTGGCAACAAGTGGAGAATTTAAGATATATGCAAGCAATGACTGCCAGTAGTGGTGGCATTTGGCAATTACAGTTCAAGAAGCAAAGTATGCGTTTCGTCTCAGTTGGAACTTTTGGGTATGTCCTAGAAGGTGCAGTGTTATTCAAATAATTCAGGCTATGGTCTTCCGAGAGCGTTGCAATTAGAATGGCAGTTCAAATGTCCAAAGTGGGCTTAATAGAATTGAGGCAATGGCCGTTTAAGAGTGTTATGTTAAATATATTGGAGGCAATGACCATCCAAGAGCGTGATTTTAAAGTCAATTAGAGGCCAGGTATGTCCAAGATGATAAACAGAGGTATGTGCAAATATGCATTAAATAATAGGTCGAATATATGATTTTGATCATGATATAAAATGCATGTTCTCACACGTGCATTATCTATGCTTTAAGAGTGTATATAAAATTAATGTAAGTTTAAGCGTATAATCGTATTATGTGCAATAAATAATGTTTATTTTAAAAGTTGAAATTGTCGAATTCAATGCGTAGTGTTGTAATTAATGATTTTATTTTAAGAAATCGCACAAGAAAGTAATGGTGGGTTATAATGCAGGAACAGTGCAATGTAACACTATTCGATTCATGACCATGTTAATTGGAAGTAATTTTCTGTTTTTAGCTCAATGTTTAATTTTTATGCAACCCAATAAGTTAATTGATTACAGGAGAGTTTTATGTGTTGTCATCCGAAAAAGCTCCAAATGCAAAATTCAACGTTATGTCACACAGAAACATGGGCGGCGGACACATCTGTAAAGTGTATCCAAGGACAGGAGGGCGGAATGGAGTTATGAAATTAAGCCCCCTTCCAAGGATCACACAAACAGAAAGAGATTTGATACTAAGTACGCTTACTTACTTTAGATTAGCGTTGTGTTTTGCAATAACTCAGGAACGGCTGACCAGGCTTACGAAATGCAAACTGGATACACAGGCACACAACAAAGTAACAACATCAAGTTGGGAAAACATGAGTCCAATTTATCTTAAATAACTCCTTTCTTTTATTCAAATATTTAAATATATATATATTGAAAATATAAAAACATTGAAGATTATTCTGGCCAATTTCTGCATTAAATATATTTCGATAATATTTGGCCTTTGCACTTAAATAACTTCAAACTCTATACTACTAAAAGCATTAAACACGACATTTTTTTATAAATATTCACATATTGAATATAATTACTCTTGCTATGAAATAATGTGGTTCACTTTATCGACTGAAATTCTGAACTTAACTTTGAATCCGAAATTCTCCTTCTAGAATTTCGATGTTTTCTCTACATGCTACTAGAATCTAATAAATACCTGAACACATCATCCCAGTTTCATATTACCAATTTCACACACGCACTGATTTAGATGAGTACTTCGACTCAAGATCTCAAAAGGCAAATCGTGCACACACATGTTAAATTTTTAGTCGAGAATCTCTCTCAACGATCTTGGTGGAAATAATCCAAACACTTTGACCGTATTCATTCGTCTTTATAGTAGAACAACCCAATAAATCTTGAAACTTAGCAAACTTGGTTGGGGTAATCTAGGATCTGCTAGAAACTGCTAGTCATACCGGATATCATCGCGCTCGTTCAGAATTTTCCGAATTTAGATCTGAAATAAATAAAGGAGAAAATTAATAATTTGTCAATAAAAGAAATTGTGTTGGCCCACACGGATTAAAAGATTCCTTCTGAATCAAAGTTATAATCCGAAACACAAAAATGACCGTTGGATCAAAATTATTTTGTGTCGAACCATCAGAGCGAGCAATTACTAGCTCCTACTCCAACGAAAACTCAGGGCCAAGCGAGCCCCTCTACTTTGAAAAATGGAATCCAGGTCGCCTCAACCTTCAACTTCTTGCACGACATTAAATGTAGCATAAAACGGCTTTTGAGCGGCAACCTCGCGCCATCGCTTGCAGAATCGAAACCACTGCCCTGGGCAATAATTAAAGAAAGACGAAATTACTTCGGAACATCTGCGGAAGCGAGATCCCATTTTTGTAGCTTTATTAATGCTTATAGATGTATCTGATGGGTTTGCAATTTTAGCAAAAATAAAGTTTTTTCTTGGAGATTTATACACTGCCCTAGCCAAGAACAATTGGTTTTCAGCTAACATCATGGGTTCTTTTTGTTCCAACAAAATAGTTTCTCCAGTTTGGAATGTACCATCTAATTTTAATTTAATGAAGCTTTCTTGTAATGGCTTAATTGTATACTTTTGAGCGGTTCGTGCATAACAGCATTTTAGAGTTTCTTTTTGTTTACCATAATTGTTATTTTTTTGTGTACCAAAGTTCTCTTGATCAGTGCCATTCTCATAAAATTCTAGAATATTTTCATTATTCTGTGCACTTTTGTTTACATTTTGCATTTCATCTACATGAACTCCAGGATTTTCAAAATATACATTTGTTTCATTTTCTTGATCATGTGATATCGTGTCCCTGTAATCATGTTCTGAATTTGTATAATTTGCAAAGTTTCCTGGACCCGAATATAGAATCTGTTTACAATTGTTGAGTTTCAAGAAAAAATCATCAGATATTAATCTGAAATCTCTGTCCCTGAAATATTGTCCACCTAGTTCATCTGACTGTGGAGATTGGTTTCTGGCATTATTTTCGCTATTATAAGGAACATATATTTTCTCTGTAAGTGTAGCAATTGATTGTAAGGGTTCTCGATCCAAGAATGGAAGACTGCAGTATTTGAAATTTATCCTGCTTAAGGCATAATTAATGATAACGTTTCTGTTTTTCATAAATGAATTACCCAATATCATTTCATAATTCCTCGGATTATCAGAATCTAGTACCCAGAATTCAGCTGTAATTCAGCTGGAGAAGGAAATGATATAGGAAAGTGCTCTGATAATGCAGTGAGTTTAATTAATTTTTTTTTTTTTTTAAATAGATACTGAATAATTTTGATAAATTGAGTTAGATAATAGTTTAAATTTTTATGATGCAAATATAATATTTATTAATCGCATTGCTCAGAAGAATTTGAGCATTCAGTATTGAGATACTCTCTTCTAGTACGGTATTATTTTTATATAGGCCCACACTTACGAATAAATGCAATATCTATACGTGGGTCAGCACACATAAAACAACAACAACACTTTTTAAGTTTAAATATAATGTATGTGTGTGTTTTCATGAAAAGGATAAGTATATATCATTATATAATATCAAATCAAAATCAGAATCATATATATATGTATGCAAATTTTTGGTCAAAGTATTTTTAATTAAATTGGATGTCACACTATTAATTCAACAATTTGTTTTCTTAATCAATATTTTCAATAGAGTAAATAAATTGACTTACTTCGATTTTTTTATGACATATATTGCAATTATCATTGCACACTTATTTTCATGTTTCCCAACATGAAGGAAAAAATGAATGATTATGTTTTATTTATCTGAGATACTTAATACTTTATATGTGTCTGCGGTCACACTCAAGGCAGCAACACGGCGCCACATGTCACGCAGGAACATGTGTGCACGCCGGACACCAATGTGTGACGGAAATAAAGGATCACACAACCAGAAAGAAATGAGATATTAAGTACGTTTACTTACTTTAGATTAGCGTTGTGTTTTGCAATAACTCAGGAACGGCTGCCCAGGCTTACAAAATGCAAACTGGACACACAGGCACACAACAAAGTAACAACATCAAGTTGAGAAAACATGAGTCCAATTTATCTTAAATAACTCCTTTCTTTTATTCAAATATTTAAATATATATATATATTGAAAATATAAAAACATTGAAGATAATTCTGGTCAATTTCTGTATTAAATATATTTAGATAATATTTGGCTTTTGCACTTAAATAACTTCAAACTCTATACTACTAGAAGCATTAAACACGACATTTTTTTTATAAATATTCACATATTGAATATAATTACTTTTGCTATGAAATAATGTGGTTCACTTTATCGATTGAAATTCTGAACTTAACTTTGAGTCCGAAATTCTCCTTTTAGAATTTCGATGTTTTCTCTACATGCTACTAGAATGTAATAAATACCTGAAGACATCATCCCAGTTTCATATTACCAATTTCACACGCGCACTGATTTAGATGAGTACTTCGACTCAATATCTCAAAAGGCAAATCGTGCACACACATGTTAAATTTTTAGTCGAGAATCTCTCTCAATGATCTTGGTGGAAATAATCCAAACACTTTGACTGTATTCACTCGTCTTTATAGTAAAACAACATAATAAATCTTGAAACTTAGCAAACTTGTTTGGGGTAATCTAGGATCTGCTAGAAACTGCTAGTCATACCGGATATCATCGCGCTCGTTCAGAATTTTCCGAATTTAGATCTGAAATAAATAAAGGAAAAAATTAATAATTTGTCAATAAAAGAAATTGTGTTGGCCCACACGGATTATAAGATTCCTTCTGAATCAAAGTTATAATCCGAAACACAAAAATGACCGTTGGATCGAAATTATTTTGTGTCGAACCATCAGAGCGAGCAATTACTAGCTCCTACTCCAACGAAAACTCAGGGCCAAGCGAGCCCCTCTACTGTGAAAAATGGAATCCAGGTCGTCTCGACCTTCAACTTCCTGCACGACATTAAATGTAGCATCAAACGCCTTTTGAGCGGCAACCTCGCGCAATCGCTTGCAGAATCGAAACCACTGCCCTGGGAAATAATTAAAGAAAGAAGAAATTACTTCGGAACATCTGCGGAAGCGAGATCCCACGCTTTCTGCCTGAAAAGTGCAAACTCGAACAGAATTAAAACCACACTGTGCTGAGGACTTTTTCATTAATTTTTCACTGTGAAAGAAGTAAATCCATTGCATTATATAAGGGAAGTCGTGTTCGGACCATATCAGATTTTTTATAGTAATATTATGTTTCTATATAGATATATTTTCCTTATTGTTATGGAATCACAGACATCAACGTAGAAACACAACGGGACCATTCAAAGATTTTTGATTTGTATGCAAAAATGTTTAAAACTTGCAGACCTTCAAAATGTTTCTAAGTAGATGTTTAATTTATTTTAATGATTGTAAAAAAATCTAATGTGGGTCACACATGACTTTTCTTATATAATGCACTAAATTTACTCATTTCACAGTAAAAAATTAGTGTTTATAATGTTGAATTGTGCATTTGGTGATTTTCCGGATGACATCATGTAATACTACTTAAAAGTACCCAATTAACTTATATTTTGCACAATTCTAAATTAATAATTATTAATATTAATAGCATCCACAATAAGCGATATCGTCCACATATTAAAAAATAATAATAATTAATTCATCAATTAGACGTCATTTCCATTAATTAAAAGTAATTTTTCAATTTTGACGAAATGTTAATCAATCTGGGGCGAAATATCGCCATGTTGGAGATGCGTTGCTAAATTATTCGCCAAGTTCGTAAATGTATCACCAAGTGTTACAGACAAAAGGAAAGAAGAGCATTCCTTATATACTATGCTCTTATAACGGAAATCAGAATTTGCGAAACATTACTTCCCAGAGACGTCGTTTTTATCAATTTGGCGACATTTTTGCCAAATTGGAAACATTTCAAATTGTCGCCAATTTGGCGACGTCCAGCTAAATTTCTCGCCAAGTGTTACGGACGGAAGGACATATTTTAATAATAAATTCATCAATTAGGCATCATTTTCATAAACATGCAGTCAATTTTTAAATTTTGACGATATTTTCGTCAATCTGGGACTAAATATCGCGCAAATTGGCAGTATTTTGTTAGATTATTCGCCAAGTTGCCAAATATATCGTAAAGTGTTACAAACAAACGGAGAGAAGAGCGTTTGTTATACACTAGAAAGAATGCTTGCCATATGACGGAATTAAAAATTTGCAAAAGTTTGCCTCCCATTTAGAGTTATTTTTATCAATTTGGTGACATTTAAATCTAAATCCTGTTAAATCTTGCAGGAATCATTCCGGATGGAAGGAGAAATGGGTTATTCTTATTGTATATTCTTAAGTTCTTTCCACGATTAAACTTTCATCAATTAGTCTTCATTTCATTGACTTAGAATCAGTTTCATGAATTTGGCGAATTTTTATCAATTGAGTGACATAGTCGTCAATTTGGCAACACTGCATTCGTCATCAAAATTTTGCTAAATGTTACGGACGGAAAGATAGGTTATTTTTAGTAGATTCTTATATTCTTTCCAGGATACTGAATTTTCGTCAATTAGTTGTAACTTTCAGTGACTTAGAGTTATTTTTCTCAATCTGGCTGCATTTTCGTTAATTTGGCAATATTTAAAAAAACGCAAAGTTGGCGCCATTTTGCCAAATTCGTCACCAAAATCTGGAAAAGCGTTATGGAAGGAGAAATAAGTTATTCTTATAGCACATAAATGACTATTTGCGTCCAAATACAAAAGTATTAAACAAAGTATTTTTCCTGATGAGTGGAATAAGCTAGATCCACCACAATCATGTCACCAAATGTATCGCATGATATTACATATGAAAAGTGAACATATCACAATAGTTAATATATATTTTTTTAATTTATGGATTTTTTTTTATAAATGTATTTGAAAATATGCAATATCTCAAAAACGGTTTATTCTAGCGTTCTAAAGTTTATGTCAATCGTTTTCTAATGCATAATTACATAAGATATGTCTATTTGCGTAACTTTAAAAAATGTTTTGATTTTTGACGATTTATTTTTAAATTTCACTCTAAAATTTTGAAAGGTTCGGGACATTCGATTGTGTTTAAAAACAATAAGCTTCCAGTATTCACAGATTGTAAATTTTGTACTAAATTTCTTTCGAATCGTTCCATTAGTTCGTCACATATCGTCACACACAGACACACTGCCGTCAACCTCCGTGTTCAGGGATGCTTGAAAAGTGCTCTCCCGCCGAAAACTCGAATAAAAAATTTTGACCACTTCACTATGCTTTCTTTATACATTATACTATGCATTCATATAAGGAAAGTAATATATGCCAGTATACCAGTGCTACTTATATTCTCGTAGATTAAAAGACATAACCGTGCATTTGTAGAACATTACAAGTACTACGTACAATATATGAGTCTCAACAATTTTTGCGAAAATAAAAAAACGACGCAATAAATAGAAAATATCAATAATCCCTGAAAATATCAATGATAATAATGTTTTAGCCTGAATACCGTAATTGATATAATCCAACCAAATATGCAGTATCGCTGAAATTTATTTTATACTAGCAGCATACCCGTTCTTCGTACGGAGTATATAATATAAAGAAACTTGAAATTCATAATCATGCGCAAATTCTTATAGTATACTAAATGACATGTTTAATCAAAATATTCTGTTAAAATATTCAATATAATGCTCCTAAAAAGAAGTTTAAGAATCTCTGTTCTCGCTATATAAAATTATCTTCATGGACATATCTGAAGAATAAAACATCTTGGACCCCTTATGCAAGCAAATATATAAAAAAAAAATGGAATTGAATCAATATATGCAAAATAAAAGCGTTAAAATTGTATGGGACCCGTACTAATTATATACGCGAATATTAGAAAATATAACCTGTATTAGTAGATTACATGTATAAATTGAAAATACCAATAAACCCGTAATCTTTAAATCTGAAGACAGTCATTTATTCCAATATATGTCAAAATTAAAGTGCTAAAATTATATGGGAAGATATACACGTACTACTTATAATGTCCGATTATTAGTAGAAGATTACCCGTTTTGCAATATGAGTCTCAAATGTTTTTTGGTAAAATACAACAGACGACGTCATAAATTGAATATAAAATTAATCCCCTTAATCTTCATACCAGAAGACTGTACTTGATTCCAATATATATGCCAATATATGTCAAAATATATGCCAATATACATGTACTACTTATATTCTCGTAGGTTAGAAGATATACCCGTGCATTCCTAGAAGATTACTCGTACAACGTACAATATGCGTGTGTCAGCAATTTTTGCCGCAATAAAACAATGGCGTAATAACTTAAAAATATAAATAATCACTGAATCAATAATTCCGGAAAATATCAATAATAATAATGTTTAAACCTGAAGAGTATAATTGATATTATCCAGTCCAAAATGAAATGGCAATGAAATTTATTTTATATACATATCTTCATTATTCAAATCGGAAAGGATTTAATAAAAATCGTCTGCCGCATAAACACATTGGATTTAAATCCGTTGCTAAGCGACATGATATCATTTGCTTCAAATAAATTGGTAGAAAAAATATCGTCTAAATAGTTATATTTCTATGGAACATTTGGCGACAGTTTCGTCAAATTAGCGACATTTTAAAAAATCGCCAAATTTATCGCCAAGTGGGACTGTAGAACTGACAGTTCCACTTTGCGACAAATTGACGAAATATCATCACAATACTATCCCCTAACAAAAAACAATTAATATCATTTATGTAGGGCAATTTTATCAATTTCAAGATATTTTTATAGATTTGAAAACATTTTTATCAATTTGGTGACATTTTAAAAATTCGCTAAATGTATTACTAAGTAGGATGGTTGGTCTGACAGATAAATGCTAACCAAATATCATTTCAGTACTCTCTTCTAACAAAACAAAAAAAAATTTCATTGATATGTAGAAGACCCAAGCCACACGACCAACCCGAAGGTTTATGGTAGCTGTTTGTGTTGAAGACCCAGACCGTCCGACTCGTCCAGAGGACTAAGAGCAACTATTTGGACGGCCGGGGTAGCTGTTTGTGTGTCGTTTATATCAATTTGGCGACATTTCCGTCAATTTGGCAAAGTTTAAGAAAAGTTGTCAAATTAGCGATATCCCTCCAAATTCGTAGCTTTGAATTTGCAGATCTGAATGAAACATTCTTATCCCGTTTCAATATACTAAATGAAAACACTACAATTGTATTAGAAGATATACCCGCTCTACTCTTTTTCTGTTTCAACAATCGGCTATATGAATTTATTGGCTAAACACAATATATGAGTTTAGTAGCTAAATACGATATAAGCTTGAAAACTCTTTGCCAAAATAAATGAAATTGATGTACGCAGTCAGCAATTAATATAATTAAAAGAAAAATCAAACCGTCCATTCATAAGATATACTTTTATATCCATTTATCCATTTATTTATTATTTAAATCGAAAAAAAATAATAATAACATTAAAAAACACATTTAATTTAATTGCGATGCCGAGCAACATGATATATCCTCCTAAAATGTTAAAATTTATTAACCACTAACAGCACACCTGTTATTCGTACGGAGTGTATAATTTAAAGAAACTTAAAGTTCGCAATCATGTGCAAATTCTGTTAAAATATTAAATTTATTGCTCCTAAAGAGAAGTTTAAGAATATATGTTCTCACTATGCAAAATTATCTTCACGATCAGATCTGAAGAATAAAACATCCTGCCCCCTTTTGTAAGCAAATTTACAGAAGAAAAAATAGGAATTGAATGAATATATGCAACCCCGTACTAATTATATTGTCGCAGATCAGAAAATATGCCAATGTGTTAGTAGAATATTACCCGTATTACAATATGCGTCTCAAAAATATTTGCCAAAATAAAAGAGATGACGTAATAAATTGAAAACATCAATAATATCCGTACTCTTTATACCAGAAGGTCGTAATTGATTCCAATATATGCCAATATATATCAAAACATATGTCAATATACCTGTACTACTTATATTCTCGTAGATTAAAAGATATACACGTGTATTTGTAGAAGATTCGTACAACATACAATATATGAGTTTAAACAATTTTTGTCATAATAAAATAATTGCATAATAACTTGATCAATAATCCTTGAATCAATAATCCACGAAAATATAAATAATAATAATTTTTAAACCTGAAGACCGTAATTGATATTATCCAGTCAAAAATGCTATAAGAAAAATCAAATCGTTCTTTTCTAAAATATATTTTTATATCCATTTATTTATTATTCAAATCGAAAAAATAATTATTAAAATTAACAGACAGATTTAATTTAATTGCGTTTCTGAGTAACATGATATAAGATAGAATCTTATAACATGTTAAATATGTCATGTCTTATAACATAAACTGTGAAATTAAATAACGATTTTGATTTCTCTATACTTCTCATTGTTCCGTAAAAGCTTGTTTTAAATAAACCATGAACCATGGAGATAGATTTCCCCTTTAAATCATGTTTCAAACAATTCATGTTTTCAGAAAGTGACTAATTAACGCAAAAAATCTCCCATCAAACTCAGAGATTAAATTTTAATTCACTTTCAAACGATTTTCAAGCTTTTCGTTTGGATAAACCACGGAGTTAGGGAGTAGAAGTCATAGGAAAAAGTTCCGTTTTTCATTAATATCTCGACAACCCCAGGTCTTAGAAACTCGAAACTTGGACAAAATTTATGGGGGGATATTTCAAGGCTATTCACTAAATTTCATTAAATTCGGTTTAGCCGTTTTTCCGTGATGATGAGACAAACGAAAATTTCGTTTTTTACTAATATCTCGAGAACCACTGGTCGTAGAAACTCAAAACACGGATATAATTTTAAGTGGGGCTATTTCTGGGCTACCCACAAAATTTCATCAAATTCGGTTCAGCCGTTCTCCCGTGATGGTGTGACAAACAGACAGACAGACAGATTTTCATTTTTATTTATATAGATATATATCTTTATTATTTAAATCGGAAATAATTTAATAAAAATCCTCTGCCTTATAATCAGATTGCAGACTTAAATCCGTTGCCAAGAGACATGATATAATTTTCTTCAAATAAAGTGGTGGAAATATATAGTCTGCATAATGCTATCTATATGGAAGTTTTAATTGTGCGCTTTTAATTAATATCTAGCCAATCCCTGGTCCTAGAAACTCGATTGAGGGACTAAATTTTAAATGGGGCTATAAATCTACCCCTTAAATTGCATCCAATTCGATTAAGCTGTTCTCCAGTGATGATGTAATAAATAAACACACAAATAAACACGCCAATAACTCACAGGCAGATTTTCATTATTATTTATTGAGGATGCTAGCAATATTTTAAATTGTTAATTTGCAGTTGCGTGAAACATATGTTAATTTGGTACAAACATTTTTACACGTTGTAATCCAGAAAATCACCAAATGTACAATTCAATGTGCAAAACACTGTGCCGTGGAATTTAAACATAATTTCCCCACTGTGAAGGAAGTAAATTTATTGCATTATTTAGGGAAAGTCATGTGCTGTCCTTGTCAGATCGATTAGATTACAAAATATATATAATAATTTTATTTATAAAATTATTTATTTATAATTTTATGGATAACCGCACCTACTATAGTAATAAATTTAAATGGATAGTACACAATCCTCTTCATAATTACTCATATTTTCAATTCAGCGTCTCTATTTAAACTTATATTCTTATATTTTGACACTAAACATTATACATTCTTGAAAAATATATTGATTTTTATAAATTCAGAGTACTCAAGGCATTATTTAATTCTAAATTTGAACACGAAAAAGTCTCATACTCCAACATATTAGCTAAGCAAATACGTGGCTCACAATGTTCAGAAGAAAACCTAAATTATCCAAGCAGTAAGTGTTTTGAGGCCATTATTGTCATGTCAGACTCATGAATATGACATAAAGGTTAGAAGCTGTTGCATGTTGGTAGTGCTTAATACACAAAGGAGACTATTATAATTACTTGTTATAATCGATACTCACAAAGCTATTAATTTAGTTGTATTATGACGAAAATGTTTTCAGATACTATTTTATTGCTCCCATTGTTTTACTACTATTCCTCCGATATTCTATATAAGTCTTTAATTTATATATATATATATATATAAGTAAAGACTAATAAGATAAAGAATATAAGAAAAGATTACGGGAATTATTGATTTTTTCAATTTATTACGTTATCTGTTTTATTTTGGCAAATACTTTGAGACTCATATTGTAATACGGGTAATCTTCTACTAACACACTGGAATATTTACTAATCTGCCACAATATAAGTAGTACGAGGATATATATATATTCCCATGTAATTTTAGTGCTTTTATTCTAGCATATATTGGAAATTACGGGTTTATTGATACTTTCAATTTATACATGTAATGCACTAACACAGGTTGTATTTTCTAATATTCGCGTATATAAGTAGTACGGAAACAATTTTAATGCTTTCATTTTTTCATTTTGCATATATTGATTCAATTCCTTTTGGTTTTTGTAAATTTGCTTAGAAAAGGGGCCATGATGTTTTATTCTTCAGATCTCCCCGTGAAGATAATTTTGAATAGCGAGAACAGTGATTCTTATACTTCTTTTTAGGAGCAATCTATTAAATATTTTAACAAAATATTTTGATTAAAAATATCACTCAGTGTGCTATAGGGATTTGCACATGATTGTGATTTTTAAGTTTCTTTATAGTATACTCCGTACGAAGAACGGGTATGCTGCTAGTATTGAATATCTATGAACCTTATTTTCTACTTTTCGTTTATTTTATTTATTTTCATTTTTTTATAATCACATAAGTAATAATAATATTATATACATTATATACATTAATAATATATATATATATATATATATATATATATATATATATATATATATATATATATATATATATATATATATATATATATATATATATATATATATATATATATATATATATATATATATATATATATATATATATATATATATATATATATATATATATATATATATATATATATGTATGTATGTATATATGTATACATGTATATATATTTACTTCTTAAATACATTAAATGCAGCAACAATGTTTGTAGTAAATAAAATCTACGTATCTATTTTCAATTCTACACAGAAGAAAACATATCTCATTCAGTTGTAAAGAATTCTTTAAAATCTGATTTTGCTGACGTCTTATGATGTTACACCTAGAAAAGAACTTACTATATTTGTGTCAATTCATCTAATGAAGTTCACAGCCGTCTGATTAATAGCAGCAAGAGACAACCACTGATCTCCATGGTATTCTCCGATGTGGAACATTGTTTTGAGGGTAATGAGGCGCCAAGAGCCGTACGTACATTATTAAGCTTAAACTTTGTTAACTTCATAATATGTATTTTCTCACCTCTGGGGATAAACATGTTAACATAGTGTTTGACTTACTGTCGTAAATTTAACCCGTTTCTCATAAGACGTTATTTATTCTCCCTTCCAAAACTCGCCATCGATTCATCTGCTGTTGATTAAACGTTCATATACTAAGTGTAGGTGTGTATTCTTGTTCTCACTGAAAACTTATTTTCATTGAAATCTCGCAATCAATGTGGACAGACTGGTGGAATGAAAAATACAACATACATTTGCGCATGTAAAGCTTTTATTAGTAAAAATTATATATCCTTGTTGTCTGAACATCAGCAATGTAATTAATGGTAATTTAATATGAATTCAAAACTTTATTCATACCAATATCAACGAGATCAGCGAGCGTTTACTCAGTGGCGGCTCGTGCATAGGCACTGTGGCACTGCGGGAACGACAGTGCTCTCTCTCCCTCGCAGCCTCGTTTGCAGCTTCCTATGTGCGCATGCGCACATAGAAGCTGCACGCGAGGCTGCGAGGGGGAGAGAGAGGTGTTTGACTGTTGAGCGCATGCGCACATAGGAAGCTGCAAATGAGCCTGCGAGGGAGAGAGAGCACTGTCGTCCCCGCAGTGCCACTGTGCCTATACACGAGTCGCCACTGCGTTTACTATAATTTATTTTTCCAAATTTATTAATGCAAATTTTAAAATGTAAGTCAATCAATATATAGTACCTAATAGAGTTTATGCAGTGTAGCTGCTAACTCATCTATGTACGTAACAGTATGCTCGAATTTTATTCTCTGGTTTGGGCTGAGATTTGCTTTGAAACTGTGGTCTTTGTTAGGGGTCGAAATTTATGGTCATACTGAGTTAAGGGTCACTCGCTTGATCATGTTTTGAAGATGGAGATCAATAGATCCCACCTAACTATTTACATCCTAAACACATACTCCAAACACAACTTTATAGGTAAAAATCCATAATAAACCACTAAAAATATCTTTTTAGGAAGAAAACCCTCTAGATTCTACCAAAAACAAAATGAATACATTAACATGGTTTAACTAATTTTAATAAAATTTGACACTATTCTCCAATGTGAAACTTTAGGGTGGTTAGACCAAGGATATGATTATAAATTATTTTCGCCATTAATCTAAAGAACATACTGCACTAGTGTTCACAGAATTTATTTTTGACTAACCAATATATTTCTGAGAGAAAGGCACGGGAATAACTACACTCAGGGGACCCGAGTTCGATACCTTTCTGTGCTCATACTATTCCGCGTGTTTACGCGAAGTACGGGCACGTTAAATCTATACGTGCGAATATCCTTCATAATGGTTGGTAGTAGGGAACGGATAGTGAGGTCCTTGTGGATATGAAACCAACCTATTTAGAGACGTACGTAGTTAATTGCTATTTACTGTAGAATAATTGAAGTAAGATGATATAATATTACAGCGTAATTGAGCGGTTTTTGGAAAACGTGATAATTACGTTCTAAATAAACGAATGTTTTATTTATTTTGTTACAAATACTATCTATGTGTTTATTCCATTTCAAATCATTATGAAGGACCAAACCCAAAACTTCAACATCAGACTAGAACCACACACATGAGTCATATACATATATAAATGTTATCTATGTTACGAGTATAATGTTTCATTACAAATAAAACACACATAGTTTTTTTTCCGTATTTAAAAATATTGTGGTCAACTAATCAGTAAAATTAATAATTTCAAAATGTACTACATTTGAAAGAATGTCAATATTGCTATACGGAAAAATTAAATATTTATCATCCGTAAAAGTAGCTTTTGAAGCATAAGAATATACTCTAAATATATCATTCATATAAAGCAAAAATAGAATCAGACCTTGGATTAAATCCTATGGGGTACCTAAGCAAAAATATTCATCACATTAACGAATATTTTGAATCTGTAAAACATGTTTACGGTCGACAAAATAATTTTAAAATAAAATATTTGTTATTGTTATACTGCCAGTACAATGAAGCTAAATTAACACACGTAGATATTGAAGGAGATTAAATTCCTTTTGAAAGATAAAACTAAATACCGACAACATATTTTAAATATAAATGTAATTTAATGCGAAATGTATGTAACGAATAAAAACAGCTATTTTTAATCCTTTAAAAATTCAAATATTTTTTTTAAACTTAGAAGATGAAATACTTTTAGAGAATACTTTTTTAAACTATACTTCTACCTTTTCATTTTCGTAAATGCTAGGCTGTCTTCGTTTTAAGTAAAATTTAAGTAATGTCTTCTAAATGACAAAATCCAGCCGAACCACACGCGAATACTCTGTCAACAGTGACAGACATGTTTGTAAAGAAAAAAATAGTCTTGATACAAGTAATTACTCAGAGCAATCGATCGTATGCTTTGATGGATGTCAGCTCTCTATTTCGTCTCGAAAATCAACAAGATGATATGTTGCTTCCCTCCATGTGCGCAGTTATAAATGAAGGTTTTTGACCTTTGTTATTTTGATCTTAATTGGTGAAGGGAGATTTACGCTTATACACTAGTTTTTCTTTATAAGATCTATAGTAAAGTCCATAGATGTGTGGAATCTTAATATATAAACATGGTTACTATAGTTAAATCAAGAAATTTTTTAATAGTTTGTGCACACAAAATCAAAATAATCAAAATGAAATAATAAACTTGACTAATACTTACATGAATGACTTTCTCTATAGACAGCTATAGATCTTATAAACAGAATGTATTATTGGACAAAAATCCCTTAAATATGAGCTTCCTTACAGCTCGATATAGCGTTAAATCAGCAAGATTTTGTTATTACTGATTAAAATAAACGTACCAAATGTTATGGAGATATCTTGATTTCTGAAGTGAAACTTCTTAAGGCCTGGTAGTGCAAGTTTGTGCAAGAAAAATCGGAGTATAATGAAAAGTGGAAAGGAAGTGAAGCTCCTTTTCACTTCGGACAAAAGTGGCTTGACAGTTGAAATGGGTAGAGTAAAAACGGTGAATAACACATTTTGTTGTTCCCGCCAGGGAGTTGGGGGTGGGAGTTTCTCTTGCTTTTCCAATGGTGGAACAATAATTGAGATGGGTGCGGTGTAGACGACGCGTTACACTTTCTGTTACACGTTTTCAGTGAGTCAGAGGAGGAAGTAGATATCGCTTGCTTCATGCTTTGCAGACCAGTGAGTGAAGCTAGCGTGTTGCACATTTTCGTTATGCTCCCAGTCGTTTGCTAAGCAGTGGGTGAGTTCAGTAAGTTTCATATTGTCATTACATGGTATACAGTTGTAATGTGTTATTGTGGCATGTGTTGCGATTACTATATTAATTGTCAAAAGTAGTAATTATGCCGAAATCAAGTATGGAACGCTTAAGAGCCTATCGTAAGAGTTAACGGGCACAAAACATTCCAAAGACAGTCAAAGATCTATTTTAAACGTTACATACTTTGATGGTATTGTTTAATATTTTAAATAATAATTATTTTGCATCTCCAGAAGTACCACTATTTATGAATTTTATAGACACAATTCAAATTAAAAATGAATAATGGTCCAGCAGTATCAATCTCGACATCTAGGACTACGATTGACACAGTATTTTCTAGATATTTAGAACAGTTACAATCGATGAATTGCTTATCTTATTTTAGTTATTATGAAACAGCAATTTCATTTCTGAACAGTTAGCAAATGGATACTATGCATCAGATTCTTAGCATTCGATATATAGTGCCATCACAAAAGAAAACCCTTTTTGAAACTTAAACCGAAAATCAAATCTACCTTTACTGTAATAAGTCCAAACTCCACTTATTGGTATAGCAGTATGCATCCATTCTAATAGTTGCTTGTCATAGCGTATACGCAGATGAATTACCATAATTCTTTTATGCTATTGTTTAATTATAGAATTGAAACATAATTCTATACCTATTTACAATTTATATGAGTATATTATGAACAAAGTTGCTATCCTATGAAAAAAATCAATTTTTTCGTACCGTCAAGGACAGCATTTCTAGTCATCTAAGTGACTGTGTAGCAAATGCAGAATGGAACAATTGTATTTGTGTTCATAGGGAAATATCTTGAATGGCATGCAAGTAAAACAAAAAGAAAAATAACCGGCTTTTACTTATAAAAGACCTCTAGTGAGTGCAAATGCAACAGAACTCGTTTTGTTCATGAAATGTGTGAGTCTAAATTCAGCATTTTTACTTAAACTAAAACTGCATTTATTAGATAAGATAAATAATGTACCAGAAAAAAACGGACTCTAAATTCCCAATAAAATTGGATACAATTACAGCACATATATTTCACAAATTTACAATAAAACCAGCACATAATGGATGCACAAAGTCTGGAGATTGGTTCAGCCCACACTGCTGGACTCAACCATAAGCATCAGCGTTAGCATGGGAAATGAACCATTAAATACCCCATTAAAGAACTGCCGCTAATTCAGCGTCATTGTTGAGGGGCCTAAATCAACGCCTAATCATGTAAACGGGAGCAAAGAAGGAGGATTCACCCCGGAGCCATGTGTGAAAATGCTACACAACTAGAAATGCTAGTCCTCGATTGAATTTACAAGATAAAAGATACGAGTCGTGTGTAGACCAGTCCTCAGTCTAGTCGTCAATTATGAGTCAGAAGTTGGCAGTCGTCTATTTACTAGATCTTAAATACAAGTGTCCAGTTTAACAACCAAGCAGTGTGCGTTTCCATGATTTTAACTTGTGGAAATAAGGTATATGTGCCACCTATAGATATGGCAGCTCGATCCAGTTAACTAAAACTAAAAAGTTAACTTTTGTGATAATTAATTGGTAAAATCGATCTGGGCTCACAATGACAAGAGTTTGGCATGATATTTTTAAAAAGCTTATATTGTGCAAATTAAAAATATTGTTAATTATAATTTAAAATTCAATTAAATGGATAAAGTTTTAACATAAAAATTAAAAAGTATCTTTAATGACCAATACTAATTTTCTTCAGTTTTAGTAAGTATTATCAGTGTAAGAAATTTTAGGGGTTTGGAGGTACATGATAAAACGTCTTCAGGTAACCACTATAAATAAATTAATAATTTTCTTAAGCACTAATAAGAATCTTTAAGATACTAACGCAAACAATCAAATCATTATGGGCCCGTATCGTAAATATCACCACAAAAAGTATTAGAAATAATTCCATTATGCGTTGAATTGCAAAGCAAAGAATTCAAATGGATAAGATTGAACAACTAAAGGATTACAGTTACAGTATCGATATAATGATTTTAATTCATTTAATTATTTCAATTTGAATAAAGGTGATTGCTTCGATTATGTTAGGATTCAGGAACGTTTACTCGTCTTTTGGTAATCCGAAGGTTGGGAAGACTCCAGGGATTGACATTTTAGATAGTAATATTTGAAAATGCATCGTCAAAAGTTATCAAGAAATTTTTGTTAAACGGATAAGGGGTTGTTTTAAATGTTGATATTTCCCATTGGAATTCTAAGGTTATTTTCCTTTTGAAGCCGTTTAAATAACCAAGTTCTTATTCTTCGTACAGACCCATTTACTTATTGCCTATATTAGGAAAGATTATTAAGAGGGTTAATTCCTTAACAGGCTTATTTATTGGGTTGAAACTAATAGGGTTTTACGCTATAATCAATTTGGATTTAGAAAGATGAGGAGCTGCAAAGATGCGACGTGTAAGCTGGTATAAACTGTTAATAAATTTCGATGTTCTAATTATGTCTCTTTAAGTACAATCGAGATTAAAGGGGAGTTTGGTAATTTAAATTGGAGTAAATTGGCGAATTAAATTTTCAAAAGAAATCCAAATTTTAAACTAAAAAGATGTCTTTGCAAATTACAAAAGGTCTAAATCGCTTGATAATAATTATAGACGAACATTTATAGACAATGAACATTCTTGGAGTCCGCATATATATAATTCGAAAGAAAAACGTTGCAAATATGGTTTATATTTTGTAAGAACTTCTGGTAATAATTGTTGGGGTTGATAAGTTACTTTAAAAAAATTAATACCACTTGGTTACTGAAAAAATTATAACCACTTGGTTACTGCGCTGGTATTTTAAATAAAGGTCAATTGGCGAAGCAGGTGGCGTACCTTCTGCCTACAGAGCATCGTCAAATATTATTATTTTCTCCATTATTGGTATTGTGCCTAATGGTATTACTATTCGCATGTTAAGAATGGTTTCTTTCTTGGAGAAACTGATTGTTTCAGGGAATTTATTTGCTTTAATCCTAACATGTGTGATTTAAATTGCTCTTTAATTCCACCACATGAACGAGTCAGTAAGCAATAATCATATTAGATATAATATATATATACAGCTGGTTTGAAAATTGATAATAATGTGGGTTTTGCCTTTTACATTTTTGATACTGATATTTGAACTCATATTTTTTGTTTTAAATTGGATAAAATTAAGTAGGTATTTCACGTAATGTTGGTAGCGATTACATATACAAGTAAATGGGCTTCCGAGATTCAAGACAAAGTCAATATTTTTAATTATTGTTTGTCTGCAATTTTAGCTCTAGATTCCGCAAGTAATAAATTAAAATTTTATGAAATGCTGAACCTCGAACTTCCGAAAATGCGGATTAAATAAATCTAAGTTGTGTTAAAGTGCATATTGGTAATATGGGTAATGAGACAACAGATTTCCATGTAAACATGGTTGATCTTAAACTTCAGATTGTGAATAAATACTTGGCATTATTATTACGGGACATGGACCATTTATGGCATATATGAACGGATATATAATTGAGAGCAAATTGTTATGAATTTTTTTTTGCCTAAAGTATGGTGACATTAATCAACATCTCTTTGATTGCATTTATATCAAAAAGTTTCACTGGTCTAGGATAAATGACGATTACAAGGCATTATGATTATACATATAAGGTACGAAAAATGTAAATTCAACATACTCGTATATATATATAATTGAATTTTTTTTATTTTACTTGTATTATATATACCTGAGATTGAGCATTAATATAAAATACTCTGTAAAGCTATATATATATATATATACATATATATATATATATATATACATATATATATATATATATGTATATGTATATATATATATATATATATATATATATATATATATATATATATATATATATATATATATATATATATACATATATATATATATATATATATATATATATATATATATATATATATATATATATATATATATATATATATATATATATATATATATAAATATATGCATATATATATATACATATATATATATATATATATATATATATATATATATATATATATAATAAAAAGGATAAAATTAAAAATAAAATAAAAATAATAAGACTAATTTAAAACATGTTCAGTGTCATACCCTGATTCAAAAACAATACGGAGGAAAATTAAGTAAAGAGGATATGAAAGGATATATCATACTAAGGGAAAGCAATGCTACCATATAAGACAAAATGATCCTAATTTTAAATTTCAGTAATACACATGGATTTATCAATATTCAAGAGCGATGCATAAAAATCAAGTTCAGACATCAAAGGATTATCAAAGTCTGGTGGCTCAATATATTAAAATGACAACAAATAACAAAAAATAAGAGAAACGATACAATCCGAAAATATGAAATTGGATAGAACCTCTGTAGATCCAGCTTTTCAAGGAACTTTGCATCCACAGAGGTTCATATATATATATATATATATATATATATATATATATATATATATATATATATATATATATATATATATATATATATATATATACATTGTCCTATATGTTTGTTGCTATATTGCTGTTTCTTGAATAATTTCTAATTTTCGAATAATTCTTGAATAATTTCTAATTATTTTTAAACTCCAAAAATTTTGGATAAACATGTTCGCGTGAGTAGAAGCGATGTTGATTAATCCGGTGCCTTCATATGTTTTTGAGTTGTTCCTTCTATGAATGCTGGTGTGTTCAAAGCTGTTTTGTTTTACTATATGTGCTTTTCTTTTTGTTTGTTCATTTTAAATCCTCCTGTTTAAAAAAATATATATGAAATTTCTTTTTTACCCCAATTAGCTTTACAAGTGCCATAATTATACAATTGCTACACATATGAATTAGAAAAAAAACATTTTTTTGGTTAAAATCCTAAGATATATATGGAACTGCTCGCAAAACTATAGAATTGTGCTAATCTTAATTGTTTAGATGCGACGATATATATATATATATATATATATATATATATATATATATATATATATATATATATATATATATATATATATATATATATATATATATATATATATATATATATATATATATATATATATATATATATATATATATATATATATATATATATATATATATATATATATATATATATATATATATATATATATATATATATATATATATATATATATATATATACATATATATATATATATATATATAAGATACTCTAAAAAATGTAACTTCCGATGTATTAAAAATATATGAAAGAAATGTCCTTTGGATTCAGTTCAAACATTGTAGAAAAGAACGTTTTACCGTTAGAGTCAAGATAGATATATGTAATAATAGTTTTTGACTCTAAGAAACCAATTTGTTTAAAAATAATAACATAGAAAACTGTACAGACCTGAACATAACATTCGTAAATACACTAATACATCTATACATTATCTATACATATATGCATGTGTATTTTAGCAGCTTCTGTATTTATAAACTAGATAATTCTATAAAGAACCGTATTTATCACGGCCATAATTCAGACACACTTATCATAATATACAATAACTTAACGAATCTTGTGATAAAGCTTAAATAGAGACGCATTTACAAAGCTTTTATGCTTACGAATAGCATTCTTTTACTTTGTATCGTATTGCGGGCAACGCAGGATACTAGACTCTTCCAGTCATAGTTGTATCTGAGTAGGTTTCCTTCCACTAGGTTGATTGCAAAATTTCGCACTCATCTAAATCTATCCTTGTGCCGTCTCCTTCACTTCAACTCACCTACGTCGAAATCTTACACAAATCCTGGAATCTCTACTGAATATCCCACGATACGAAACGTATCCAGTTTCACTTCAGAAAAGCAGAAACGTATGTTGATTAGCTCGGCTATATGTCTAACAACCGAACCAGTTAGAATGGGTAGCTTAATGAAACATAAATTGTACTGCAAACTCAGAAAATATTAAACGAAAGGTTTTTTAGGCGTCACACAAGAAATAAAAAACTAATTTGAATTAAAAAAAACACCCAGGTGCAATTTAAGTTCATGTGTAGCAAATTTTAAGACCATACGACGCTTTATTTCCCGCTATACACCCCACACAGAAACAGACACACAGAAAGACGCACAAATATTTTTCTTAATTAAGATTTTTTAAGTCATGATTATATAATTCTCTCTATCGACTGCGTATAGAGTGTAATTAGTAACGAACGTATTCAGAAACATGCACTTGTTTTTGGGTTATTTCGATTGATTGCTAGTCTTGAAAATGAGTTCAATTCCAAATTAACTTCCATCTTAAGCATTATGCCGTCCATTTCATTTAGCATGATTCCCATTCTTTTTGGGGGAAGGGGGTGTGGAGGAATACCGCATTGTGTTTTAAGTGAGAATGAATAGAGGGTCAAACATGAACAAAACAAAGTAAAACTGGCGAATAATAAATGACAACAGTTAAAAGGTCAAGAATGAGCAAAATCATCAGTAAGCACATGCATCTCTTAAGTCTTCAAAAGTTTGTTCATCAAAGAACTCTAAAAAATGACCTTATAATAAATTTAAAAAAATTAAAGAAAATTTACCAGAATTGAAAAATAAAATTGGACATAGCTATTTTCACACCTCGTGTTATTATGATAATGAAAACCCTTAATTGCTGCCAATGATTTTTTTTTAAATGAGTGTTGTCAAAATGGTGTTAATGTTAGAAAAACTATAATGCGATCAACAACACATGGTGTGTTAGGACGTGTAAATATCCGTTTAAGTGGTGCTTGAGCATCCTGATGATTTTGCACCTTCTTGACCTTCTAGCTATTCATAATTAAATAAGAAAGATCAATCATGCATAAAGCATTTATTATGAAACACTTTCCAAATTTAATGCAATTTTATATAAGCATCTCTAAAATGCGATATACTCCCCGGAAATATTTTTAAAATTATTACAATACTGCATTAATTTATTATGTTTGAAAACTTCATCGAAAACAAATGAACTTTATTCAAATGACGTCATCGAAATATAAATCGCTTCTATATAAAAGCAGCATTTCATTCATGAACATTTTTTCGTTCATTTCATTCATCGAAATAATATAATTATTTATTTTATTAAAAAAATTAAAACCATGGAGGTACAAGGAATTTAACACTATACTTAAAACTTCATCGAAAAAATCGTCTGGTTCTCAGTGTAAAATCAATGAATGTTTCATTCATATCAGCCATATTGCAGATTTCATGAGCTAAATAATTTTGCGTTAAAGAAATGCAGCAATTCTTATACAAGTCATTCTACATCTTTTGGTGTTTACATTCTCCATAGGTGAAAATTAGGCTTTGTTGTAGAAATAATCAAAGTTTGATGATCATTTAAACTCAAATATATTGTAATTGCGTTGTTTCAGTATGTAGATGCACAGAATTTAAGCAAAAATAAAGCGGCTATAGGACGGATATAACACTAAATATGAATTAAAAAGAACTTTAAAAATCACAAAGTGCGTCACGTGAACTCTTCAAATAATGGTCACGTGATTTTATGAGATAATTTGAATATTTCCTAACACTTTTGAAGCAATTTGTGAATTTTAATTTCTTTTAAAAATGTTTGAAAAATTGGGTTCCATAGGGTTCAATGGAATTCTCTTTTCAACCCGGGTCCAATCCAAAACTAATTGGGTGATATTATTCATTTATATTCCCATAGGTCCCATGGACCGTCTGAACAACATACTAAAATTTCATTTTTATAAAGTCATTTTTATGGCAGTTATCGTGCTAACGGACAGACAGACAGAATGAACAAAGACATAAACACTTTTCAACTCTATTGTTAAGTGTTAATAACAAGAAAGATCAATCATGCTTAAAGCATTGATTATGAAACACTTTCCAACTTCAATGCAATTTTATTTAAACATGTCTAAAATGCAATACATTACTCGGTAATATTTTAAAACTTATCACAATACTACATTACTTTATTATATTTGAAAACTTAAACCTTCATCGAAAAAAATGAACTTCATTCAAATGACAGCATTGAAATATAAAATGCCTTGGTTAAACATCTCTAAAATGTAATACATTCCTCGGGAATAATTTTAGAATTATTATAATAATACGATAATTTATTATATTTGAAAACTTCATTGAAAACAACAGAAATTTATTTAAATGACGTCATAGAAAAAACAAGAAAGATCAATCATGCATAAGCATTGATTATGAAACACATTCCAACTGAAATGCAATTTCATTTAAAAATCTCTAAAATGTGATACATTCAGTGGTGATATCTTTTACATTATCACAGTATATCAGTAATTTATTATACATAAATATTTAAAACTGTATCGAAATATAAATCATCTCTTCTCTATGCAAAATCAATGAATATTTCATTCATATAACTTGCATTCCAGACTCCAGAGCTAAATAATTTTGTGTGAAAGAAATTCAGCAATTCTTATGTAACTCACCTTACAATCGCTTGAGATATTTGCGTTCTAAATAAGTTAAAATTAAGCTTCGTTGAAGAAATAATTAAAGTTTAGGGATAATTTAAAATCGCAAATATTGTAATTGCGTAGGCACGGAATTTAGATACACAGACAATACAGATACACAGATAATATATGTGTGTGCGTATGTATGTATTCAAAGTATTGGAATCGTGCCGAAGATCGAAACTCGAATTTTCGAAGGATCTACACGTTTTGGGACTTCCAGAACACGAAAAACTATTTTTAGGAAGACGTCTGTGTGTGTAAGGGTGTATCTGTGTGTGTTTCTGTGCGTCTGAGAGGATATTGCATCCACTCTAACTGAAAAACTTATGGACCGAATTTAATAAAATTTGGTACGTAAGTTTTTGTGAGAAACCCTGATGTTCATTTGATTATAGTACGATTCGTAATAAAATAATCTGCCTTTTTTGCGAAATGGCCTGCAGAAATTGCCTTTATCCACTCTAGCTGAAAACTAATGGACCAAATTTAGCACAATTTGGTGTATAATGCTACAGTAATTAAACTCTATGCGTAAAACTTCATCGAAAAAAATCGCCCTTCTCTTTGTAAAATCAATGAATATTTTATTCATATCAGCTACGCAGACTCCATGAACTAAATGATTTTGTGTTAAAGAAATACAGCAATTCTAATACAACTCATTCTACATATTTTGCTGTTTACATTTTACATAGGTGAAAAATAGGCTTCGTTGTAGAAATAATCAAATTTGGATGAGCATTTAAACTCAAATATATTGTAATTGCGCTGCTTCAGTATGTAGATGCACAGAATTTAAGCAAAAATAAAGTGGTTTTAGAACGGATACAACACTCAATATGAATTAAAAAGAACTTTAAAAATCACGTTTTTGAGACAAGATGGAGGCCATATATCATTTTGAAGTGGGTCACGTAATCTTTTCATATCATGGTCACGTGATCGCTTCATATAAGAGGTGTTATTAATATTTTAATTTTTATTTACAAAACTACGGAATTTATTTCGTTAAATTTTTTTATATATTTCATGGAACAATTTAAATATTACCTAAAATTTTCGAAGCAATTTGTGAATTTTAAATCCGCTTAAAAATGTTTGAAAAATTAGGTCCCATAGGACTCAATGTATTTCATTTTTTCAACCCGGGTTCAATCCAAAACTAATTGGGTGATATTATTCATTTATATTCCCATAGGTCCTACAGACCGTCTGAACAACATACTAAAATTTCATTTTGATTAAATCGTTTTTACGGCAGTTATCGTGCTAACGGACAGACAGACAGGCATACATACATACAGACAGACAGACAGACTGACAGAATGAACAAAGTCATGAACACTTTTCAACGTTGTGGTAAGTTTTAAAAAGAATATCAAAACATAAACTTATTTCCATACTGAGGATAAACAATGCAATTGCATTTTAAATCTACTGTAGGTCAAAATAAATTAAATTCATTACTATTTTACACATACTTTATTTTGTTGTTGCACAAGCAGAAATTTTGCCGTTAATGTGATAATCATTGTTTTTTTTGGAAATACTAATATATATGTTTAAAAACATGGTAAAACGAAAAGTGTCCAGATTTATATTTAATAAGTTGCTATACCAAAAATAAAGCTAGAGAGTTAGATTTTAAAGAAACAAAGCAGAAATTGATTGAAAGAAAATTGCAGACTACATTATATTTTCTAACAGATTTTAAATTACACGAATAAATTTTAAATTACACTTATATGAAAACAACATTTTTATTAAAATAAACGGAAATATTCATTAAAATTTTATCGTTAATAGAACATTTTGAATCGACAACCAGAATATATATATATATATATATATAATATGTATATATAAATGTATATATATGTGTATATATATATGTATATATATGTATATATATATGTATATATATGTATATATATATGTATATACATATATATATATATATATATATATATATATGTATATACATATATATATATATATATATATATATATATATATATATATATATATATATATATATATATATATATATATATATATATATATATATATATATATATATATATATATATATATATATATATATATATATATATAAAAGCATTTTTTTAAATATAAGGAAAACTGAAATATAAAAAAACATAGGAATTAAAGTGTGGTGATGAGGAAAACATAATTTTCTGTATTTAAAAGGAACTGACTGAATCTCATATATATTTTAAATATTTGCTTTTTGTTGAACATCTAGTTAATGTAAATGTTTTAAGAAAAACATTTTAAACTATACAAAATTAAAAGTCCTTGATTAATGATCGCAATAAAATTCTAAAACCCGGACTCTTTCAAGTCGAAGATTAAAGGTTTTAGAGTGTTATGTTCTGGAAAAATGCAGTAAAAATTTATAACTTTTCTCTGGAGAACAATATATATTTAAAATTAAGAAGAGGCATAAATTCATTTTATGTCAATTTACCAATACAAGCACATAAGTGAAATATATTTTTAAACCGGATTTTATTATACTAGGCATTAAAATTTTTGACAGATGCATAGATAAATAATGAAATATTTTATGCATGAAATACATACATTTTATTTATGATGTATAAATTTTTAATAAGCATATTTTAAATTTTAGTATACAAGTCATTAAAGGTTTTGCGTCATACTCATTTATATGGTCTCTGTATTCACACTCAACCACAGGTAGCAAAAGGATTATATAGCTCGAATAATTAAAAGATAAATTTCTCATAAAGAAAAATTTTGAGCTTACCTACCATTATTATATACTTCATTTTAAATTTCATTATTTAAAGTATTGTTCGATTTTATAGGTGAAATTAAAAAATCTAAATTTTTATTGTAAGCTGTATCAGATAGAATAACGCAAATATTGCTCATTAATGCACTTATTTGCTCATTTTACATAAACTATAGTTTAAGATTTTAATAGAAAAACAGCTTTAAAAATACTCAATGTATATTTATCTCTGGAAGACCATTTTTTATATTAAACAATTAATGTAAATTATAAAACAAAATGCTGATTTAATTCATACTGCCAGTTTTTAAACTTATCCTATGGACTTATTTTAAAATAGTTCCATTTACTGCTAATCAGAAGCTAATGATCTTTGTAGTATTGTCTTTAGTGATTGTATTGCCTTTATTGATTTGGAAACAGATATAATGGCTTTAAGAATCTCTGGATCTGAATCAGCTAGAAGTTGAAATAAATGGCATAAAAGTATCAGCATGTGTATCAAATCTGGCAGTAAAGTAAGTTTTGCAGTGATAAAAATTAGCATTTGTGTCAATTATGACAATGGAGACCATAACTTTCCTTTTTATACAAGTTCTTAAAAATGGGTATGTCTTAAAAATGGGTTTCATGTGTATGACTTAAGTTGACATGGCCGGAAGGTTCAGAGTAGTAATACTACTGGTACGTAAATGAATTTTCTGTACATGTTCGGTAATGTGTCCTGTGTACAAGTGTGTACTAATTCTCCGTGGTGAAGGGGCGACTACGCACCACGTCCACAAGACCCCAGGTCCCATGGCGAAGGGGAAAGACATTCCAGTTTCACTTTCATAGAGGCTCCCCGAAGGGCGGAAATCTGATTTGGCCTGGACAAGACAACATCCATGCCCGCTGGCGGGATTCGAACCCGCAACCCGGCAATCTAGCGATCAGACGGAATCGCGTGCCCCTGACCGCTGGACCACCTGATCGGCCTTGTGTACAAGTAATATACATTAGTTAATTTATTCAGGCAAGAAACTTTTGTTGTTGTTGTTGTTGAGACCCATACCGTCCGACCTGCCAGAAAGGTGTAAGGGAACTGTTTGGACGGCCGGGAAATGCCGCTCAATTTAGACCGGAATCCAGTGGGCGAGGCATCAACAGGGACCATACCCTCTTTCCCCTACCACCAACCTCTCGGAAGGACTTACGGACCCACATGTTTAACGTGATCGTACTCCGCGTGAACACGGCGGCAGTTTTGGCAGTGGCGGGAATCGAACCCGAGCCAACCGAGTGCAATTCCCGAGCGCTAACCACTGGGTTACCGCGCCCCAGGCAAGAAACTAAGTAATTTTGTTCATTAAGTATGTTAGTTTACATTAGGTATGTTACATTAGGTATGTTATGCTTGTATATAATTACATGGAAGTTAAAGCTGATTGTTTGATTTTCAGCAGGATAGAAATTAGAGTTAAATCACTTAATGCCCAAGTCAAAGGCAAAATACTATATGAGCTGCGAGTTTGCGCCCTGGATAGCAACACCACGAATTTTTGCAGGCAGGTACCTACATGAGTGTGAATTTTTACAGGACGGAGCCCCTTTTTTAAATTTCGATGAAAATTTTGAGATATATTACTTTTTATGCACTTTTGCAGTGAACTATATTTCTCGTATCGGCACTTCTAGCGAGTTATCTGTCTCGTACCGTAAAAACTGTAGTATACAAAAGTATGAAATTTAGTAAATTTAAAGAGAAATAATAGGGCAACATGATGGAATAAACCGTTTATCGATTTAAACATTAGTTTGGCATGAAATTGGTCTCGAAGCGAGCTAATGACTAAGGAATTAAGTTTTTAGATTCTCTGGGCTAAGGAAAATCCCTGCTTTTCGCTCCTCGGAAAATAGGCAGGGATAGAAAATACATTTTAAAAGTAGAATTTTTAAGATAGATAGATATGAAGCGAGCTCTGCGAGTGCAGCGAGTAGGAGGCGAAGTCTCCCGAAGAGGGTTGCGCCTCTTCGAAGAGGGTTGCGCCTTCGAAGAGGGTTGCGCCTGAGGAGCGAGCAGGAGGCAGAGCCTACTACTTCTATTAAAACATTCCGAACAATTTTGGGGCTCTTGTCACCTGTATATATTTATGTTTCTAATATTAATAAATTCAGGTTACACAAATTTTTCTTTCGTAATAACATCAATATTGGTTGGAAATATAAATCCATATATTATTACACAACTGTTTTACAGTACATTACGCTTAAATATAATTTTATAAGTTGATTACACTTAATTTTACTCCTCTTTAAATGTTAGAAGATAAGAATTACTAAATAAGAGATAATTACTAATTAACAATGTAATAAAATACTATCTATTTAATACGTTTACCATTAGTGGTGAAATCTTTCAAAATTATGCTTTAAATTATTTATTTTAATTTTGAGATTAGAAAATAATGTAATGTAACAATATTTACAAATGATGTATTTTAGCGAATATTATGTCGTCAACTGAACAAAGTTGTTTACTTTGCTGAGAATCACAGTATTGTTTCGAATCAATTTAGAATATTAAAAAAAATGGTAGTCACTGTATTTACTTCAGCATTAACATGATGTTAACCTATGAATCATTTACTGAAGCCCAAATAGAAAAAATACAAAGTACAAAATTGATGACTGTAAGATCAGTGGAAACTATTATTTCTCGAAATACGTACTTTCCTAGTAAGGAAACTTTTATCACCACTGTATATGGTCATTCACTTTGGGAATGAATAAGATAGCTTTGCATTATGTTTCTCTCCGTCTTCCTTTTCATACTACTTAAGATTCGAAAAGTTGTGTGCACAAAAGACGTATGTTCAACATAGGTTTACTGATGACTATTAGGTTCTCTTGGAAATATTATGTTATGTATCTATAAATACTTTTGCTCAGAAAACATTAAGATATGCGATGTTTCCTGAAAAGATGGTAAGTAAGAAAAAATAATCAGCGATATGAATACTGTTTTCGCATCAGCCTCTTTATATGGAAGTCTGTAATGTACAAAGATGTATATTTTCTGCTGTTGTAGCTGTTTAGGATTTTGAGTAAGAATATACACCACAGTGTATGATGTACGTACCAAAATAAATGTTTTTATTTATAAATACATATTCTATAAATTTAATGATTACCTTAGTTTAAATAGAATATTAAGTAGTTTAAGTTTTGTAATTTGCTTTAATTCTGACATCATTTCTTGAAGAAGTAGGAAAGCTCTTTCAAAATGGACATTGGAAAATTTATTTTTGACACACTTCATTCTGTGTATTCTATTAAGAGTTACAACGCATAAAAGATAACAGTTAGAAGCCTCGCTCTAGGATATTTTTTTAGCTACACATTAGCCACTTTTACTTTTTGTAACCACATTTTTAAAATTTATGGAAACATATTTTATTTTAACTATATTTATTGTTTTTTCTTTAATACCAAGCTGTTACTTTCCCTGCATTAATCGAAAAAATAAAATAAAATTTTAGGAAGTTATGTCTCCATTACACTACATTTTTGTGTGTAATTCTTGAAATATTAAAAAAGCCTTTTGTATAGAATGTAAAAAAAATATCCACTAAGTTATACCATTAAAAATATAGGTAGGATGTGGAATTTTTATTGCAAATGGCGCACTTGGCGATCGGCAGAGCATAGCCTGTGTTATTTACAGATAGATCAGGGAGTCAAACGTCTTTCTCAATATTAAACGTTTTACCACAGAAAGCATTATATTGCTACACAATAGTTTTGAAAATTAAATCAGAGTGCAATCGTTGATTTTTTAACCTTACTTTAAAATGAAACGGATAAAGCTACAATAAAATAAAATGTATTAAAATAAAGCATTGGATATTCACAACCCTGTGTTGTGGGAAAATTTCTAATAGCAATTTATGTCTATTACATGGTGCTAATTGTTCATACCTACCGAATTTGACACTTGTAATGAAACTCATAATGTAAATCCTTGTTGTTTGACCATGGTCTTCTTCGACGTTAAGCCTTTAATTATTAATGCCACTGTTGAGGGTGTGTTGTCTTGTCTTAAGAAGTGACTGTATAAACTATATTATTTCTTTAAATATAAAATTTATGATACTGGTTTTACTAAATTTATTTTGTCCTTCTACAGTATGTCTAGTGATTTGGTAATGGTAATTTACTCCACTAATTCTCATTCTCAATGAAACTGATATGTACTATTATGAATATAATATTTTATAAATTATACAGTTTGTTTTTATACACGATAAGCCCATGGAAATTATGTTCGTCTAGATCACTATCTAAATATTGATTGTAATTCGTATAATTTTAATGTTCTATTGAACCTTTATCCAATTTACTTATGATTTGGAAGACAATAACCTCGCTTTTTTATTATCCTGGTTCCTGTAGCGATCTCATTAACTCTGCATTCTCCGATCACAAAAAAAGTTATTTCAATACGTTTGTCCATCGTGCCTTTAATCCTTGTTTTACTGCGGATTTACTCGGTTCTGAAATGACTTTATCATTTCTAAAAGCTGTTGTTGATCGTGGTTTCTCTCATAGGAATTCAAAAATTTCTAAACCCTCCTGCAATATGTAATGCATTGTAGTAATAATATCGTTTTACAATTTTCTCTATAACACAATAAGAAGATCGCTAAAATTCTTTGAATATTTATTTTTAGTAATGGGTTTACACGTGTTAATAATTTTAAGTTTTTCAATTTTAAAGATCATATAGATATTTCTAATTAATTCCTAGTGCGACCGTTTTGTTTATAATCTAACTTTACAGTGCAAACATTTTTTGTATTAATGAATGAAAATAATATCAGACACTAGGAATTTAATAAATATTCTATTAAGCAGGGGTGGGGGCATTTCCGTAATTCCAACCATTGTTTTGTATATTATAGCAAGGATAATGCAATGTCCACGTCGATCTATGGTCTTTTCTATATTGGTGTTTCTCATACGCTGAAAAATTCAAGCTTTATAGTTAATGACTTTTTAGGTATCAGTGGTTCTATTATCACACTAAATGTGCTGTACTTTAAAAATGCTTTTCTGCATTTGGTTTTAGGCTTCAGGATATTTTAATGAAGTGTCGACATGTTATTTCTGGTGCAGCTCAACTTACTGTCGGGGTTGGAACATTTCTGTTAGTGTATTCGGCTCTACAACTTATGTTTAATGCATTTTTTCAATTGGCTGGATTTTGGCTATTTTGTTTTCAATATACTCTTCCAGGTAAACTCCAAATATATTTTTTGTTTTCTACTTAGTAGAACTCTGAATTCACAGACATGGGTGGATATTACATATACATGGGTGGAGTCTTTACATATTATTATACATGGGTGGAGTATATACATGGGTGGAGTCTTTACACTGTGCAGTTTCCATAATTCCAGTCTCAGAAATACAATTTAAGCCTAAGAAACATATTCGATTTAGTAACATGAGACTTTTTAAAACAACAGAAGAAAATAGAATCTGACACTCTTTCATTCCTCACATGTTTTGAAGATGTAAAGCACCCCAACACTACAGATATAAAATATATATAAGAGTAGATGGGTACATAGATATATCGTTAACCCGCGTATTTAAAGAAAGCTGTCTTTCTTAGAAATTAATTAAAAGATGGAGATGAAAAGTTTACATGAAGTGTAGGCTGGTTGTACCAATAGAAGCGACGGTATAAAGTTAAATGTGTGTGCCCATAATGGATGCAAGCAATTCAGTGTTACTGTTATACTGTAACACAAGATGATTATCACATGACAATGTGTTACAGCGTGTGTACAAATTAAGGGACAAAATCGCAATACTCGCTAGGAAGCAGAGCAGTTTCGAAACCACATATTTGTGATGGAATTGAACTACTCGGTCAAAATATTCGAAAAACTAAATATGTTAAACCTTCAACTCCAATGAAAAATACAAATATCTTGAACATGAGTGATAAAGTGAGTGCGTTGTGTAGAAAAGTTGCATTATGGAACACAAATGTAAAGCAAAAACATATAGAGCTGTTTCCAAATGTGATTTAATTTGTACACACCTACAAAGCAGAGGAGCAACACATTAAAGTTGTAGTTGTAAACTATTGAAAATCATTTAACTATGTAGAAGAAGAATTTTAGGACGTATTTTATAATCGACTATAACATAATAACAGCATACGAGTGGGTTAGAAACCCATTCCAAAATACACCTGAAAATTTGTCAGTTGAAGAACATTATATAAACTTCAGGGCAGGTGGCGAAATCAAAGACAATTTGTAAATGACTGTTTGAATTTTAGCTGATATTGATAAAGAATCTACGAGACAGACCCAAAGGACTCATTACTTGTTAAAATCATTGTAGCTGCTTCAATTTATTGGACAAATTTTGCAATATTAATGCATATGTAGCAAAATACCTAACTGTAGTCGTAAGATTTTAGTATCAAAAAATATATTTTGTTCCTGTGTTGTATTTTTGTTGATATAAGATTTTATTGTCTTCTTATTAATAAAAAGTTATTTCGATTTTTGTTCATTCCTTTCGCGTCCTCTTCATATATTTCGAGCCCCCTTCAGATATTCGCGCCCCCCCTTCAGGAATTTGGCGGCCTTCATATGGGGCGCTCCCTACAGGTAGAGAACTGCTTGATTGCGGAGTTTTGTAATTCTTAAAGAGGAAATATAGATGCCAGCTGCTGCAGTACAGAAAAGAAAGACAGCATTAAAATATTTTTGGAAAAAGTCAATGTGAAATATGGCTCACAGATTTCTTAGAAAATTCGTGGATCAAACGTTTGCAGCTCGTTAAAGAAAGTAAAGGAAAGCCTAAGGAATGCGAAATAAGTAAAAAGCTATTTCCACTCGTCTGCTATTTATCAGTGTGTGAAACGTACAAATAAATCGACATTAATGAATGAGTGAGAAAAAAAGATAAACAGCTTGAGATATAAATGAAATGCCATTGTAATTATAATGAATAATATAGAAATAGTGATTACAATGAAGAATTAGCAATATCCTGGCCAACAGAGAACAAGATCACCCACAGCGAAAAAATCGTTGCATTTGTTGTTTGCAATGAGCACATCGAACAGTAAGAAGAATGAATACCGACAGATGTGTTTCTTCTCAAGCGATGGAAGAGCATTGTCGCTAAAAACTTTTGAAATTTCAAAAATAATCTACTCTTTGTAACTTCTTTAAATGGAATATATAATGTGAATACATTTTTTTATTATTATTATTTTGCAATGTTTAATGTATTTTTATTTCATTTATTTTTATTTGCTTATATTTTATCATAAAATGAATTTATGCATATTTTTTAATTTGTCATGTATTCAAATTATGTTTTCATTTTGATGTGGGTATTCTGTATAAAACGATTTTTCTGTAATCGGAGCTAGTTGTGGTGCGATTCAACCTTGTATTACTGATATTCTTCTTCACCTCTGTGATATTTTAATCTTTTCCCATTATATATTTTTGACTTTGGGCTTGTAGGCATGTTTAGCATTAACAAAGGGATACCAACGTATACACAAAACATCACTATGCTGTGTGTTCAAATAATTTGATCATAAGTACATGGTTTAAATGGGTTTTTTCAGTACTTAATCACTTCCAATATAATGGAGAAATACACTTCAAGTTCTTAGTAGATTCCGTTTGACGCGACGTGGGTTATTATATAAATGATGCTGACTACATATTCTCCCATTGCACAACATTCCCCATGAATGTCATTTGTTGAACATTATGGTTATACATATATATTACTCCGTTTTACGACATACCTTTGCTTAAAAGGAATCTTCTCACAATAGAATAATTCTAAAACTCATTTATACCCTGTTATAAAATTGCACATACAGTAAATGTGAGACGAAAGAGATATACAAAAATATATCATTAATTTGAATAAGTCAGATGAGTGTACGAAAATATGAAAGAATAGACCAAACGACATGGCATCTAAATTGGTATTAAGTGTGACATTAATTTATGATCAATAAAATAACAATGGAACTTAGACGGAATCTTATAGAAGGCCAAACCCAGCAAGTGGGAGGCAATTACACACCCAATCAAGATTGACACATAAACCAAATGCACTGATGATGGAGCTTACTTCACCAATCGGATTTGGGCGTTTGAAAGAAGGCGTTTCTCTCCGAAGCCGACTTCAGAAAAAAGTTTGCTTCGTTAAAAGAGAAGATAACATATTGCAGTTGAGAAACGTGTTTAGAAGATAAAATTTTGAGTGAAAAACCTCCGAGTTACGCAGTTACGTAAAACGCAGGTCGAAAAATGAGTAGTGAGAACTCTAAAGATGAGAGCGTATAAAATGACACAAATCTACTGGCTGTCCCTGTAGTAAATATCTCCAAGTCTGTGCAAGTACTAAAATGTTCCAAAAACATTCCATTCAGTACGAAACTATATGCGAACTTTTATATGTTCATTAGTCGAGAGTTTTTAAAATTGATTTCGACTTACCAATGTCAAGTACCAAGCTAGTCTCTCTATCTCGCTCGTTAACTCTCACTCTGTTTAATAATAATAAATATTATTATTGTAATTAATAACAAGCATGTTTCGTAATAAGTTAAATCTGTAAATAACTTAACAAAAATTACTACATACATATTACTAAATACACTTTAATGATTACCTGATTCCACTTCACAGTAACGATAAGTATTATCTTTCACTGGAAGACTTTTAGAGGGTTACTCACAAAATAGCTATTTAAGGAGCATTTGAAAAATAATTTATCACTCCATAATAACTATTATATATTTATATATATATATATATATATATATATATATATATATATATATATATATATATATATATAATTATATAATTATTACTCTAGTACAGCGTATAAATAAGGTGAAATTTATGAGTAATAAAGATAAATTAAAGTATAATAATAGAAGATAAATAGTGAAGGATCCATTACAAACAAATAAATTCAAATACCAACTAGAAATATATCAAAAGAATGCCTGTCATAAACATGAAAAATCAGGGATTGATCGTTATTCCATTTTTCCACCGAGATACACTTTCAACTGCAAAAATGTGTTAAATTTTAAAATCTATTATCTTACAAACAGTTTAAATCAATAAATGCATTTCTGAACGAAATACGAAATATATACATCTTTATACAGTCCCCCGGTCCTACCAATTATATTTAGGAAAATCATCCTTTTACGACCAAAATTGACCGACTTATAGCTGCTTAAAGTTGGAACACTTTTTGTGCTGAGAAATGGTCAATACAGTCCCTGATTGGTTAGTTTCTTGGAGAAATATATATTACGGTCCCTAATTAGTTGGTTGCCTGAAACGGGGCATTTTTACGCGTGGAAAAGCGACTTAAGTCATAAAGTTTAATGCTTCATAACTCGATGAATACTGGTCGTAAAAGGAAGATTTTTTTTTTATTTTGCATGAAATGGTATGAGGAAAATTTTCCTAAAAATAATTGGTAGGACCGAGGGACCGTATAAAAATTTATAATTAGTATTTCTTTCAGAAATGTATTCATTGATTTAAACTGTTTCAAAGATAATAGATTTTAAAATTTAAAACATTTTTGCAATTGGAAGTATATCTCTGTGACTAACTGTTGATGAAGTAGCAATTGGGCACCCATAGCACTGGACAACCTGTATATATATATATATATATATATATATATATATATATATATATATATATATATATATATATATATATATATATATATATATACTATATATATGTACACTTAAGGACAATGAAAGTTGCATAGCAAGAAGAACGCATAGGATGTATCTGAAATTTTATTGACGGAAGGATACAGATGAATGATATACATGATCACAAAAACAGCGCAGTAGAACACGTACAGAGGGAGCTGTGGTACACAGTCCGGTCATTCTCAGTAGCGCGCCGCACCGCCTCGTTATGCAATACAAGCAGCAATACGGTCCGAGATGGTGTCGAACAGACGTTTGATGTTGTCCTGCGGCTGACGAGTTCACACATGTTAGACGTTACGTTCCAATTCCCGAAGACTGAGGGAACGCGGCAGCTGGTGTTTCAACAGGTCCCACACATGTTCGATAGGGGACAGGTCTGGGGAGCGGGCAGGTCACGGATGTGTCTGTACATCCATGACCATCGCAGACATGCCCCGGAGACCCGAGCAGTGTGAAGCCGGGCATTGTCCTGCTGGAATTGTGCTCCTGGAATCCCAGCAACGAATGGGAGCACATGTGGCCGTAGATTCTCAGTCACGTATCTCTTGGTCCAGGTACAACTACTCAATGGTCCAGGTACAACTACTAGAACGGATCGACTGTCGTAGGCTATGGCTTCGCAGCCCATGATGCTTGTGTGGCACTCGATAATAAACTTGGAATTGTCGCGTTGTGCAGGGGACCTCCACACCTGGACACGCTGATCATCGGCCCCCAAAACGAAGCGTCACTCATCGCCAAACACCACACATCACCAATCTGTAGAGTTCCACGTTGCTCTGGCTCGGCACCACTGCAACCGGAGCCACCCATGTTCCCGAATTAACGACAGCACACGTAAGGGACGCTGGTATCACAGATTCGCTTCCTTCAGGCGTCTAAATCTGGTTCGTGGGCACACAGGACGTGTGCCTTTATCGCAGATCGGTTCGCCGTGGGCTCTATACATGCCTGCCGCACGATCAGTCGATCCTTTCTACTCGTGGTATACCTGGTCCGTCCAGAGCCGGTCCTCCATGTCTTGAGGTGTCCCGTGACCAGTGCTCCCAACACCGTCGGACGGTATAGTCCGAACGAACCACGTGACGGGCTATCCGGCGCGCAGACCACCCCGTGCTTTTCATCCCGATTATCAGACCTCTCTCGAAGTCCCTAAGTTGCGTATATCAACGTCTCTGGTATCTACCATCCAATCTTGTCACTCCGTACTCGTGCTTGTATCGGACGAAGCTTCTCGCATTAATGGGGCTGCGACTGCACGCCGGTTAATAATGTCTCTGGCTCATGCTTCCAGCACCACTCACGGTTGTACGGTCATGCGCAATCACACCAGACTGGGATCATTTGCATACCCGCCCGCCCTCTAGCTATTTACACCAGTTCGCAGTTGTACAATGTTTTCTCCTTAGTGCGCAACTTTCATCCTCCGTGAGTACTACATATATTATACATATTATATATATATATATATATATATATATATATATATATATATATATATATATATATATATATATATATATATATATATATATATATATATATATATATATATATATATATATATATATATATATATATATATATATATATATATACATATATATACCATTATATATATATATATAATGGTAACACGCATATGGAGATGTTTCATTCTGTTGAACGATTTACGTAGTCATAGACATTAATTAGTCAGTTTATAAATTTTGAACAACATAACATTAAACTATTTGTGTTAATTTTGATCTGTTAGGTGTTGATTTTGATCCCTTTATAGCTATTTTTAAGTATAGGTTCTGTAAATATCTTTGCGTCTTGAAATTATCCGAATTTATAATAAACTTGTAGTTCAACTGAATGAAAGATATCAACCTAATGTAAGACACTACGCATATTAAACACGTAGAACCCATGATTCTACTCGTAAAATAATTAATGTAAGCAATCAACACCATTAATGTGTCTAACTATCAGATAAGATACGTGACAAGTGTCACATACCATCAAGTCTTGCTACATTGTAGAATTGTGAATGATATGCAAACTATCAATCTCAACGAGGATTAACTGTAGCTTATGTTGGACATGATACTCAACTGAAGCTTGTACTGATTAATAGTGGTGCCCTATTTCAAAGGATTTGAACATCTGTTCATATCTTCTTTTAAGACTGGATTTATTGAATTGCGATTAATTAGACTTTATCAAAACGTCCCATTGTGAACTGTGAGCGAATAGCATTATTGCTGCTTTCGTAATTTATTGCTATCTATATCGATTAATTATGGGACTGACTGGGAAAGCGAAATGTTGTTGTTAGATGCACGTAATATTTATTCATAAAATATGGCATAAAAGTAAATGTATATTTCACTTTTTCTTTCTCATATTACGTTTTGTAAGATATGTTTATGCTATAAAGATATTTAAATGGAATGGTGCAAAGCCCAGAAGTTAAGGCATTGCGATAGCACTTGGAGGAATCGAGTTCGATCCCGGCGCGGCTCAAATAATCACAGTGTCTACGTAGAGTACGGATACGCTAAATCTGTAAATCCGAAAGCCCTTTCTGAGAGATGAGTGGCGGGGGAAGGAAGATACGGTCCATGTGGATACCGCTCCGACTGGATTCCAGTCTAAATTAGGTCGCAATGTCTTGGCTGTCCAAAAATATACCTTGAACATTCGGGTAGGTCGGGCGGTCTGGGTCGACAGAAAGAAAGGGAAAGAATGGAACTATCCGTGTGAATGCCACCCTGACAGAATTTTGGTCTAAATTATGTATTATAAGGCAAAGTCAGACTTCTACCATGGTGTATCTGGGGTCTTTGAACCAACAGACGCTGCAATCTTCCCACCTTTAATATGGAATTTTGTATTACGGCCTTGTCTTGGCCTTGTTCCAGTCAAATAGGGTTAGGTAACAGTAACAATATATATTATTGGAACTATATACCTTATTTGTATGTGTGACATAAAACGGAAACTATGATATTGTATGATTAACCGGTAGTAACACACATTGATTTCTAAATCAGATTAACACGCGTGAAGTAGAAATCTACCACACCATATGTTACGTTTAAATTATTATACTTCAATGTTTTATGGTTCAATAAACAATCTTTATATTTCAACTAGACTAACATGTATAAGTAACTAGACTGCATATAGAAGCAACATTAAATAAATATATTTATTATAAGTGATATTGAAATACTTTAGGAATTGTGTCCAATGAAAGAGCATTTTAATTTTATCATTCTTAGAATCTGTAACCCACAAATTTTCTTGAAAAAAATAATACAAGCACACACACACACACACACACACACACACACACACATATATATATATATATATATATATATATATATATATATATATATATATATATATATATATATATATATAGTTTGATACAAAATATATATATATATGCAGCATGATGTATATATCAAAATGATTTGAGCGGTTTCAAGCGGCCATAACGGCTTTGGAAATGCACACAGAAATATATTTCTCACATGGAATTAAATAGCACCTATTCGAGTCTTGATCGCATGTGCAAACCCACTCCACCGACCCTCGGTTCGTGACGTTGGAAAGAGAAGTTACGAAGTTTCGCGAGAATTAGACTTCGTCTTAATGTCTCCTGAGTGATCACAGGTTTACACATCGAACACGTGTAGGGTACGACTTATTAACTCGTAGAGTTATTCTTTTATTTCTACTATTTTCTTGTAATTCTGTACAACATACATTCCAGTATAATCAACTTCCAAACTACTCTAATCATTTTGGCAAAATATGTACATTGCATTTGAAATTTTCGAATAATCGATGTTTGAAAAGAGCTTATTATTTTATTATCAAAAATTAAAAAAACAATTTAACGTTTTCATAAAACCTAAAAAACAACTATCTTACCACATTTCATGCATATTAATTCATCAATTCAGTCTTCATTTTTAAGCAATTAATAGCAATATTTAGCATTTTTATTTTTATCTTTCTACGGAGTAAATAGTAAGATGGATTAAGTCCAATAAAACCTGAAATTCCAAATCACTATTCTTGTAAATACCTTTATATTGCAGCTTCTGGAATCGTATTCGCAGATTTTGGAGGGCATGTACATTGCTAGTTAAAAAATGTGATTCTTAATCACACGGTTAGGGTAAAAATTCTCCCAGTGTAAAGAATTACCGTGTCCAGGTGATGAGAAAACATGCATTGATGGAATTTCCTTCATTGGAGCTTTCTACTAAATGTTCTAGAAAGGTGCACAGAAGGCCAGTTGTCCCGAATAAATCTTCTGTCTATTTAACTAGTCATGAAAACGTTTGGGATACCTTTTTACCCAGCACGTTGGCTTTAGACTTGATATAATTGTAGATACATTTTAAATGCATTAAAAATAGCATGTGTTAACGAGAAGTATGGTTGTCTCTTAAGGACACATCTTGAAGAAAGTTAATTGTTTAAATGCAGTATACTGTAAATTTAGTGAAAGAGACACTTATGATTTTTTCAGTATCTAATAATTGAGCTTGATAAGTTTCTACGTGTATTTTTGTATTTTTATTTAGCATCAAGTATATCAAATAAATAAAATAAATTAATGAAAAATATAATATATATGTGTATATATACGCTAATGGGTCCATAAATATAGAACATAAATTAATTAATGAACATAAATGTAAAAAAATTATAATGTGTTATGGAATATATAAGCGGCAAATAGAAGTATTATGTTTCATTAAAGATAAGTTTCAAATAAAGGCTGTCCATTAGCTTACTTAGTGATAATATTTTTGTCTTGCCCAGGCAAATGGAACAAATAAATAAAATATATAAGATAACATAATTTTATTAAATTGTAAAAGGAAAGGATAACGATTCCGCAGGTAGCCACATACAGTTGAAAAACATACAAATAGTTATTATAATTGTACATAACATGTGTACTGAATACAATAATGCGTTTAAAATAAAATCAAGATTTCGTTACAATACTTCTATGAGATATCACCATTTAATTCTACAAAGGCATCTTTAGCTGTATGAATGCTGCGTACCTGTAAGGTTTTAATTCCACATTAGCCTAGCATGCGTCTATCCTCACAGACACGGAAATATTCATTACCACCAAGAAGTCAAAATTAGGAAACTTAGCAAGAAACCAAGAGAAAGCTCTTGAAGTTCACACACAGAATGCCTTCGCTTAAATTCTGAATTACTGCTACAGAAGGTAACTCTGGCAATGTTGGCTGTTTACAGTTTGCTGTTAATGACTGTTCTACGTAATTTAAAGTTTTACCTTCTATTACATTATGTTTAATGTGACTTTATAATAATATTTTCCCGGTATTGAAAATCGTCCTCAGCAATTTCCTTCCCTCCTCATTCATGAGAAGGTACTCATTGTTTTTAAAAACATTGCGATACTAACTAGATTTTTTAAACGCTGAATGCGACTCACACCAAAATGTTGTCAATCTGTCTGTCGCATAAAAATTATAGACGAGAGAACTAAATGTGGTGAAAATTAATATTTAACTGGTAATTAATAATTGGGTTAATTTGGGTGAGAGTATCGTAATATTGTGTAAAAAGTCATGTGTTCAACGTATAACTGACAACATTAGCTGATTCTGCAGTCCGACGTCAGCCTGTAAATAACATATTTCCTAAATGACAAGCTTTAATTATCGACTACTTCTTAAAGACACCTTTAATTTTCCTTTCATAATCATTTGTTTAAACAAACATATAACCTTCTCTAACATTTCAATTAAAAATTATACAATGGGTATTCATTTTCTATTTAACTTGGAGGCGTGTGCGATGACAAAGTGTAATTTACAACAAGAAAGATTAATCATGCTTAAAGCATTGATTATGAAACACTTTCCAATTTCAATGCAATTTTATTTAAACATCTCTAAAATGCAATACATTTATCGGTAATATTTTGAAACTTATCATAATACTACATTAATTTATTATATTTACAATCTTACACCTTCATCGAAAAAAATGAACTTCATTCAAATGACGGCCTTGAAATATAAATTACCTGGTTTAAACATCTCTAAAATGCGATACATTCCTCGGTAATATTTTTAAAATTATCATAATACTACAATAATTTATTATATTTGAAAACTTCATCGAAAACAACAGACATTCATTCAAATGACGTCATAAAAAAATAACACGCCTGGCTCTCTCTATAAAAGCAGCATTTCATCCATAACATTTTCCCATTCATTTCATTCATCACAGTACTACAATAATTTATTTTATTTAAAACCTTAAGACCATGCAGCTACAAGTAATTAAACTATATGCTTAAAACTGCATCGAAAAAAATCGTCCTTTTCTCTGTAAAATCAATGAATATATCATTCATATCAGACTCCATGAGCTAAAATATTTTGCGTTAAAGAAATACAGCAATTCTTATACAACTCATCCTACATATTTTGCTGCTTACATTTTACATAAGTGAAAAATGGGTAGAAATAATCAAATTTGGATGATCATTTAAACTGAAATATATTGTAATTGCGTTGTTTCAGTATGTAGATGCACAGAAGTTAAGCAAAAATAAAGCGGTTTTAGGACGGATACAACACTCAATACGAATTAAAAAGAACTTTAAAAATCACGATTTTGAGACAAGATGGATGTCATATTTCATTTTGAAGTGGGTCACGTGATTTTTCATATCACGGTCACGTGATCGCTTCATATAAGGGGTGTAATTAATATTTTAATTTTTATTTTAAAAATTACTAAATATATTTTGCTGAATTTTTTTATATATTTTATGGAATAATTTGAATATTACCTAAAATTTTTGTAGCAATTTGTGAATTTTAAATCCGCTTAAAATGTTTTTTAAAAATTAGGTCCCATAGGGTAAGTGTATTTCATTTTTTCAACCCGGGTTCAATCCAAAACTAATTGGGTGATATTATTCATTTATATTCCCATAGGTCCTACAGACCGTCTGGACAACATACTAAAATTTCATTTTGATTAAGTCATTTTTACAGGAGTTATCGTGCTAACAGACAGACAGAATGAACAAAGTCATAAACACTTTTCAACTTTGTTGTAAAGTGTTAAACCAAGTCATAAAAACTTTACAACTTAGTTGTAAAGTGTTAAAAAACTGATTTTGAATAAACGCGAATTCCCCAGGAAAAATAAGGGAGTACCTGTTGTGGATGTATAGTCCTTATTGTAGGATTCCTTGCTGGAATCACCTTGGAAACACTTATCTTTGGGGCTTGCTGTCGCTCTAATTTTTCTTGCTGTGGCTCGATTTTCATTTTCGTCCATCATCAACATTTTAAACCACGTTTGTTCACCAATTTATCATTGTGTCATTTCCAATTGTTTTCTGATTTCTTGTACGTAGAATTGACTTGCCCTAAATGCTTTCCCTTCATTTCTTCTCCTCGGTCCCATTGGCTGGTGCGCTTGTGTGAGGAAGCTGTTATTGCCCTCATATATGCCGGGAGTAACAGCCTGAGGTCCACAGAACCGAATGATCTTTAAAAAACTGATGCCTGTCAGAATTATTTATTGCCCCACATAAATTTATTTGAACTTAATGTCTGTCACTGGCGCCCATCCGAATGCGTTCATTGTTTGACGCTTACGAAGTTTTTTGACATTATCTGGTACTTGTTTGAAATCATAAATATTTTAAAGGCTGCAGCCATTTACACTAGAAAAACAAAACACACTTTCGTCATCACACAATCCCCCCCTCCAAAGACTCACAATAGGGTGACGAAAATTTCTTTCTTATGATTATCAGTAAAATCTTTTGTTATGTTGCTATGTTCAAGTCTGCATATCTCTTAAATAGATCGTGGTCTGCACCATAAGTTCATTGGGATTACATATTCTTTAAATTATTCATAGTCAGCACAATAAGTTCATTCAGTTCATAAGTTCATTGTACATTTGGTGCAGTTAGTTACACTTATTTGACTACTTGCTCTAATTATTACACATGAGTAAAAACATTCAATGCATCATATTAGCTAAAATGTTAACGACTTTATATCACAATGTAAAACCATAAGACTGTATTCTTTTTCCATCATATTATAAACATTTTATTCACATTTCAACTACACATAATCATTATTTTGCAATTTTCTATTATCATTCTCTTTTCATATACAGTTATGCCATTTCCTCATACACAGGTATTGTGTGTTATATCAGTGTTTTTCATATATCTAACATACATTTTATTAAATTAATTTTTATAAACTTAGGCATCATAAAAATAACAAAAGAGAGAATTTTAAAAAACTGCGTTTTTGCTTTTATTTGTATCTCTCTTTCCTTGTCTTCCTTGTCTTCTTCAAATAAATCTTTATAATTTTGTCATACTGCAGCACCAGGATTGTAGCTGGAGGCAACTCATATTATGGAGAGAATTCATCCTATATTAGACATATGAGCTTCCATTTTTTCTGCATGAACTTTAAGAGCTCTTGCGGTTATCGAAGTTACATGGTAGATCACATATAACGCTTATATATTTATACCAAAGACTTATTTCATGTGCAGACAACTCTAGTTTGTGTCTTGTACTGAGCCATATGACAAAAGAAATCTGTAGTGTATTGCAACAACATTGTGAGGTTCAAATATGACAGGCGCGTCATCACAAATCAGAGAATTAAATTATTTCTCAAAAATTCTTCAGTGAATTCTGGTGACTGTAGGCGTAACATAAAGTTTGCGAATATTCCATTTGCAACGAAATTCAATGAACAGGTTCAGTGTTCCCCCTCAGACTGATTTTTGCAATCAGAACTCAAACATAAACTATCAACATAGATTCTTGGCCCACTGTTGTTGACTCACCTATAATTGTCAAAATCTTACAGTTTAGTCAATGATTTACTGTAGCATTTTTCTCATTTTCTCTCTTATGTGGTTCACAATATTAATAATGCATTTATTGAATGCAATATCCTTAACATGTCAATTCCGATCAGCTTTTGAAATTTATATGATCTTCAAAGTTTTTTAATGGCTGATAATGAAATTCAGTTTTCCATTCTTTATTTCTATATCCATTTTCACTGCAGATTTATGCTCAACACTGTACTTGCGATCAAAAATATTCTTTCTCAGATAGGTTATTTGTCGTTTTCAATTTTCTAGATTATATGTGATTATATGAAATTTTACAATTTACCCCTTTTTGCTCATTCTCAAATACACTAGGTTGCGTAAACAGAAAAATTTACTTTAGTTGAAATAACAGTTCATTGCATATCGTCAATTATAAACAAACATAATGACTAATGGATATTACTAATTTATATATATATACAATCTATTTTAAGGGGTAGGGTGTGTCGGCTGAGTTAAAATTTTGTAAAATGAAGAGTGGATGTAACAGTGAATTTTGCGGTATTAGGCGTGTTCGGGGTATATTGTTGTTGTTGAGACCCAGACCGTCCGACCTACCAGAAAGAGTGTTCGGGGTATGTATATAAACCATTCATAACGTTAACCCTGAACCATAATATTAACATTTACACACAAAGAATTAAGTTTCAAAATATAATGAACAAAAAGCAGTAAACAGTTCAAAACTATATTGACTTCCACTTTCAAAACTTTTCATTTCTTCCACATATTAATTGATCTTTCTTCACCATCAAAATTTGCTGAAAATTACTGCTATTAATTAAGTTTCGAAATTTAATGAACAAAAAGCAGTAAACAGTTCAAAACTATATTGACTTCCAATTTCAAAACTTTTCATTTCTTTCCACACATTAATTGATCTTTCTTCACCATCAAAATTTGCTGAAAATTACTGCTGAAACAGCATTATATCTTCTTCAAAAAACTGATTATGACATAACAAATTCTGAAGCACAGCAAAACGTAGCATTTAAGTAACCGTATACTATATATATCAAGTATATATACATCGTGACATGCTTGTCGTTCTCACGCTTCCAATTGTGCAGGCAATCAGAGCTGTCATTACTTATCTATACTATTGAAATTCATTGTGAGAGAAAATGTGTAGAATTCACTTTACTTAAAGAGAACTGAACCGTGTCAGAACAGCAAACTCACTGAAATTCACACAAAGCAAAAAATATATACTTACTGACTAACCCTTTGTGTGTGTTCATCTACACTGTAAGAGGAACTTCTGAATAAAAATAAGTAGAATAATGAACGAGTTTTTATTCGTTAAATATTCAGATATTTTCATTTAAGCTTGGTATCTTGGAGTATTGATTTGGAAAATAAAACGGGCATGCAAATATTTAGCCTGAAAATCAGAAATCGCAATCTTAAAAGTTTATTCCAGACGTAAATATTCGTCTTCATCAAAAATTTCCATTTTTCCTTCCGCACTCCACGGCTGATAATGAAAGTGAATGTATTGTAGCTTACTTTAAATGGATTTTCCATCAATAAAATAGTAAGTCTTTATTATTCATTTTAGGGCACGTATAAGGGATTTCGCCAGTTTACAATTGAAATCGCTTTAAATAAGAGCGTTTCGGAATTGTTTAGGACGAATTTTATCCATGCATTCAAGCATAGATAAACGTAATTATTAGTTTCAATCACCAAGAGGATTTTCTTCCGTGGGATGCATTTATTATATTATTCTATAACGGATCAGTTAGTTAAAATTATGGAAATAAAACGTGATTAAAATTCCGTGTTTATTTTTACGGATTTGAGCTATGCATTTAGAATGGATATTCATAAAAAATCAATAATAAAGATTTAAGTTTATTTTAAGAATATTTGTTAAAGGGCTATATATTAGATTTTGGAAATATTTTCACATGGAATAAAAATAATATACATTATAAAACATATAAGGCTTATATGTTTGTTTAAAAATCAAAATATCACAATCACTGAAAATTTTAAGTACTCAATTAACTTATATTTCAAACAACTTGAAATTGACAATTGTCAATATTGACGGCATCCGCAATAAGCATTATAGACCATATATAACATATATTAATAACTAATTTATCAATTTGGCATCATTTTTGTTAATGCGGCGTTATTTTAGTTAATTTTGAGTTATTTTACAATTTTGACGATATTTTCGTCAATCTAGGGCGAAACATTGCACAGTTGGTGTTATGTCTCTAAATTAGTCACCAAATTCGTTAAATTTATCGCCAGCCGTTACAGTCGAACTACTTGAAGAGTTTGACTTACGTATAAATCACTATTAGACGTCAAAATACAAAAAGTATTACCCAAAGTATTTTCTCTCGTGAATGGGACGAACTAGATCCAAGAGAACGATGCTAAAAAAATTATCGCATAATATTACTCCTGAAAATTGAACATATTTTACAAGAGTTAAACATATTTTACAAGAGTTAAACATATTTTACAATAGTTAAACATATTTTACAGTAGTTAATACTTTTTTAATATTGTGATTTCTTATATATTTATTTAAAAAAAAATTTCTTGAGAACTGGACATATTAGCATTTAAAATTTTTTGTAAGTCATTTCGTAATGAAAAATGACATAACAATGATCATTTGCGGGATATTATTTTGAATATTTTGATTTTTTTCAAAAGTTCACTTGGAAATGTGGGAGTCTTTCGAACATTCCAAAATCAATAGGTTTCCGTATACATTGATTGTAATATGTGTATCAAATTTCATTCAATTCATTAGTTCGTGAGATATTGCTTCCAGGGACTCACAAACATCACCTTATAAAACGTCCGCCTCGTGTTCAGGAATGCTTGAAACTAGCTGTTCTGTCAAAAACTCAGATTCGAATTTTTGATCCGTCCACATACTCCCCTATATATTATACTTTGTATATAGGGGAAAAGAAAATGATGTATCAAAAGCATAAATTTCTATATAATTTTTTGATCCCATTGGATAAGCAACAGGTTTCACAATCGTCAAATATAAATCAAAGCCACTTTCAGTTTTATGTAACACATTCAACAGTTCTACATTATGAATATGGTCTGGTCGACTGTAATATTTTGCTATTAAAATGCTGTATTTTCTTTCCTCCGCCCTGATAAATTGTATTACAATTTCTATATGTAAGTTACAGAGCTCCCCTATGGTTTGAATGAAATTTGATATACATATTACAATCAATGTATACTGGAACCCTATTGATTTGGGAATACTCAAAAGATCCCCACATTTTCAAGTGAACTTTTGAAAAAAATCAAAATGTTCAATAATGTTCCGTAAATTATCATTTTTATGTAATTTTTTATTACGAAACAAATTACACGAACTTTAGAATGCTAGCATGTACACGTTCTCGAGATAAACATTTTTTAAATAAATTTATCAAAAATCCCAAATTTAAAAATGTGTTAATTATTGTAAAATATGTTCAATTTTCATGAATAATAATATGCGATAAATTGAATCATATTATTATTGAATAATATTATTGAATAATGAGTAATATTATGCGATAATGCTCTCCCTGTTTCTTCAACTCTACTGTTTCTGTTAGTTGTTAGATAATATATTTTTTTAAGTATATAATATTTTAATTATGCAGAGTATGTATGATTTATAAGAAATTTATGTAATGCATTTATAGCAAATTTTAAATAGTTTTAAGTTAAATATATTCTACAAAAATAATTCATTTTTGCCCTTTTCAAAAAATATTCGTTTATGTATCACATGCATTTTACAGTGTTTATTCATCCGATATTTAAAAACAAATCTTCATTTGAAAAACTAATAGTTTTAGCACAAGTTGAAAGAAATTGAAATAAATGAAAAATGTAAATTTTAAGCGATAATTTAAGATATACCTCGTTGAAAGCTTGCTTGCATAGAAAATGAAGCAAGAGAATACTAACAAAAGAACAATGGCTATCCCTATACATAATGCAATGCTGATTTACATAGCTCTCTTTAAGCTTCCAGTACCAACAATGGAGCCTGACTCACATGGGATATCGAATAAACACTATGCAAATTTGACTCTTCGATTTCTGAAATCGAACGAGAGAAATTTTAACTGTATTCAACTACATTTAGGAATCTAAAAACCCTATAATTTCTTGCTTTGATGTTCAATACAGTGACGCTTTTTTTGTTACATTGATGTGTGAATTCGTGTAATAGTTTTGGACTCCTTAGAATTAGTTAATTTGACTTTTTTGTACTGTGCATCATAAAATGACTACATTTGATAAATTTATGTAAAAGTAAATTTTACAGTGCATTTATTACACTTGTAACTTGTATATTATCAACTCTATTAAACATAATAATCTTATATGCCTCTAGCAGCATACCCGTTCTTCGTATGGAGTGTATAATATAAAGAAACTTATAATTCGCAATCATGTGCAAATTCTTTTAAAATATTAAATTTATTGCTCCTAAAGAGAAGTTTAAGAATATCTGTTCTCACTATGAAACATTATTTTCACGGGCAGATCTGAAAAATAAAACATCCTGGCCCCTTTTGCACCAAATTTACAAAAGAAAAAAGAAGAGGAATTGAATCAATATATGCAAAATGAAGACATTGAAATTGTATAGGACTCGTACTAATTATATACGCGAATATTAGAAGATATAACCTGTATTAGTACATAAGAATATTACCCGTATTATAATATGAGTCTCACAAATCTTTGCCAAAATAAAACAGATGACGTAATAAATTGAAAATATCAATAATCCCCGTATTCTTTATACCAGAAGGTCGTAATTGATTGCAATATATGCCAATATATATTAAAACATATGCCAATATACCTGTACTACTTATATTCTCGTAGATTAAAATATATGCCTGTGTATTTGTAAAACATCACTCGTACAACGTACAATATATGAGTTTAAACAATGTTTGTCATAATAAAACAATGGCATAATAACTTGAAAATATCAATAATCCCTGAATTAATAATCCTCGAAAATATCAATAATAATAACTTTTAAATCTGAAGACCGTAATTAATATTATCCAATCAAAAATGCTATAAGAAAAATCAAATCGTTCTTTTCTAAAATATATTTTTATATCCATTTATTTATTATTCAAATCGAAAAAATAATAATTAAAATTAACAGACAGATTTAATTTCATTGCGTTTCTGAACAAAATGATATAAGAAAGAATCTTCCTCATAAATTTCGAAATTAAATAGCCATTTTGATTTCTTTATGCTTTTGTTCAGTAAAAGCTTGTGAAAAATAAACCATGCAGATAGATTTGACAGTTAAATCATGTTTTAAACAGTTTATGTTTTCAGAAAGTGCCTAATTAGCGCAAAGAATCTCCCACCAAACTCAAAGATAAAGTTTTAATTCACTTTCAAACGATTTTCAAGCTTTTCATTTGGATAAAACACGGAGTTAGAGAGTAGAACTCCTAGGGAAAAGTTTCGTTTTTCGCTAATATCTCGACAACCCCTGGTCTTAGATATTCGAAACTTGGGCTAAATTTATGGAGGCTATTTCAAGGTTATCCACAAAATTTCATCAAATTCGGTTCAGCCGTTCTACCGTGATGATGAAACAAACGAACATTTCATTTTTTACTAATATCTCGAGAACCACTGATCGTAGAAACTCTAAACATGGACTAAATTTTAAGTGTGACTATTTCCAGGCTACCCACAAAATTTTATAAAATTCGTTTCAGCCGTTCTCCCGTGATGACGGGACAAACAGACAGACAGACAGACAGACAGATTTTCAATTTTATTTATATAGATTTGCTATCTCTCGAATTAACCAATGTTTTTACCATTCAATCACTTTTTACCATTTAGTTTCAATTACTCATTTAATATTAAATATTAAACATTTTTATGCTTAATTGCACACTTATTTCGTACATTCATGCGAATTTTAGGAAAAAATCCCAAGAAAAAAATCCCTGATCTTTAGTGTACTTTCCTCTAAAATTTTATTTTGAATCCATTTCAGTCATCATATAAGCCCTGTCTATAGTAAATACTAAGAAATAGATTCTTCAAAAAATTTGCTTTAATAACATAGATGACAAATTTGATTACCACCATTTAATGCATTAAAGGACACTATTTTTGATAGCTATCATGAGTCGTTTTAGACCTATTGTAAAAATATTTGTTTATCCACATGGAACACTTTATCTCTGGAACGATTGAAATTAACGTAGTAATTTTGAACCATTTTTTATGAAAATCGCTCAAAATTTTTCTCAACATTAAGTAACATTAAGTATTTTCTCAACATTAAGTATTTTTAAAAAATATATCGCCAAGATACATCTTCGTCTGAGTTCACGTATCCCCGTACCGCATTTTGTGGCTATCCGAAGCTTGGATTTTCTACTACGTCGCTCACGAACTACTAGAGGAACAAACAAACAAACACACATTTTTATTTATCATTATTAATCACAAGTTGATAACCACATGACATATTTATATAACTCCATGGTGCGAAGTTTCACAGCCGTTAATTTAAACCTTTTAGAAACTGTTTAGGATAATTAAAAATATATAATTTAGTAACGAAAACAAATACTATACTGTAAATTTAATTTTTACTAATTTAGGCTGTACGTCACTTAGTTCAGGAAAGCTCTAATTATCTTTTTAGCAGAATGTCTTGTCTCTTGCGTCTCTACTAAAGACCAGCAATTATGTCATTCACTTACCCCTCGAGGATGTTACCCGCACTGGAAGTTTTGGTTGACAGAGTTCTTAAGTTGACTTCTTTATCAAGACTAAGGAGACTTAAAGTCATTATATGTCACTAAAGCCATTTAAGCAAGTCAATGGTTTACACTTCTTTGTTAAAATGTATTGTAGAAACTAAAAAAAAGAGATGAATTTTTAGGAACGTTATGTTTTGTTCTAGAAATTAAATGCTTTGAGAGCAATCTAAATCATGTGTGTATGCGTTAAATTTATATATTCATATTTATTTATTTAATAGGAAATAAATACATCATTATTTTGGATTATTGAAAAAAAAATGGTAAATTTGAAAAAATACAAAAGGAATATCTCATTTCATCCAGATATCTTTACATCTCAAATGGATGCCATCTATGTGTGCAGTGCATGTATAGAGAGGTAAGGAACACACCTTACGCTACAGATTTCGGTATTTTATGATTTTAAATAGTTTATAAAGCTATATCGAACAGACTACGATCTGCACAGAAAATTTATGACAAAATCATGCAGGGATTTCATATCCTGGATAAAAAATTATCACTTTCGGATATTTTTAGTCTCCATCCCAAACAAATACAAAATGTAAATATATTGTATATAAAAATGATATTCATCCACGTTATAATTAAAAACATGTCCGATAAAATATTGAAAATATCTGTTTGAGGTCTGAATTATAATGCCTGCACCGTAGTTAAAAAAACAATGTAAATGCCGAAAGCTGATACTCAAATTCCAAAAACTTTTGGCAATTGCGTAGTGTTTTTATCACCTGAAGGACTCGTAATATACCCATCAAAACACGCATGTTGCATGTGTACACTTACTTAAAAAGTACGCCGATGATTTTATTCTCAGAAGCAGCAGTTATTTTCAAAAGGAAGATAAAAGTATATCTTTATAAATTCTAGTAAATAATAACACTGATTTTATTATTTTTTATTCTTTTATCACTAAATTTCCGTCGAAAGCTCGAATTCAAATTTTAGCTCCCTTCACAATACTTTCCCTATGCATTATACTATGTATATAGGGAAAGTAATGCGGCGTCAGTATATTACGTGACGATCAACATAACGTCGAAAATTAATTATTTAAAAAGTCACCCCTTTACGCGTGTTATTTTAGAATTCTTCAAATGGAAATGCATTCTTTAAAAGTGATACAAATCTCAGAAAAATATAACTCCATGTTAAAAAACCAACCGGCAAATATATATATATATATATAAGTAAAAGTTCTTCTGAAATAATTTCCTGAGAACCGAAGCTCCTTCTTTAAATCACACGTAGTCCTTTTAAGTCATTGCAGTTTACTTTTTATTTATTTTTATTTATCTGTTATTAATATAGCATGCAGTATTAATATATATTAATGGAAATCAAACATCCAATAACCTTTATTAGGAATAATAAAAATAACCTATCATATGATAGATACTTGTATTCATTTAATATTATATGATAATAATATGTAAAAGATAAGGTCTGTAGAAGCGATCTCACCAATATCTCATTCAACTTCATGATAACACCTTTAAACTCGAACTCCATCCTGTGATGTCGCTACTGATACTTCCTTTGATGTTGAAAGGAAAACTTATTTAACAATGTTGCTAAACTACATTAAACGACTAAATTTTAAAAGCTAAATACAAGGTGCGTACGTTTGGAGAACATCAACTTTATACCAGGAATTATTTAGACTGAAATAGTTTTCTCAACATATATTGTTGTTTGATGTAAATTGGATTTTTAGGGGTGCAAAGTAGTTCTACCTCTACGTGGTGCGCCCTAGGAAACGTCTCTGAAGGCAAAGTGAACTACAACTTTCAGAATGCGGTCCTACTCTTCTGCTTCTTTATACGGATGGGTCACAATTAGAAAAACTTAAGAACATCGGAGCTGGCGTTCTCTCTAAATTATTTTCTTCCTGTGCATCAGTGGAAAAATTTGGAACAGACATTGACGGTGAAGTGGAGACGAACCGCAATGCACTTGGTTGTGCTTGATAAACCAAGATGTGAGAAAGTGGCTGTATTTGACCTGTTAACTGGTCGTGACTGCCTTGTTGCACATTTGCACTGTATCATAATTTTTACTGAAGTTGCCTGCCCTCTGTGTGATAAAAATCCTATGAACAAATACCAACTGCGTCGATGTGGAGTCCTCCATGGTGCTACTGAGGTTTCCAGATATTGGAAGGCGAGAGGATTATTAGGGCGATAACTTTCTATAATGTTCTAAACTGTTGTTGATCGTCGCATTGTTTATTACTTTTGTTTTTTATTCATGTGTTCCAGCCATTGGAAATAAAAAAAAGATTGAATTTGATATAACGGATATATGTTCTTCTTTCATGAACTGTGAGTTATGTTTAACGGAAAGTCCTACACGTCTATTTAATTTACAAAACGTCAACTACGTCGCATTTGCTTGCATCAATCACGCCACTTTTGTTTGCGTCAACTTCATTATAATAATTTCATTATATAAAATTACGCAACCATCTCTTCTGACATTATATTTCAACTTTATATTGAATTATTGGTCCAGCATAAATAAATTAACCATTTTCTTGTACCCTGCTTTTCCTAATTTATTTCCGAAACATCTTAGTTTGACACAGATATGAAAAACACAGGATATAATTTAATCAATATAATAAATCAAGATAAATGTTGCTTCATGCTTGCCAAACATTTGCATTTCAAACACGTAAAGAAGTAAACATTATTCAAAAAGAAATCCAAACACAACGTTTATCATATATTTAATACTTTTATCCTCCCTGAACTTCCGATATCATAATTTAATTTATATCTTAATTGCTCACAATTGCAATTTTGCTCCAATGTTTAGTAAACGCGTATTATGAAAGCTTCAACAGTATATGTTTTCTATACCTATAGAAAAAGGAAAAATAAAATTGGTGTGCATCTTACTCCATTATATTTTTAAAGATTAACAAGAAAATGAAATGCATTCTCATGCAAAACATACTGTATAAAATTTAGATTCTAACCAGGACTCAATCCACAGATCTTACCTATTAAGACGGAAGAGCCTTTCATTTTATACTTTTATAGTTGAAGTGACTCAAAAATTTGTACATGTATAATTATTAAGATTTTTAAAAATAAGCCTTTGTAAAAAAACTCATATATCAACGGATAATCGAAACAACTGAATGTAACTGGCCAGACCATGCTCTCTCCAGTGAGCTACTGAGATAGTTACTTTTACTTACAAATTTCTGTATAATTCTACATTTCGTAGTGCAGATTTACGATTGAAGTACGACTTTGGATAAGTGGCACTTCCTTATTTCTCTGCTTTTCTTATATAAAATAGGATCACCGTAATTATCTATCCTACATCCATTAATCATAGTGTGTCGAAAGCCCAGGCCGACCGACTCATCCCAAGACTGAGAGCAGCAATTTGGGCGGCCGATAATCATAGAACCTTGCTGCTCCAACCGAGAATCAAACTACGGATCTCCGTATTGACCAGTTGATGCTCTACCGTTGAGCTATTGGGACGGAATTGCAATATCATATTGGGAAAGTGGACATTGCTACTGTCCTAGGAAACTTTCAATTTATATGTTTTTTATTTCTTAGTCACTCAATGCATAACAGCAGTGTTAAGTTCCTCAGATATCAGTGTAATGAAATTATGTCTTAACTGTAAATTAGACCAACAATCTCAGTCCAACTAGACTATAATATCCATTGAACTCCTGAAACAATTGCCTTTCCTTATATATATGAAATTAGATGTGTGTAGCTATTATTTAAACATTACGCAGAATAGTTTGTAGATATTATATTTATGAAATCCGCATGGCCTTTCAACTGCAATTATATGTTTTATTAGTATTATAATAATAATGAAAATTTATTTTGAAACAGTTGCCATACGAATCTCTAAATGCATTTACAATTACCTTATTTCAAAGTGGGCGGGGAACATAAACTGTACTGCATACTCTCTATTTTCTAGTACTTCATTAAATAACAAACACATTAGTGAGTAATACTGTACTTATTATGGATTGATGTGATACATCATATTGTTAGCATAATTCGAATGAAAAAGGGTTCATGTGTTGTTTGCAAAGATGGTCCAATCTCTCTAAAGAAAGGTTTCGATATATTTAATATAAAATTTAGGATTCTGTACGACCTTATACGCCCTCTGTGAAAAGTTCTGAAAAAACACGTTACTTGTGATATTAACCAATCAACAAAATATTCAAAAGATACCAACAGCTGCCAAGTTGAAGATGTTCCGAAAAATTCATCGAGATTCTAAGATCACCGATTTTGGCATGATGGTTAAGCGAATCATGCCTGCAAATTAGAAGATCGGTTTTCTGTTACGTATTCGTAATAACATGATATCATGTCCATTACATACTTCTACTTCTGTTACATTTATTTTTCAAGATTCACCACCCGGGTCTTAAGGTTTTTTACGTCAAAATTGTGTTACTTCACGTGCAATATTTTATTAATTAAGCATATGAATCATTGAAATTAAACTGCCTGTTTAATATAAAATCTAGAAAATCAAATTGTGTGAAAGAATATAAAATGATGGAAGAATATAAGATTCGTATCACTTGTAACAACATTATATAAAATATCTGATGTGGACAACACATGACTTTCCTTATATAATGCAATGGATTTACTACCTTTACAGTAAAAAAATAATGTATAAGATACACGGTTCTGTGTTTTTAACGTTAAATTATACATTTGGCATTTTTCCGTAGGACAATGTGTAAAACTATTTCAAAGTACCTAATTAACTTATATTTCGTGCAACTCTAAATAAACATTATCAATATTGATAGCATCTTCAATAACCGATATAGTCCATATATTAAAATATTTTTATAATTAATTCATCAACTAGGCGTCATTTTCATTAATTTAGCGTAATTTTTGCAATTTTGACGATATTTTGGTCAATTTGGTGCGAAATATCGCCAAGTTGGCGATACTTTGCTAAATTATTCGCCAAGTTCTACATATGCATCACCAAGTGGTACAGAAAAACGGAGAGAATAGCATTTCTTATAATCCAGAAAGTATGACCGTCATATGACGAAAATCAGAATTTGCAAAATATTACTTCCCATTTGGCGTCATTTCTATCAATTTGGCAACAATTTTGTCACGTTGGCAACTATTGAAATAGTCGGCAAGTTAGTAACATTCCACTAAATTTCTTGCCAAGCATTACGACGGACGGACGGAGAAATGAGTTATTCTTATAGACTACTCTTATGTTCTTGATTTCCATTTATTTAGCGTCATTTTATGAATTTGACAACATTTAAAAAGTCGCTAAGTTGGCGACATTCCGATAAAATCTCGCTAAACGTTATGGACGGAGAAATAAGTTATTCTTATAGCAGATTATATTCTTATAGCAGAAACTATTGGCGTCCACATACAAAATTATTACCCAAAGTGCATTTTCTCATGAAAGGAATGAACTAGATCTGCGAAAATGATGTCAACAAATGTATCGTGTGACATTATTTATAAAAAGTGAACATATTTCACAACAGTTAATATTTTTTTTATTTGTATGATTTTTTGTTATTCTTTTTTAAATATGTGCAATATCTTGAGAACTGTTTATCCTAGCTTTCTAAAATTTCTATCAATCGTTCTCTAATGAAAAATGACATAAGAAATGAATATATATATATTTTTATATTTTTTTTCAAAATTTAACTCGAAAATTTAGGGGGGGGATGCTGAACATTCGATTGCGTATAAAAACAATAGACTTCCTGTATTCATGGATTACAATTTTTTACCAAATTTCGTTCGAATCGCTCCATTCGTTCGTGAAATATCCTCTACACACACACACGCACACACACGCACCCACACGCACACCCACACACACACACACACACACACACACACACACACACACACATACTACTAACACACACACACACATAGAGACAGACGTCATCTCAAACCAGATGCTTGAAACTTGCTCTGCTGTCGAAAACTCGAATTCGAATTTTCGACCCAGTCACAATACTTTCCTTATACTTGCATTTATAAATTAAAGGTAACTTTGTAAAGGTTTGATACGCATGGAATCGAGAACGAGTCGCCAAGCATAATTTAAAATATGGACGGGTACAAAATTACTAGAGACGTTAAAAGTGGTAGGCAATCGACTGCTCTTGCCCAATTAGTGTTTAATGATAATTTTTAACCCCTGTTTGAATAATATTTTCTGTTGATGAGCTGTAATAATCCCCAGTATATTTTACTCTACGAATCCCTTTTTATTTATCTATATCGCACTTCTATTTGTAATTTTGACCCTATCCATGTTTTAAGTTATGCTTGGCGACTCGTTCTCGATTCCATGAGTATCAAACCTTTACAAAGTTACCTTTAATTTACACAGTTACCTTTAATTTAGAAATTTTAATTTTGTATATTGATGTTTAAACTGGCTTATGACAATGTGTTTGTTCTCTTGATTTTGTAATTTTTGCAATTTATTAAATCTGGTGTATGGATGCATAAAATATGTTTTGTGGTAATATCAATTTTGGAAAATGCAAATTCAGCTTGCCGGTAGTGGATTATATGTGAGCATGTTGGCAATTTTTCTTATTTTAAAGTCACTGAGGAAGGGTATGGTGATGCCCAACATCGCTCTAGCCGTTTTAAAAATATGTATGTACGTCTGAAGGATGTTTTTAATAAAATGACCTTTGTGATGACCTTGTGATTTGTCATTTTATTGTTTCTGTTGATCGATGATTTATTAATTTAATGAAAGGAAAGATGAATCGTTGACTAGAATTGCAAACTGCACATTGTTAATTTAACTTACTATCTACATAGTAATATTCGTTATTTTATTAATAGAATGATCTAAGTTCATACTTCAATTACACTGAAATTTTGGAAAAGGAACTAATCATACTATTGGAAAGAAATATATTGTATGTGTCCAAATATGAGATATTTCCAGAATGATACGAGCATACGTGGCAAAAATTCAGTTTTATAATTTTTCTTTCCTATTCGCATTTGTTCTTTTACAGAAAGTGGATCCGTGTTGTATTGCCACGTTTTCGAAATAAAACTTGTCGTAACTAGGGTTACGAAAAGGATCTAGAAAGAAAGTACGCGGGTTTTACACTATGACTTCTTTAGTATTTCATAAATCCTCCCTTCGTTGATGAGAATGGTGGTATGTGGGGAAAATGCAAGACACTACTAAAAGTCCAATAAAGAATTTTCCCCAAGTCATAAAAAGAAAATCAGAAAGTATTTGGCAAAAAATACGAGATATGATCATAAAATGGATTTCTTACAATTGGACTAAACATAAGACACTTTGCGCCTGTCGCGTAAACTGTTTGTTGCATTTTCATAGCTTCCAGACGATAAACTTTGTCAGGCATTTTGCTTTGGTTCAAATTTGGAACTTTGTATGCACTATCCCTTAGAAAAATTAGTTAAAATATTCTTGTTTCTAATATATATATTATTTCTCAAATGTTTTGTATTATGCATTCCAGATAACACCTTACCGGCAACTCACAATGCATGCCAAATGTAAAATTACAGTGCTGGAATTTTAAATTTGTAAACTGCATTAAATTTTTAATTGAATCCACTATAGAAGCTTTTGTTAATGTTCCACATTTTGCCCATTAAAGAAAACATTTTGACTATATTTTTACCATTAATCTAAATATAGAGTCATATGAAAGTGTAACTTTAACATCATATGTGATCAAACATCTAACCTTTGATGATGAAAGGGTATTGTTCATTATAAAAATAGTTCTATATATTTAAAGTGATGTAGTATCATATTTTGGTGTGTAAAGGAAAATTAAGTTTAATTCTCAACAAAGTGTATTCCCAATCCGAAAGGCACACAAGATTGGCGAAACACCACAACACAAAAAGGAATATCCCAACAAGAACAGACTGGCAGGACTGTTCTTCATACTGCTTTCTAATTAGCTCTTTCTTAATCCATTTCTTGGGTATATCAACCCCTCTGCTTCTTGCTTTTGCACCCATTTCTCCTTTGGACTTCAGGTATGTTGGTTCTCTTGCACTGACGAAGGGGATCGAGATTATCCTCGAAACAGCTATATATTGCTGTATTGCGTTATTTGTGTTCATATACGTTGTCAAGTTTTATATATCCTTCACATAAAGTGCATTTTACTTATTGATGATCTTGTTAAGAGTTGTGCTTAATCGTGCATATGTCATATTTTCTTTATTTTAGCAAAATCTTCGTAATTAAAATGCTTAACGATTAAATTTGTTTCGTATTTGCATTTTGATTATACTCAACAACCGGTCTGCTTTAAATGCATTATTAAAAATAGTCGCATGGTTTAAGGATATCAAAAATCGTATGTTATTCGGTATAATTAAAGTCTCATTTTTTGTTAACCATACTATTCATGAACATATGGATTTAAAATAAATTTATATTATAGGATTTCTGAAGTCAGGGACAAATGAATTGGCGAGTGTAAATATCAATATATAGTTTTATAGTATTTAGCTTTTAATCTCGTTAAATATTTATAAATTATTGAAAAGTAGCATTTAATATGAGATGACTAAATTGTACTATAAAATGCCCCAATGTTACTTTTACAATTTAAAGCTGTGAACATTTGACAGAATTTACTTTTCTAAATACAGACATATTTAATTGTGTGAAATATATGTATAATTAATTAGAACCTTATGTTACGTAATAACCTTAATGCAAACAAATTTTATGCTTATCAATTAAAGTAAACATATTACGTAATTTTATGGACACTAAATGTAGCAATGCAGCAAAAAAACGCAAAAAATACTAGTTTAACTGGAAACATATATATCCCATGATAAAATTCTGTTTCCTATGTTGTGCCAAAAACATCGCTTCAGCCTATCTTTATTAAGCATGTTTCAAAGTATGATGTTACATCCGGAGAGCAGTTGTTTGGATAAATTCTATTTCATTCTAGCATTTCATACAACAAAAACGCTAGTTGGACAATCCTTGAATTCTTATTTTCCCCCTTTCTATTCCTACAAACCCTTTCAGAGGAACACAAGAGAATTTTTCGGGAAGGAACTTAAGGATTGAGGTTGTTTTAGTGGCCCCAGAAGAGACGATCCGACCCAAATAATGATCCATTCTTTTCTCCTGGAGAAATTTCTTTGTCATGTCCTGATGGAAAATACGGGGGATATCCGTTTGGATGAACGAAAAAAAAACATTTTTATTTGATAGTTCTTGAAATAGCTAAATATTTTAAATATGGTTACTTGGGGTAATTCAGAGAAGCATTTTATTTACATATGATAAAACAGTTATATAATATATATATATATATATATATATATATATACATATATATGTAAGTATATATATATATAGATATATATACATATATATATATATATATATATATACATATATGCATATATATATATACATATGTATATACATATATATGTATATATATATATATATATATATATATATATATATATATATATATATATACATATATATATATATATATATATATACATATATATATATATATATATATACATATGTATATATATATATATATATATATATATATATATATATATATATACATATATATATATATATATACATATATATATATATTTATATATATATATTTATATATATATATATATATATATATATATATATATACATATATATATATATATATATATATATATATATATATATATATATATATATATATATATATATATTATTTATAAAAGTATTTACAGTACATTTCACGGCAATATTGAATACTGAAATGCAGAAATATATGCACAATTTAGATATTTTTATATAGTTAGTATTTCTGTACGTATGGAATTCGGCAAGTGTGACAGTATTTTATTAGGTAAATATAATAATAATATACTATAATAAATATAATATATTTTTCATTATACATATAATGCACTTTTCATGATTATTTTGATTAAGTTAATAGAAAATTAATATTTTATTACTGAAAATTTCTTCGTTTAAATAATACTGTGTCGTTTCAATTTTGCAGCCTTATCAGAAAGTATATATACCAATGTTAGATATTTAAAACAGTTATTAGATTTTTTTACAGATCTTTTTATCGAGTATCTTTCTACAAGTATATTTCTATTCTAGTGTCTTTCTACAAGTATCTTTCTATTCGAGTATCTTTTGACTTTTATGAGATCTATTGCTACAACCATCTGGTGACTTATATTTCTAATAATCTATCTTTCTGAGAGAGTTATACATACATATATATTACATATTTTAAACATACGGACAATCCCTACCAGTTTTTGAGAACAATGGGCCAGTAAAATGCCCACTTGAAATTACTTTGAAATTTAGTTCCAGGATAACAACTTCTTACAGCTTCTAACAACTTCTACTACTTCTACTCCAGGATCTTACTCTGAAATTTAGTTCCAGGATAACAACTATACCTGCGGTAGAATTAGATATTTTTATATAGAACCACGTCCCACTAGATCAGTGAGAGGTTTACCAAAAGCCACACCTCACGGCAAGCGGTGGGGATACATATTGATAATTTCAGTCATATTTCAGTAGATGGAAATCAGTGTTCCAAAAGTAATAACACAGTACGTGCCAGAATAAACTTACAGTGGCTCATATATATGATAGTCGTAATTTATAAAATGCATTATTTCAGTACGACTGCGTAAAGTGAAGGGAGACGAAAAACTCAGTTAAATGCGTACGATAATTCATATCATTTTTCTTAAATTGTATGAAAACGTTTAAGAAGTACACAGATAAAATTGCTAAGAAATATACATTTATGTAAAAAAAGAAGAATCCTCTATGGAAAAATTATGCAAGGTAATGGCGCACAAATTAAAATACAATGCGGCAGACAGACGTTTAGAAGATACTTTAAATATAATTCTTGGGATCCAGTAAACCTGAATTTTAAAAGAAGAATAGACATAAATAAATAATTAAGGTCTAAATCGGTTTCCTGGAAAAGTCCTTGGAAAGCAACCCAAGTCTTTGAATGATAGGTGTGTGATTGCAGGTTAGGTCTATTTATAGTATAGTGACCATGCTCTATAAAATAAAAGAGAGTCTTTAGAGGATGCTTATGAAGAAATTCAAACAAACCAAGCAACAAAGTGAAATCAAATAAATATGCTAATTGCAAAGCAATGTCTAATTAGTAGAAATCGACACCAAATTAATTTATCGTTAATCATTGTTGGACGACTAATCGCTTGTATGATTGTATTTATGCCACCATTATTCAAAAGTGCTCTTCAGTATTCAATTTGGATTTCATTGAAACTTTTCATATCAATAAAAATTGCACTATAATCTGGTTAGTGATTTAGTATTGACACCCTATTTCTTAAAGGTTTGTCGTAGTCGTGTCTAGATTTTATTTTCTTGCTTTGCTCTTTTTCTGCACGTTTAGGTTATTAGTTAGCACGTTCAGATTATGTACTCTATATGCCCGGCTTAATCTGTGGTCACTTGGGCGTCCTTGTTCGGGCTTGTTGGGCTGATGTAGAAAATCCAGTGATTTTCGAAACGTACGTATATTTAATTTTATCTTTATATGTGCTGTATTTTATGTTGTGATCAAGTTTATTATTATTGTATTGCATATTATAGTACATATTTCCTGTCATTTTTATCTCAATCATCCTTTTCTTTCAGAATGGATTAAGTTACATCTTGTATGACGACATATATTTTGGCATTTAATACAGCTTTAATTTGTGAGTTTATATTTTAATATTCTAATATTGGAAATTAAAAATTACACAAAGCAATAAACCGTTTTTGAATGTTCTTACTGAAGTAATTACGCGTTTAATTGCATTGTTTTTAGACAAAGTTAGGGATTTATAATTACGTATTTTAATGCTAATTCTATTAAAACAAGAGCCTGCTTATTTGGACCATTAAACTGTGCAATAACTGCAGTACCCCGCTGTTTGATGTTAGAGTTATTAAATTCAAATACTATGTTATACAAAACAAAATCAAAATTAATATTTGTTATATTGTATATGTGATTATCATTTTATTCCAACGTGTCTGGCTTTCTCGTAACGAATCAAATGAAGGTGCATACCATGTTTTGATGTAAATCTAATTTTCTTGTGTAGAATAATTTTTCTTTAAAATACATTCCTTTGAAATTATGTCACTTTCTTTCAATTTTCATTTATCCTGCAGCAAATATAAAATTGACTTATGCTGCCTAAATTGAAGTTTTTTAAAAATTTGAAAATACATTATGTTTAAAAAAATGTTTGCACCCATAAAAATTGAGCTACAGTCGCGAAGCGAGGTATGTATGTATCGTTTGGGGGGATAAGCAAATGAATTTGGAAGCATAAAACGCTTTATGTAGAAATGGTGAAAACAAAAAATGATATTTTAGTAAGTGGTAAACCCTTCACTGTCAGCTATAGAAGATGATATTCGGTGCGGCATAGAGTCAATTAAGTTACTTACGAACCTCTGCGTAAGGTTCTTCTACTAATATTGCGATTGGCCACCTGATTCAGTGGTATTCTGAGAAGGCTTCAATTTCCGTCTCAGAATGCCCCAGACGTGTCTTATTAGTTATACGTGTGGGGACTTGCATGGCAATGGAAGGGTGTTAAATCCTTGAAGACACTGTTGAGAAAGTCGAAAGACTGTCCGGCAAGTTGTCTCTCCAGCATGTCACATGACGTGTAGTGGCCGTCTGCCGCTGGACAACAAATCTGGGATTTGAACACTGCACAGTCCGTCTCTATACCCGTATGCAGCAATCATCAGCAGTGAGTCAAAAGTTGCAATCATCAGCAGTGAGTCCAAAGCTGCATTCATCACTAAAGAAATTCTCCAAATCGGACTAGAAAGAATCCAAATTGGACACTGTCTAGGCTGACTGAGCTCGGCACCAATTCAGATAGCTTTGCCTATCTTGAGGAGTCAGTAGCAGGTACCTTAATGGCCGACCACACTTAATCTCACCTTTTGCCAGTCGTCTCGGAATAGCACACCCTGATACATGATGCATGGTGAATGGCAAATGCCTTCGAATGGCTGATTGAAATGCGATTGGTGTGGACGGGGCTCGTCTATTGACTGTACGATTCTCTCAAGCAATTGTTTGTCTGGGACTTCCTGAGTCTCAGCGACTACTTCAAGTGCCTTCTCTGATCCACTGTTTCTAACATCTAACACCGAGCAGCTAACATATTGCTCCGACGCAGATGGCGACTGTTACGTCTGTTGGAGCAACTAGTTTATCTTAGGTCTATGATTCGACCTCGCTCGAAATCCCAAAAATATTCGTAGCACCGTCGAGTACAAAGGCATTTCTGTACACAATTTCCAGTACTAAAGCAGAAAATCCCATTCGAATTGTTCGTGAGTGAGAATACTGGTTGTTTCACATGCGGCATAATGCGCCATTCTCATGCGCCGTTCTCATGAGCCTGGGCCATATATCATTATTAGCGCTGACAGTTTGATTATTTGCACAACTCTTGAAACGACATTTGCATGCCGAGTTTTGTGGTTTTAACTCAATTTATTAAGGGTGCATGTACTTTTCTGCAGCAGTTTGTATATCAAGAAATGTAACCACATGTCAAATTAAATATTAAACCATGAAATTTTTATCGCTCAGCTAGATTTGATGTATCAATGTAGTCAATAATAACTCCAAAAATAAGGCTAACATTTGTTAACATTTACATTAAAATATCCATATTGGACGAGGTTTTCACTTAGGATAGATTTACTCAGAGGTGCTTGATCTATGAGTCCATAGCAGACATGTGATTAACACAGGGGCGATTCCGTAATTATGGGTCAACACATATTTCATGCTACCTAATATGTTAATTTTAGAGCATAATACAAATTTTGGGTTAAATCTGTCGAACGAAAATTAATTCAAGTATTGATTATAAATACAAAAATATTCTATAATTGTATTATAATATTCTATACTTATTTTATAATAAACTATATTTATACTTTTGAATATTGTACATGAGTTTGTATACGGTAGGAAACATAAATATATAATATTCATCCGAAAAACATGATAACTATTTTCACAAACTATTTCGCTAAAACTATTAAGTTATAGACGCACAATTATTAAGTTTCAGCACTGCTAGTTTTATCACAGACGAACATAATCTCCTTTGTTTCAAGTATACTCACGCTAAGCTACAGTGATTTCATTTGTGATCTTACATTTCTTTTTCTTTTAAGGTCGAGGTTTATGCTTAGTTTCTGCCAAAAGTTTTTTATTCTTTCAACTCTATAGTACTGTCATAATTTACACCAAATTACATAAAATAGTCAATAAAGTTCAGGTGCCATTTATGAAGATTTGCCACTGGGAGTGTAATTATTTTCTGTTTTGAGACGTGTTTTTGTCACAAATTATGTCGTTGATTTTAGAGGACTTACATGACTCATGTGAAACAAAACCTTTTATAACTTGCAATGGGAAATTATATAATGTACTTATAACAGAAAATGCAATATCAGATCATGTCTATGTTATTAAAGATAAAAATTGCTCTTATTTTATTAAAGATAAAAATTGAATTCAATAAAAGCAATTTTTTAGAGTGGCAAAATCTGAATGAATTTTAAACATTGAAATAAATGAGAAGCTATGCGCCGTGCGCACCATGCATGGAAGTGCTACGTAAGGATAGATTGAATAAATTATAAAAACGTCTATTATCAAACATTCCAGATTTTAAGAATTGAAAAATCCCTAATAGATACTTTCCATTAAGAATTTGTCATATTAAACGTGATAATCTCGTTATATTTACTTAAGAATTGAAGTATTAAGAAGTTGAGAAATAAAATATGTATTCATCAACTACCTTTCACAATCTGGAGGTTTCCAAATATTTAATACCTGAAGTAAAATATGTAACCTTGCAATAGAGAAACTGCTTCTTAATTATTTCGTTCAACAACGCTAATTAATCAACATTGCTTAATTAAGAGCTCATCACAACACATTCTTTCTTCGCTTGAACTGTCTGGGTGCACATCACGCTAGGCATCTTCAAAGTGTGAAAAATATTCGCGTGTTTTACGTTTAATATTTTTTTTAACGTAATGCATTTTGGTAGCTGTTATGCCAATAATAAACGTATTTAACAAATCATTTTTAACACTTTACAACAAAGTTGAAAAGTGTTTATGACTTTGTTCATTCTGTCTGTCTGTCTGTCCGTTTGCACGATAATTGCCGTGAAAATGACTTAATCAAAATGAAATTTTAGTATGTTGTTCAGACGGTCTGTAAGACCTATGGGAATATAAATGAATAATATTACCCAATTACTTTGGATTGAACCCGGGTTGAAAAAATGAAATACATTGAGCCCTATAGGACCTAATTTTTCAAACACTTTTTAAGGGGATTTAAAATTCACAAATTGCTTCGAAAATTTTAGGTAATATTCAAATTGTTCCATAAAATATATAAAAAAAAATCAGCGAAATATATTCAGTAGATTTTTAAATAAAAATTAAAATAATAATTACACCTCTTAAATGAAACGATCACATGACCCACTTCAAAATGATATATGGCATCCAACTTGATTGAAAATCGTGTTTTTTTTTTAAGTTCTTTTTAATTCATATTGAGTGTTGTATCCGTCCTAAAACTACGTTAGTTTTGCTTAAATTCTGTGCATCTACATACTGAAACAACGCAAATACAATAAATTTGAGTTTAAATGCTCATCCAAATTTGCTTATTTCTACAACGAAGCCTATTTTTCACCTATGTAAAATGTAAACAGCAGAATATGTAGAATGAGTTGTATTAGAATTGCTGTATTTCTTTAACACAAAATAATTTAGCCCATGCATGGCTGATATGAATGAAATATTCATTGATTTTACAAAGACAAAGTCAATTTTTTCGATGAAGTTTTAATCATAGAGTTTAATTACTTGTAGCTCTATGGTCTTAATTTTTAAATAAAATAAATTATTATAGTATTGTGATGAATGAAATGAATGGGAGAAAGTTATGAATGAAATGATGTTTTTATAGAGAGATCCAGGCGTGTTATTTTTTTAATACGCCATTTGTATTAATTCCAGTTGTTTTCGATGAATTTTTTAAATATAGTAAATTATCGTAGTATTATGATAGTTTTAAAAATATTACCGTGGGATGTATCGCATGTTAGAGATATTTAAACCAGGCAATTTATATGTCAATGCCATCATTTGAATGAAGTGCATTTTTTTCAATGAAGGTTTAAGTTTTCAAGTATGATAAATTAATGTAGTATTCTGATAAGTTTTAAAATATTATCGAGGAATGTATTGAATTTTAGACTTTTTAAAATAAAATTGCGTTGAAGTTGGAAAGTGTTTCATAATCAATGCTTTAAGGATGATTGATCTTTCTTGTTTAATATTCGTAGATAAATGAAGTGATTCATTCCATATTGCGGTACAGTAATGTAATATAATTTAAGTAGTTACAACACATTATGAAAAGTATATTTCTTTAAATCTTAAATTGTTTTGATATTTAACCCTTCTCTCTCTATATATATATAGTATATATGTATAGCGAATATATATATATATACAATAATAATACAATATGAAATATATAATATGATATGAAGTATCTATTCAAAATGAACAAATAAAGCTTGTTAAAAAAAGAGATAGATAATACCTATAAACACTTTCTACTGGGACAAATTAAAAGATTGAACAATAAAAGAGAAATATAAAAATACCAGAGAAAATACTGCAAATGTCCTATCCAAACGAGCAATAAATGACGAGACCACTGCTGTCAATAACTGGAGATAAAAGTGGAGATCTACTGTTGCCAATCGTGAGATATAAATAGCAGTAATGAAAGAAAGCAATAAAATGTGATAAATTCTCCAGTGAAAGCTACATAATAAAGAGGCAAAAGTATAAGAGGATGCATATATTTTGTAATGATAATTCAAGAAAATGCGACAATTAGCTAATGTAAGATATTACAGAAAGAATTTTAAGAATATTCAACTAATTTAAACTTATTAACTAAACAATTTACTAAAATATACTGGAAATTTTTAGGTAATTAAAGTGCAATGCATGAAATTTTTTACCTGATTATCTATAAATTCTAAAAAGTTGATTAAGTATAATATTTCTAAATAATTGAATCGAGTTAAAGGAATTAAATGGTAATAATTTATTAATATTAAGATGAAAACATACTTTTTTATCATATAAATTAGTAACTATTAGTAGTTTCAATAGTTAGACTATTAGTAGTTTCTATAGTATGGAAAATATGTGTGTCTGTCTGTTTGCTTTTCCCATCATCACGGGAGAACAGCTGAACCGATTTTGTAGGTAACCTTGAAATAGCCCCCTTAAATCTAGTCCAAGAGTCGAGTTTCCAAGAACAGGGGTTGTCGAGATATTAATGAAAAATGAAACTTTTCCTAGGAATTTTACTCGCTAACTCCCTGGTTCTTCCAAACGAAAAGGTTGGAAATCGATCGTTTGTTTAAAACGTGAAAGTGAATTAAAACTTTATCTCTGAGTTTGGTGGGAGACTTTTGAGGTAATTAGTCACTTTCTAAAAACATGAATTATTTGAAACATAAATTTAAATGGACACTATTAATGGAAATCTATCACCATGGTTTATTTTTTACAAGCTTTTACGCAACACAGAAATGTATTATGATATCAAAATGGTTATTTATTTAATTATTAACATTCTATTAGGACGATTCCATCTTATATGATGTTGCTCGGTAACGCAATTAAATTAAATGTGTTTGTTAATGTTTATTATTTTTTTCTATTTGAATAATAAATATATGGTTATAAATATATATACGTAGGTGGTTCAAAAAGTAATGTAACAAGAGCTCTTACGGGTGCACAAATTAGGCGTGCAAATTAAATTCCATGTCTAGATAAGGTGTCGTGTTGTTGCATGACAACGCCCCACCGCATACGGCCTCGGTAACACGTGATTTGAAACAGCGTTTCCGACGGAATATACGGGAGCACTCACCCAACAGCCCGAATCTCGCACCAAGCGATTTTCATCTCTTTGGACAGTTGAAGAAGCACCTGGCAGGTCGTCATTTCACAACCGATGCCGAAGTTCAGGAAGCCGCCGTTGAGTGGCTCCGCGACCTGGACGCTTTTTTCTTCAATGCCGGTTTCAATAGATTGGTTTACCGATAAAACAAATGCTTCGACAACCATGGTGACTATGTGGAAAAATAATATGTACCAGTGCCTTGCTAACTTTGTGTTTCTGTTTGATTTCGTGAATAAACATTTTCTCTCACAGGAGTTGTTACCTTACTTTTTGAAACCCCCCCCCCCTCGAATGTTATAAATGAACGGCTAGATGTTTCTTTTCATTATATTAATTGCGGACTGCGTACATCACTTTCATTTATTTTGGCAAAGAGTTTTAAAGCTTATATATTGCGTTTAGCTACTAAACCCATATATTGTGTTGAGTCAATAAATGTATTTAGTCCAATATTGAAACGGAAATATAGTGGAACGGGTATATATTCTAATACAATTTTAGAGTTTTCATTTAGTGTATACAAACGGGATCAGGATGTTTATCCAGATCTGCTAATTTAGAGCTACGAATTTGGCCGGATATCGCTAACTTGGTAACTTTTAGTAAAAGTTGCCAAATTGACGAAACTGTCGCCAAATTGATGAAAACGACGCAAATCAATGAAATTTATTTTGTTTTGTTAGAAGAGAGTACTGAAATGATGTGTCGTTAGCATTTGTCTGTCAGTCCAATCGTCCTACTTAGTAACACATTTAGCGAAATTTTAAAGTGTCAACAACAAATGTTTGTAAATCCATAAAAATATCTTGAAATTGATGAAATTGCGCTAAATAAATGAAATTATTTGTGTTTAGTTAGGGAATAGTATTGTGATGATGTATGGTCAACTTGTCGCCAAGTGGGACTATCAGTTCTATAGTCCCACTTGACGATAAATTTGGCGATTCTTTAAAATGTCGCAAAACCTTACATATAGATAGCATTATACAGCGGATAATTTTTTCAGGAATTTACTTGAAGCAAATGATATCGTGTCGGTTAGCAACAGATTTAAATCCAATGTGTTTATGCGACAGACGATTTTTATTAAATCTTTTCTGATTTAAATAATGAAAATATGTGTATAAAATAAATTTCAATGAAATTGCATTTTTGATTGGATAATATCAATTACGATCTTCCGGTTTAAGCATTATTATTATTATTGATATTTTCAGGGATTATTGATTCAGAGATTATTGATATTTTCAAGTTATTATGCTATTGGTTTATTGCGGCAAAAATTGTTGAATCTTATATATTGTACGTTGTACGAGTAATCTTCTGCAAATACTAGGGTTACATCTTCTAATCTACGAGAATATAAGTTTGCTGTTCAGTTATAATGGCTTATACATTGACATACATTGGCATATATTGGAATGAAATATGGCCTTCTGGTATGAAGATAACGGAGATTATTGATATTTTCAATTTATTACGTCATCTGTTTTGTTTTGGCAAATATTTTTGGGACTCATATTGGAAAACGAGTTATCTTCTACTAACACTCGGACATACCTTCTACTCTGCGACATTATAAGTAGTACGGGTATATTCCCATATAATGTTAGTACTATATTTTTGGCATATATTGGAATCAATTACTACCTTCAGGTTTAAAGATTACGATTTTATTAAAATTTTCTATTTATACATGTAATCATCTAATATTCGCGTATATACGCAGTACGAGTCCCGTACAATTTTAATGCTTTTATTTTGTATATATTGATTCAATTCCATATGTTTCGTATATTTGCTTACAAAAGGGCCCAGGATATTTTATTCTTCAGATTTACCCGTAAATAAAATTTTGTATAGCGAGAACAGAGATTCTTAAACTTATTCTAAACATTACATTAAACATTTTAACAGAATATTTTGATTAATACTGACATTTAGCTTACTACAGGAATGTGCACATAATTGTGAATTTTATGTTTCTTTACATTATATACTCCGTACGAAGAACGGGTATGCTGCTAGTATATATATGAGATGAGGGAATTTTAAGAATATTCAGCTAATTTAAACTTATTAACTGTACCATTTACTAAATATTCTGGATATTTATATAATATACTGGTGATTTTTAGGTTATTAATGTGCAATGCATGAAATTTCTTATCTGATAATCTATAAATTCTAAAAAGTCGATTACACATAATATTTCTATACAATTGAACCGAGTTCCAGGAATAAAATGGTAATACTCTATTACTGTTAAAATTTTCTATATATATTACAGACATATATATATATATGTATATATATATATATATATACATATACATGTATATATATATATATATATATATATATATATATATATATATATATATGTGTGTATATATATATATATATATAACAAGTAAAAGTGACAAGTGAAATTCAAAAATAGAAATTTCCACCCATACATCATCCTAAAGCCAATGCACTACTCAGACACAGGCGCCATGCCGCACTAGACTCCGAAGCTAAAAATAAGCAAATAAATACGAGGAAAAAGGGATAACCAATGCTTTGCATATAAAGGGTGGGGAGGATTGCGACTCCCCCTCCCGTTTAAAGCAGCTTTACTGACCAGGCAACGCTCACGGTACCAATACAAAGTAAAGGCTGGTCCCCCAAACGTGCAAATACAAAGGCACCCGGAGACAGAGGATCATGAACCTCGGAACAGAAGGACACAAGACCAAATGATAAGCCATCCCTACAAACTGTCTTTTATATGAGCATTTTGTACGCATGCGCGCATACACTATAGGAACGCAGAAACATTTTATACATACATAATTAAGAAGTAAACTATCAAAATCCTTGTGATCTTTGAAAAAAGAATCATAACAACCCTTTAAGAAATATAAAGGATAAAGTTTTTTTAATGCCTCTGATAAGATTTTATAGTTGCTAACGTTGCAATCCCTCTTAAACGTGTTGTTATCCCGGTTTCTCCTGAAGTGTCCGAGTATAATGTTTCTGAAGTTGTTTTTTGCAAGACACGTTTTGTAATCGATGAGATGGATGAGCTTGATTCTATATAATTCCCGTTTATCATATAATTTTGTATAAGGACCGTATAATTTATGTTTTTATTGAGATATCCAGAAAATTCACCGTTTCATTTCCATCTCTACTGTTTTCAATCAATTCCAATTCTTGTGGGTAAAAAGTGAAATCGAATTTTGTGGTGTCTTCAAAACACCCCAAGAGCACATCGTCAACATAACGGAAATAAGGTATCTCTGGCAAAATATGGGTGACCTTTTCAAATGTTGAGAGGTAAATGTCAGTCAAGATTGATGAACAAGCCCCTCCCATGGGTATTCCACTAATTTGTCGGTAGTAATTGTTTCCGTCATGTAGAATATTATCTTTTAATACCAGTTCTATAAGGTCAAGGTATCTTCGAAATGTAATAAATTCCTTCAGGTTATATTCCCCATGTAACTTCTCCAGTATTAAGTATAATTTTGATAAATCTATGTTGTTAAAAAGATTTCTAAAGTCAAAGCTTTTAAAACAAATGTCCTTATGACAATGTTTAAGACGATTGATAACATCTAAGCCATTCTTGATCATAACATGATTTTGTTTTTTAATATTTTCCATGACGTACTTGAGGATATTCAAAAGTTTTATATTAGCTTTAGTCAGGTAGGTTCCGCATCCAACAGTTACTGTGCGGAATTTAACTGTTATTTAATGCAACTTGGGAATAAGGATTAAATACGGAAATTTAATAGATTTTATTTCAATGCCGATACGTTTGTACGTTGTTGTTATCCTTTTGGACAGAATATTACCTGTATTCTGTATGGGGGTGTACATTGTACTGTCTTGGTAGCATTGGAGTAAGGTGTCCACATAAAACTTTTTACAAGTAAAAGCAAAATAAGATACGATTTTATCTGTATATGTAATAACAAAGTTTTCTTTAATTACATTAATGGCTTCAGGTGCTGATGCGTTTCTTGCTTTGTTATTTTGTTTATGGTAAAAAAACTGAAATTCCTTTACAAATTTGTATTTCCATTCTTGAAAGATCTGGATGGGTAAACTGTATTTGACTGCTAATTTATAGATGAATTCTTCAAGATCATGATTAAAGTCCTCGTCTACATTATTATATTCTTGTGATCGGAATTTTGTTACGTTTTTTAGATTTTTATCAGTGATAATATCTAGATCTCCAGTAATAATGTGATTATGAAAAGTATCTTTGTGTATACTATTAAGGCAATTGCATACTGTTGTGTTTTTTACTAAAGCTTTGTGGATTTTGTTGTAGTTGAAGAATTTTATTCCGTTAGTGCGTACAAAACGGTAAGTCAATTTCACGTTAATGTCTTGTATTGGTGAAAATTCTTTAATATTGTACAAGTGTAGGGATGGCAGTGTGTAGAGATGGTTTATCATTTGGTCTTGTGTCCTTCTGTTCTGAGGTTCATGATCCTCTGTCTCCGGGTGCCTTCGTATTTGCACGTTCGGTGGACCAGCCTTTGCTTTGTATTGGTACCGAGTGCTTTGCCTAGGCAGCAAAGCTGCTTTAAACGGAGGGGGAGTCGCAATCCCCCCAACCATTATATGCAAAGCATTTGGTTATCCCTCTTTCCTCGTATTTCTTTGCTTATATATATATATACAGAGAGAGAGAGAGAGAGAGAGAGAGTGAGTGAGTGAGAAACCAAATGTCAGATGAATGCAAAATCCGTTTTCTTTACCATTTATCTGGTTATGGGTTTATTTGATGCCTTATGAATGTCATCATGATGAAAATTTCTATTTTAAATATTGAAAATACTAGCTTTAAACATCGTACTATTTTGTGAAAAGTTCTTGCTACATTTAATTTCCAATTCTCGCAATTTTCCTTCTGTTTACCCGTTTTAAGCAAAATGCTGTTGTTAATAGCACTTCCCTCTCTTTCACTGGGACCCAAAAAGAGATTATTTTATTAGGCTTTAATTTTGCCCAATCTTGCAAAACTTCTGTTGTCAAATTACTTGCACCAAATGAGGACGCCTTTAAAAATAATAGGATTTCTTCTGACAAATTAAATGCATAAGACATGTTGTTATCAATACTATTGATTCAAACAATGTTAAGTATAAATCCAATTTATCTTCACTTCAGCGAAGTGCTTTGTCAGAGGTTAATCTACAACTAACGTACTCAAAACTAAAGCGGATAAAGGTGCTCAGACCAAACTCATTGTTAGACCAAAATAATTACGCAGAAAATGTTAATGATCTTATTAATAATGTTCCCCGCATTGTATTAAAATCTGACCCTACTAACTTTCATTAAAATACAAATACTTTAAAAATTCCGTCATGCTCTGTGATGAAATTAAACGGGTTGTGATTCTCTCTATCGAAAATTGATCTCGATTTTATGCCCTGCCAAAAATACACAAAGCCAATTTATTTTTCCGTCCTATTGTTTCTAATATTGGTACCCCTTCATACTTTATAGCTCGGTTTCTTGCCCATACACTCTTTCAATTAACTAATAGTAACAGTCACTCTATTAATAATTATTTTGATTTTGTCAACAAGTTAAAAAATTGCTTCTGCTCTTTACACTTATGTTTACCGTGACTAAGATTAGGTTCTGATTCTTAGACACCTAACTGTGAGATTGACTATCTGAAATTCTTGACCGCTTCTAGAGGCTATAATCCCATTATTATTGACGTGGCGTGGTCTTGCATAAATTCAAAAAGCCGATTTTGGTTTTTAAACCTCAAGAGATTTGTCCACGTGTATCTATCGTTATAAATATTTTTCTTCTGTTAGGTATAACATCGCAAATATTATTTCATGTTTCAATTTTATGTGTGTTATAAAACCTCTCAACAAAATCCTTCTCTCTCTCTCTCTCTCTATTCTTTCTCTTAAATACCTTAAATCATTGGGGTATTTACTATATCCCTTGAAAATATGGTCTTGGTTATCTAGTGAAGCTAAAAGAGCTCACAAATACTGTTATAAATAGCATATGAGTCATGCTTCGAAACCAAGCGATTTCAAAGTCTGTAACTGCTGAACATTCCTGGGACTCCAATCATATTTCGAGTTTTTCAAAGTTAAGATCATGTTGACTCCTAATTCCATTTTTGAATTTAGCGTTCTTGAAAGTTTCTCAATTATTTCTCAGTCGATTTAGTTTGACTTCGTCGTTTGTTTCAGCAATTTTCATTACTTTTTAAGCTGGTTTCGTCATTTGTTTCAGCAATTTTCGTTAGCTTTAAGCTGGTTTCGTCATTTTTAATTATTGGGGCTTTTATAATCAACTGTATAAGTAATTTTAATTCTATTTTGGACGTTCACTTTCCTGTTAGATATGTTATCATTCTCTCATTGTGTCCCACCTCATGTTCCTTCCCCTATGTGTTTGCTTACCTCCTTTATATTTTCTCACCGTTGGCAACACCTTTTCCCTGCTTCAGTGAAGTTTGCTGTTCGTGCATCAGTCGCCTAACTTTCTTTGACGATTGAAGGTTGCGCTTCTTGCGTGTACTGAAGAAGGAGGCTTTTGTGCTTACGAAATCGGTCAACACTATTAATTTTGTGTTAAATGCTGTTTCTGACGAAGTTATGTTAGTGTATTAATTGAGCAGTAGTTTGAGCTGTGCGTAACATGTAATTTAAATTTCCGTTATTTAAAACTCTATGTTAATCAATTGGAGCTAATCAATTGGATTCTTTTAAAATTAGATATTGAAAACGACAATTTATGTCATGTTAAAAAATGTCCAATTGTATTCTTTTTCTTGAATTTGAATAAATTTAAATAAGTTGTCAAACATGTTTTAAATTCCCATTCCCTTCAGCAAGAATATTTTACCTTCAAAGTACTTCTAAATTCCTGCTTTCACTTCTTACTTAAATATAGGTTATTTTGCCGAAGTGGGCATAAAGTTAGAAGTTAATCGGGTATATAAATTTCTGCTTTATAAACTTGCAAATTCGGCAAATAAATTTGTTTCTTTGAAATAAGAGTATTCCCCAAAGAAAAACATCGGTGTATACTTAAGCAATCCTCGTTAACGGTTTCAATTTATAGAACCAATATTTCATCTACCTTGCTTATTGGTGTAGCGAAAATTGTAAATATGTTTACTTTACGGTAATTTTATGCCACCGATTTTATGGCTTGGGATAATGTGATAGTTTAGGAGTGAAGTTTCGTAATTTAAAGAGTGTTTGATACTAAACCAGAATATTAGAAAACTAGGTTCTGATCTTTATTTCTTTCGAAGTAATTGTTGCATACAAAATACATTATTAACCGTTACAGTATTTTTCTACATGACTCAAATAAATATTTTAATAATGCAATAAGGTCGGATTTTAGCGAGGTTTCTTTTACTTATCAAAGTACAAGTACTGAGATTGTGTGCATGTTGGACTTTTCGGTGTCTATTACGTGATTTTTTTTATAAACTTATGTATTACTTTTCCAACACTACATGGTAATATATTCGAATCGTGTCGCAAATCAATTTTTCAACGGATCTACACTTTGGAGACCCTTAGAACACGAAAAAGCTATTTGTAGAATGACGTCTTCTGTGTGTATTTGTCTGTGCAATGTAAATATTTACTCTAACTCAAAAACTATTTTATCAAATTTCATAAAATTGTATAAGTGAGTCATTTGTAAATTACCCTGGTGCTGATTAGAATTTGGTACGATTCCGGAATATTTTGCCAAATGACCCACAAAAATTGTCAAAATCTAAAATAAAATAATATGTCTGCTCAAATGTATCAATTAAATGCTTGTTTTATATGTAATTTTGGCGATGAAAATACAAAACCAACTCTATTACTGTAGGTATAGCTGTTCGTGAGACATTTTAGTTTTTCACATTTTTGCTATGCCGCCATTAAAAATACGTCCAGTTTAAATATAAAAACAAATATTGAATTTAAAATATAAATTCTGTGTAATTTCAAAAAATTATGAACGTTCGTTTAGGGATATAAATTGACTTTAATGAATTATTAAATACAGAATGGATTTCAGTCTGTGGAAAAAATCGTGTGCTGCTCACATGATATTTTGTATATGCTGTTTTAGGTATAAATAACAGTGATTTAGGGCAAAATGCATTTCAAACAAGTTCCTTAATTATATTTATTAAGTTTTAAAATAAATTCGTATTCATTAAATGATTTAGTCATGATAGACGAAAATATTTACCTCAAAATTCATGTAAGGAATTGGTGCATATTTACATGACAATACCGAATCATATTTGTACACTAAAATATAGCACGTATTTATAAAATTACTCTAATTTCAATGCTTTCTTTATTATATTTATTATTTAACAGAACTCCGAGAAGAATACAAATAAAAACACTTTATACTTATTTTCAGCCGATCCGGTGGTTGAGCGGTCAGGGGCATGCGTTGCCGTCTGATCGCTGGATTGCATGATTGTGAGTTCGAATCCCGCCAACGGGCACGGATGTTGTGTAGTCGAGGCAAAGTCAGACTTCTACCATTGGGGAGCTTCAATAAAAGTGAAGCTGCATATTCTCCCCTTCGCCATGAGACCAGGGGTCTAATGGACGTGGTGCTGGGCGCTCCTTACTACGAGGGATAAGTCACAATAACAACAACAACTTAATTTCAATTTTCAGTCGATTTACGTGAATATCAATGTGCAGACTACAAAATACGGGCTACCCATTCTTCACTATATACAGTTTCGAAGATTTACAAATTATGATGCAAATAGAATGTTTGATTTCTATAATAGAATAGCACAGGGAGATTATGGCATATGAAGAATATGCTAATCCAAAAATGTATATAACTGGATAATATTACGTCTTTAAATTCAAACTTCAAGCTGAGGGTGATAGCGTTTTGAGATATATTTTTTTTAACATTTAAAAAAATGTTTTCATCTCAACTAGGTTAAGCGTTATACACATTTTACTTTCTCGACAGTATATGGGAAAGTAGTGGAATCGTGTTGAAAATCGCAATCAGAATTTTTGACAGATCTACACATTTTGGAAACTATAGAACACGAAAAATATATTTTTTGCGTAATGTATGTGTGCGTGCTTCTGTCTGTATCCATTCTAACACAATAATCTAATGTATGTATCCATTCTAACACAAAAACTAATTGACCGAATTTCATAAAATGTCATAAATAAGTCTCTTCTGGGTTACTCTGGTGCTGACTAGATGTAAATCCGATTCAGGATATTACAACCTGCCTTTATTTCGAAATGGCCCGCAAAAATCGTAATTATCCAATCTAGTCAAAAACTAATGGACTGAATTTCACAAAATTGTTTAGATATGTTTCGTATTGAAAACCCTAGTGCTGATTAGATTTGTGTATGATTTGGGAAAAATACCCTACATTTTTTTGAAAAATTACTCGCAAAAATCATCAAAATATAAAATAAAAGACTAAGTATTCTCAAATGCATCAATTAAATGATTGTTTTGTACGTAATTTTTAACAGTGAAAAGAATAAGATTAACCCTATTACTCTAGGACTAGCCGTTATATATATATATTTTAGTTATGTTGCATTTTTGCTACCCCGCCTTTAAATATACGTCCAGTTACAAATTTAACCAAAAAATGCATTAAAAGTGCAGATACAGTGTAATTTTATGCGTGGTTTGTTTTGTGTGAAATTAAACTCATTTTAATGAATTATTAAGGAAATAAAGAGAGAAGAAATTTTAGTCTGTAGGGAAAGTCGTGTGATTTTTTATTTTTTTATTAAAATATGTAACTATATTTTGTAAGAGATCCTTTTATTCAATTGTGTGCTCAAATTTTCAGTAACTGCTAGTTTTCTGAAAAATTGTATTGATAAACATCAGTAAAAAATAGCAGATTCTATTTTCTATATGTTTTATTGTTTCACAAATAAATTAATCATCTATATATTATTTTCTATTTATTTTGTTAATTATTTTAGATCAGTTTCTTCCAACTTAAGCTTCGACTTTTTTACTGCAACCCTCATTAGAAAACCAGCATCTTCGTAAACTGTATCTGTGGCATTAACAGCGAAAAAGAAAACACATAAAATTTAAATTTCATATGTAAATCAATATTTGTGCTGCAATGAGATATGCTAAATATCTCTAACTATTGGTGGTGTATATTATACGTTAAGAGTTAGGCTCTTGAAAGAAATGTATAAGTTATGCGTTAAGAGTAGTTTTTCGTGAATAAATGAAATGAATCATATAAAAGGTAGAACAAACTAAGAATGAGATAACATTGTTAAATATAAATTATAAACGTTAAATATAAAGCGATGCTCTTCCTATCAAATGTTGCAGTTGACAGAGCTAATACGACTCACTCGAGTAGACTCGGAGCAGATTTAAAAAGTAAACTTACTGATCATCCCGGTTATGACCAGATGAATTAAGGTTGTTTATACACAAGCTGATGCAACTGTCATTTTGACTAAAACAGGTCCAGTCAGTTATCATCTACCCTTGTTATTTGAATGGCCCGAGTATGTTACATGGCTGATATTTGATAAGTAATTTAGCTGTAAATTAGGTGCTTATGCTTTTAAAAAATTGCACCAATCATTCAAGAAAGTAGTCTAACATGTTTTGATTTTCTCGAGATGCCGAGATTAGGATGAGAAAGTAACTATATTTTTGCCATACATAGCCATCGCTTCAACTGGGAGTCAAACTGGCCGCTGTGAAGCCAGCCTGTATATTTAGGAGCTTTAGGTTATCGAGTTACTCAACAGAGAAAAACGCAGTTCGATTATTCTAAACGGTTCTGACAATATTTCCAGCGAAACATATTTTTTGTGCATCACATAACCACGAAACTGCGATGACTGGAGTCATTTTAGTTATAAACGGACCGTGACCATAACTCGTTTTCAAACGGCAGCGGTTATGGATTGGTTCTCAAATGCTCTAATAATGATCGGCTGTTACCCATCATAACCGCAGAGACGTTTTAAACGCGTCCTTGTGAATTCAACTCCGAATAGCCATCAACCAACTGAGTCACAAATTTAAAGAGTTTGCAGGGGATTAAAATTTTACGAAATCACGATTCTTATTTTACGCAATCCTGTTGTACACAGATTGGTCCGGCTATATGATCCCAGATATATCAATGCCATTATGTAATTACCAGTACAGTATCAGTATCTGACATCATCAGCATATATGGCTTCACCTCATGAATCTAAAGTTTGCATTTTTGCAACACAAACCACTGTTAAGTAATAAATTGATATTTCAAATATACTACTAACACATAAGTGATTTGAAATTACATAAAATTATTACGATTTGATCAGAAAGTTTAAATCTCTGAAATCAACACTCTTGACAGTAATATAATATTTAATAGCCGAAGTGTGAATTTAATAGCAGAAGCGTGCTACAATTATGTTCGAAATATTTATGTAGACATTTAAATTCATTGAATTTTAAAATTCGGATTCTTTTATATTTGCAAGTTTGATTTGTAACATTATTCTTAGAAATATATTTTAACAATTTTAAAATAAAACAGTTTTAAAATAACACTTTATTAAATTTAAACGTGGTACTTTATTCTTTTGAATGTAAATTTAAAAAATGTTAATATAATTGCTAGTTTTTTTTTGTTTTTTTTCCCCTGCAGGTTTTACACATAAATATGAGATTGAATTAGTGAGTCCTGCTCCTTGAACACAAACTGTTAAACGAAGAAACAGAGTGAAAATACAAACATCAATCATTTTATTATCTTTTCGCTCTTGAAAAACTTAGACAATTAGAATTTTAAATGCACATAATTCCATTCGAAGCTCCCAACGTCGAAACTTTTCAGAATATGTCCGTTTTACGAGTACAGTTTTTTAAATCAAGTTTAAAATAGTAATTTAATAAAATCTGTCAAAAATTTTAGCGGTGCAAAAAAGTAAGAGTCTGTTGATTAAAGATACATTTTTTTCTTCATATTTTATGAAAACTGCAAAGAGTAAGTATATTTTGAAATACCTTTTACTTTTCAAAATTTAATTTGCTTATATTACATACATTTTGCCCGGCAGGATTTGAATAAATTAGCTTGAAAGAATTATTTTTAAAGGTAACGTCGCGGACGAGAAATTATTATTTTTAAGCTGCACATTTTTATTGAAATTAATCTATTGTTTTTTACGTTTTATTACAGATGAACAGTTCGCTAATGTATTCCATGTACATTGTTTAGAATATATTAGCCAACTATTTAAGGAATATATCTATATTTATATGAACTTAGAATATAGATCACATTATGGAATCTGATAATTTTTTAATTTACAGCACTTATTCGATGTTTGGAAATATGTGCGTACATTAACATGGATATGGATATGTAAATTATAACAATTTTATCACGTTCTGCAAGTAATCATGGGCGGAAATTAAAATAGATAATAAATTAAAATCGATTTTGCGGAAAGAGATATGCAAATTTATGTCTAGTATATCCCAAATTATTGAAGTTCCAATGATTTGGGAGATTTTACCTCTAAAGTACAAAATCTGACGTTGACAGACCATGTTTAATCAGATGTATTCTTTTATTTTGATTTTGACAATTTTTGCTGGCCATTTTGCAGGAAGAGGCTGGTTCTGTTTTGCTGAATCGTACCATAATCTAATCAACGCCAGGGTAACCCGCAAGTTACTTATCTACTAAATATGAATTAAAACTCCATATGCGATTTTCGACACGAGATCAATTATTTCCTTATACATTACAATGTATTGTAGGGAAAGGAGCAATGATATACAAGTAGTTTTAAAAGAATTGCACAACTAAATATTTCTTAAATGATTTGTCGTAGACACAGAGTTCATATGTATAAAATATTTTAATTAAGATAGATTCTCACTGTATATAAGATGCATATTTTTATAATATGGCACCTTTTAGTTAAAATGTACAAAAAGTGTATATTTTGTACAAGCCATCTAGATACAAGAAATTCAGTTATAACATCACTTTCCTTCGTTCAATTAATCAAATAAAAATGGTTCCATAGTCATATAATCGAAATTAGCTTAGTTATCGGTAACTAAAAATTTTGACAGATAATTGAGGACTGTGCAAAAAATTTGCTAGGGATTGATACAAATGTAAATTTTCGAATAGAAGTTTTATCTAAGGAAATCCCAATGTTGATGTTTCTGTTATTCTGTTTAATCATGTCAATTGGGTCTAAGTCCTTAAAGTTGGACACATTTTCATGGTCAAATTGGCATATAAGAGAACCGTTTTCTGTTCTAAAGGTCTTTAAATGAATATGGAATTATATAAACCAGCACAAACAGTTAAATTGTGTAATTTTTTAATAAAACTTGTCAAGAGACCCGCCTGAACGTCTACCTTATCTAAAGCATTTCTTAAATTGGAACCATTTGTTCCAGAGATACTTTGTCGTGTAATATTTTTAAACACTCTGTATAGTACAGATATTATGACTGTTTAATGAGACGTGATTGCAACGATCTGTGCGGATAATTTGGGATGCTTGCTTATTGAATTCTGAAGCTACGCAGGAAACAGAAAAAAACGCTGATTCCAAGTTTCATATTATCATCTTAATTAGTACGAGTTGGCATATCTTATCCCAAATAAATGTTATAAAATATTTTTAGAAAAGTCTAATTTGATAAATTATATCCAAACATTACCTTATCAAAAATGCGTGTGAAAATATTCAAAAGATCAAAAAATGTATTCAGAGTAACGCGATGATTACAGATAAACCCAGAAGAAGATAAACATATAAATGATATCCAAACATTACCTTATCAGAAATGCATGTGAAAATATTCAAAAGATCAAAAAATGTATTCAGAGTAACGCGATGATTACAGATAAACCCATAATTAAGCCCTACATTGATTTTTAATTTAATCACAGAAACAATATAGTTTCACAATAAGAGTTTTTAAAACACCAATAATTTTGTACGATAGTACGCAGCGTTTTAGGCAATGAGCGAATAATTATTACCGATAATTCGGATTTTTTACTTGCAGATTAGTAATATGCTGAGGTTTGAATAAATTTGAATTTAACATAACTTGGCACAAACACTTTAGGAATGATACATGTAAATTTTCATTAATTTGATGATGATTTACAATTTATTTAACATTGTTTTTTTTTTGCACTTGCAGGATTGCATTTTTAATACACTAAAGTTTTTCAATTACTATTATTCGATATACCATTGTTACTTTTCTATACGTAACAGTTAGGCATCGTACATCATTCGTTCAGTAATTCTTTACATCACGAGAAATTTTATTGTATTTTAGTTTTTACCAAAGTAATTTATTGCCATAAGAATATACATGTATATTGGTTATTCTTTTGTTAGACAGTGAAGGGAAGTGACAATATAATATTCAGTACCGGAAATAAAAAAATCTTTTAAAATATGCCTAACAATTTCAATTGTCTAATTTAATTATTTATAGCATTATTTTATTTTTAAATGTAGATTGTAAAATTGTGTATGTGTGATTTAGATACATAATAAATATGGTCACTGATTTTTCAGTTTGCTTATTATTGTAATTCTACAAATTTTAGATTTTTCAGCGATAGGTGTTTCGTAAACAATCGATAAACAGATGATCAATTGAATCTGCAATGAATAATTATTCCTAAATTCTAAATTATTTTGATCCTTTTAATGCAAGTATTTAACTTAAATATTCGAGAGAGTAGAAAATAAACCAACAATAAATATTTTAAATATAGTACCTTGCCTGCAAATTAAAAAAATGGGAAAGGGAATTTAGCCACAAAGGATGATTAATAGCAGCAATGTACTCCCATTTTTACGCAATAAAATTTGATTTCGTGATATGCAATCCTCCCCAAGACAGCGTTTCTCCCCGAGACCGTCCCATCATTTGTAAAATAGCGAGCAAAGAGGATAGAACGACAAAGTAAAGAAATTCAACGAAGGGAAAAGTGTGTCGATAAAGATTAAGACTGGTGCAAGCGCAAACGGACATGCATCAATTCATGAGGAAAAGTTTAAAACCCAAATTAGGGGAAAAGTACATCGGGGCTGCTTTCATAATGATTAATGTGTGGGGAAAAATTTATTATTCCGCCGCCTATCTTTACCTTAAAGAAACAACAATTGTTCCATGCCTCGGCTTCCCGAGCATAAAAGATTAAGAATGGACGATTATTATTCCAATCCGATGAATAATAATTTCTGATTATGCAAAAATATTTATTGAAGAGAAACACGCATTAGATAGATATTGGCTGGAAAGTAAAATTATATTAACAGCTTCCGTAAATATTAATGTTCATTGCTTAGAATTTAATGAACTAATTAAGCCCATTGATATTTTAATAAATATTAAATCATACTAAAATGTAACAAGAGAGATCAATCATGCTTAAAGCATTGATTATGAAACACTTTCCAACTTCAATGCAATTTTATTTAAACATGTCTAAAATACAATGCATTCCACGGTAATATTATAAAACTTATCACAATAATACATTAATTTATTATATTTGAAAACTTAAACCTTCATCGAAAAAAATTAACTTCATTCAAATCACGGCATTGAAATATAAATTGCCTGGTTTAAACATCTCTAAAATGTGATACATTAGTCGGTAATAATTTTAGAATTATCATAATACTACGATAATTTATTATATTTGAAAACTTCATCGAAAACAACTGAAATTCATTCAAATGACGTCATAGAAAAAATAACACGCCTGGCTCTCACTATAAAAGCAGCATTTCATTCATAAATAATTTCCCATTCATATCATTCATCACAATACTATAATAATTTACTTTATTTAAAAATTAAGACCATGGAGCTACAAGTAATTAAACTCCATGCGCAAAACTTCATCGAAAAAAATTGTCCTGCTATTTGTGAAATCAATGAATATTTTATTCATATCAGTTATGCAGACTCCATGAACTAAATGATTTTGTGTTAAAGAAATATAGCAATTCTAATACAACTCATTCTACATATTTTGCTGTTTACATTTTACATAGGTGAAAAATAGGCTTCGTTATAGAAATAATCAAATTTGGATGAGCATTTAAACTCAAATATATTGTCATTGCTTTGTTTCAGTATGTAGATGCACAGAATTTAGGCAAAAATAAAGTGGTTTTAGGACGGATATAACACTCAATATGAATTAAAAAGAACTTTAAAAATCACGTTTTTGAGACAAGATGGATACCATATATCATTTTAAAGTGGGTCACGTGATATTTCCATATCCTGGTCACGTGATCGCTTCATAAAAGAAGTGTTATTAATATTTTAATTTTTATTTAAAAAACTACTGAGTATATTTAGCTGAATTTTTTTTTATATTTTTTATGGAATACTTTGAATATTATCTAAAATTTTTTAAGTAATTTGTGGATTTTAAATTCGCTTAAAAAATGTTTGAAAAATTAGGTCTTATAGGGCTCAATGTATTCCAATTTTCCAACCCGGGTTCAATCCAAAACTAATTGGGTGATATTATTCATTTATATTCCCATAGGTCCTACTAATCGTATGAACAATATACTAAAATTTCATTTTGATTAAGTCATTTTTACGGCAGTTATCGTGCTAACGGCAGACAGGCAGACAGACAGACAGACAGACAGAATGAATGAACAAAGTCATAAACACTTCTCAACTTTGTTGTAAAGTGTTAAAAATGTAATCCTTTGAAAAATATTTCATGTATAAATAGGAAGCGAGGGAGAAATTTTCTAGTTTAGTTTACGATTTCTCATGCAAGGCTCACAGAAAAAGGTGACGGAATAAATAACCAGAACAAATACACCAAGTTAACCTACAATAAATTTGCCTTCTAAATTCTGTGAAATTTCGTAGAATAGTTTCTGAACTGGAATGGATCCGTACATTTCACAGACATACACATATAAACACTTTTCGCTAAAAATTGTGCATTCGTGCTTTAAAGCGCTCGAAAAGTTTCGGTCAGTCGAATATAGGATTTCTAATTTTCAACCCGTTTCCAATATTTACCCTAGACATTACCATGCATTTAACGGAAAGTAAAAGCGAATGCTCTTCAAATTTCCCACATCATAGATAAATAGCAAACATTTCTTTAAATCATTAATTTGGTAACATTGATCAAGCATATTTCTTTTCAACTATGATATACTGTAGTCTAATGCATTATTCTGTCGTTTGAATGTCATCGCATGACTATCATAATTGCTTATCTGTTAAATGTAGTGAATTTCTATGAAATTCGATGTAGTGGAAGCATTTATTTTTTCATTTAAATAACCACAGCACCATTTCGATGTGCTGTGTATGACATCAGATTGGTCAGAATCTGATGATGTTCTCCCTCCATAAGAACTCCCTCACTTTGGTTATTGTCGATGAACACGTTGATGATATACGTTTAACAACTCGAAGTAGAATCATTAGGTTTTGGTTTGACTGTATCACATGTTAAGATAGAAATGAAAGTGCTCAATCAAATATTTAATTTATTTGGCGCAACGCCTATATTATATTTTCATTATCTCTTATAGTGGCCACTGAATGAATTCTAAAATGCTTAGTACGATGATAATTTCGTAATTTTTATTCCAAATGCGTAATATCGTCAGCACCTATTTTGAAACGATGGATATTTAGTAGTTTACAAAAATTATTTAAAGTAAAATTTAAAACTGCAAAAATAACAATATTTACGAAGTTATTGCAAGTTAAATTTCGAAAAACAATTTAGTGACAAAATTATTCATTCGCATGTTTCACCAATTAGTAATTCATTGAAGAGGAAAACAGCACAGGCTTTAAATTTTTCGCTATTTTCCGTATCAATATTCCAGTGTTATCGAAAAGCCGATACATTGTTGTGAATTTCAGATGGGGTCGACATATGTCCTGTAAGGTTTGTAATTTCAAATACAAATGAGGAAAAGGTTAAAGAACTATAATAATTGCATTGATTGTAGTAGATAGTAATATATTGTATTGGACTTCGGTTGAAACTGAATTTATATTATTCCCATTTCACAATTATAATCATCGAATTATAAAACAGTATTATATATCAGTGTTATTTCTACATATATATTATTTTAAAATATTCTAAAAATATCTCAAAGCTAAATTTCAATTAACTCGTTCTTACTTTTGTAAATTTTGTACTTTCACTCTTTTCACAAATTTCAATCAATTTGCAAATGTTTTCAACCAATTTGCAAATATTTTCAACAAATTTGCAAGTGTTGTTTCGGTGCGGCTGATTAAAGTATGCTGTAGAGTACACAGAATATTATTTTAAAGGAATCACGTTCTACCAGCATATTAAAACAAACTGACAATCTAATAAACTAATTGCTTTTATTTCATGAAATCAGAAATATTAAAAAATAGTTAAAAGTTTTCATAATTCCTTGAACATATGAAAACATATGAATATAGAATTTTTGCTGGATTCAACAAATAAAATAGTAACTTTTAAAAATTAATTTAGATCCAGTCAAAAATATTTTAAATTTAAATTTCTAAATTTTTAAGTTCTTTAAATATGTTCCAATTTAACAAAAAGTGACGGCAAATATCTTCCGCAAAGTTTTTTCTGATGACACCGAGGATTAAATGTAACACCATTAGAAATAAGCAATGTTCCATACTTTTGCATTAAGACTGATCATAATTAGAAGTATCCATACGAGAATCCCCACTTGATAGTCGTCGAATGAATCAGAGAACTCAATGAAACTAGGCGTATACTTGAAAGTATTTTAATACACATATAGTAGATTAGCTCAGTAAAAATTTGTTTTTAGTCGGCTGAATATTTTAAGATAAAAATATTTGTAAAATTTCGAGATGCCATATTCACCTGACATCGGAATAATTCCAAACAAAAATTGAGACATTTTTGTTTTTCACCAACATGCAACATTTGTACAAATTTGGTTTCATTCCGATGAATAATTTCTGAGATATCACGATGAAGTTGAAATTACGTTTGGGTATACTGTACACGACTCGCACAAAATGTCCAAATAATGGTGACATTGTTTTCATAGTCGCGTAGGTAATTAACTTATTTATTTCACTTGTACAGAATTTGGCATCATCTAGCTGAGAAGTTTCTGAGAAAATAGTCAGAAATCGATTTGGTCACTGACCAATTGACTGATGGGATTCTAAAAAATGTGTTATTTATGAAAAGCACCTTCGCGCGCGCGGAAACGTATATGTGTTTATCTTATTTTTTTTTTTAATTATTTAAACTAAAAGTGTGTTCGATACAAAACAATACAATCGATAGGGAGGAAGATACAAATGATGGGTAATTTCGTGTTGGGTTTTTTTACAAACGTTTCACTGCAAGTCAGAATATTAATCTACCAATGAAAAAACAAAAGGCAAAATAATATTTGTCTCGTTTATAAATAAAGCACAGTTTTTGTTGAAGTTGTTCTGTCCTTATCGTCATTCAACTGTATTTTTAGATTACAAAACAAAATAAGTTATTAGTTCATAAAAACACGAGCTGTCTTCTGATGTTATATATGGCTTCTATAATATTCGAAAAATATCCACATTAGATCATTTAGATGGTAAAAAACATCACCAAGTACCGTTCAGTAAGTTTTTTTTAATTTTACTTTCATAAGGAAGTCACGCAAAAATATACTTTAGACGGATTTTGTCTCATTTTCTATTACAGATATTACACTTACTGCGTGTTTTCCCAACCAAGTAAATATTTTTCTCCGGTTCCTAAAAGGAATCGTATATTTTACAAAAGATAATCACCAGACTTAAAAGTGAAACATCTGATGTGGGCAGTATATGACTATTCCTATATAATGCAATGAATTTACTTCTTCCACAATAAGAACATGATTTGTAAGATTTAAGGTACAATGATTTCAATGTATATTTGACACTGTTTCCGGTGGCAGCATGTAAAACTATTTCAATATATTCATTTAACTCATTTTATGCAACTCTAAGTTGACAATTACCAATATTAATAGCATCCGCAATAAGCAAAATAATACACATATTAAAATATTTTAATAATTAATTCATTAATCTGGAGTTATTTTCGTCAGCTTAGCGCCATTTTTAGAATTTTAACGATATTTTCGTCAATGTTGGGCAAAATATCGCTAAATGAATCACCAGGTTCACTGAATTTACCGCCCGACAAACGAAGAAGAGAGCATTTTTACATATAAATTGCTGGTGTCAAGATACAAAAACTATCACACAGAATATCTTCTCTCGTGAATGAAACGAACTAGATCCACGAGAACTGATGTTAACTAATTTATTGCATGATATTACATATGTAAAGTGAACATATTGTTCAATAGTTAATACTTTATTTTAATTTTATGAGCTATTTTATAAATGTATTTAAAAAAGTGCAATATATCGAGAAAGGATAATTCCACCCATCTAAATTTATGTCATATCGTTTTCTAATAAAATATTACATAAAAATTAAATATTTACTTGACATTATTGAAGTTTCTGACTTTATGATGATATTTTTAAAATTTCATTCGCATTTTATAGATCTTCCTAACTGTATATTGCCTATTAAATCAATACGCTGCTAGTACTTACCGATTGTAATTTTTGTACCAAATTTCGCTCAATTCGTTCGTGATATATCGTCTCCACAGTTTCGTGGACACTCACGCACACTCAAACACGCACACACACACACACATGTATCACCTCAAAACTATCTATTCGAGTCCAGGTATGATTGAAACCTACTCTTCCGTGGAAAACTCGAATTCGAATTTCCGACCTCATCACATTAGTTTCATTACATTATTATACTATATAGGGAAAGTAAAAAGTGCAATGTTGGAGAAAATATAATCTTATGTAAAAGTAATCTTATTAGAGCAAAATGTTTTCATACATTACAAGCTGAAATATATTTTTGAAATTTAGAAATAATTTTCTGAAACAGTGCTGCAAACATTATAATTGATTTTAATCGGTCTGTGGGCACAAGTATATCTCTAGCAAATTAAACTATTTTGTATGATTAAAATTTGGTACAACACACACACACACACACACACACACACACATATATATATATATATATATATAATTATATATATATATATGTATATATATATACATATATATATATATATATATATGTATATACTAGCAGCATACCCGTTCTTCGTACGGAGTATATAATATAAATAAACTTAAAATTCACAATCATGGATCAAAATATTCTGTTAAAATATTTAATACAATGCTCCTAAAAAGAAACCTCAGGATCTCTGTTCTCACTATACAAAATTATCTTCACGGGTAGCTCTGAAGAATAAAATATCCTGGCCTTTTTTGCAAGCAAATTTATAAAAAGTATGGAATTGAATCAATATATGCAAAATAATAGCGTATTGTATGGGACCCGTACTACTTATATACGCGAATATTAGAAGATATAACCTGTATTATGACATTACATGTATACATTGAAAATATCAATAAATCCGTAATCTTTAAACAAGTAGGCAGTAATTAATTAAATATGTGCCCAAATGAAAGTGCTAAAATTATATGGAAAGATAAACCCGTACTACTTATAATGTCATAGATTAGAAGATATGTCCTAGTGTTAGTAAAAGATTACCCGTATTATAATATTTAGTTTGAAAAATGTTTGCCAATATATAACAGATTACTTAATAAATTAAAAATATCAATAATCCCCGTGATCTTCATACCGGAAGGCTTGATTCCAATATATGCCAATATACATGTACTACTTATATTCTCTTACATTAGAAGATATACCCGTGCATTTGGGGAAGATTACTCGTACAACGTATAATATATGAGTTTCAACAATTTTTGCCATATATATGAGTTTCAACAATAAAACAATGCCATAAGAAATTGAAAATATCAATAATCTCTGAATCAATAATCCCCGAAAACATCAATAATAATAATGTTTAAACATGAAGATCGTAATTGATATAATCCAGTCAAAAATACGATGGCAATGAAATTTATTTTATATACATATCTTCATCATTAAAATCGGAAAAGGTTTAATAAAAATCTTCTCCCTCAAAAACACGTTAAATTTAAATCCGTTGTTAAGCGACATGTTATGATTTGCTTCAAATAAATTGGTGGTCAAAATATCGTCTGAATATCTCTAATGAAGGTTTGGCGACATTTTAAAAAATTGCCAAATTTATCGCCAAGTGGGACTATGGAACTGACAGTCCCACTTGGCGATAAATTGACGAACCATCATCAAAATATTATCCCCTAAAAAAACATAATTTCGTTTATTTAGGGCAATTTATCAATTTCAAAATATTTTTATGGATTTATAAATATTTTTATCAATTTGGTGACATTTTAAAAATTCACTAAATGGGTTACTAAGTAGGGCGGTTGGACTGACAGACAAATGCTAACGAAACACCATTTCAGTACTTTCTTTTAACAAAACAAATTTAATTTCATTGATTTGTGTCACTTTTATCAATTTGGAGATATTTCCACTAATTTGGTAAAGTTTAAGAAATGTTACCAAGTTATTTAGAGATATTCCTCTAAATTCGTAGCTCTGAATTTGCAGATCTGAAGAATAAAATATCCTGATCCCGTTTGTATATACTAAATGAAAACACTAAAATTGTATTAGAAGATACACCCGTTCTAATCCTTTTCTGCTTCAACAATCGGCTAAATGAATTTATTGGGTAAACACAATATATGAGTTTATTAGCTAAACACAATATATGAGCTGGAAACCACTTTGATAAAATAAATGAAAGTGATGCGGCAATTTATATAATTAAAAGAACAATCAAACCGTTCATTTAAAAATATATTTTCACATCCATTTATTTATTATTCAAATAGTAAAAATAATAATAAATATTATCAACACATTTAATTTCATTCCGTTGCCGAGCAACATGATATAAGATAGAATCTTCCTCATAAAATGCAAAATTTAATAGCCATTTTTATATCTTTATACTTTTCATTTTTCAGTAAAAGCTTGTATAATATAAACCAAGGAGATAGATTTCCCATTTAAATCATGTTTCAAACAATTGATGTTTTCAGAAAGTGACTAAATAGTGCAAAAAATCTCCCCCCAAACTCTGAGATACAGTTTTAATTCATTTTCAAGCTTTTCGTTTGGATAAACCACGGAGTTAGAGAGGAGAACTCCTTAGAAAAAGTTTCGTTTTTCATTAATATCTCGACAACCCCTGGTCTTAGAAACTCGAAACTTGGGCAAAATTTATGGGGGGCTATTTCAAGGCCACCCACAAAATTTCATTAAATTTGGATCAGCCTTTCTCTCGTGATGGTGAGACAAACGAAAGTTTCGTTTTCTACTAATATCTCGAGAACCACTGGACGTAGAAATTCCATCCATAGACTAAATTCTAAGTGGGGCTATTTCTAGGCTACTCACAAAATTTCATCAAATTCGGTTCAGCCGTTCTCCCGTGATGACGGGACAAACAGACAGACAGATTTTCATTTTTATTTATATAGACTAGCAGCATACCCGTTCTTCGTACGGAGTATATAATATAAAGAAACTTGAAATTCATAATCATGCCCAAATTCTTATAGTATACTAAATGACATGTTTAATCAAAATATTCTGTTAAAATATTTAATATAATGCTCCTAAAAAGAAGTTTAAGAATCTCTGTTCTCGCTATATAAAATTATCTTCATGGACATATCTGAAGAATAAAACATCTTGGACCCCTTATGTAAGCAAATATAAAAAAAAATATTGAATTGAATCAATATATGCAAAATAAAAGCGTTAAAATTGTATGGGACCCGTACTAATTATATACGCGAATATTTGAAAATATAACCTGTATTAGTAGATTACATGTATAAATTGAAAATACCAATAAACCCGTAATCTTTAAATCTGAAGACAGTCATTTATTCCAATATATGTCAAAATTAAAGTGCTAAAATTATATGGGAAGATATACACGTACTACTTATAATGTCCGATTATTAGAAGACGATTACCCGTTTTGCAATATGAGTCACAAATGTTTTTTGGTAAAATACAACAGACGACGTAATAAATTGAATATATAATTAATCCCCTTAATCTTCATACCAGAAGACTGTACTTGATTCCAATATATATGCCAATATACCTGTACTACTTATATTCTCGTAGGTTAGAAGATATACCCGTGCATTCCTAGAAGATTACTCGTGCAACGTACAATATGCGTGTGTCAGCAATTTTTGCTGCAATAAAACAATGGCTTAATAACTTAAAAATATCAATAATCCCTGAATCAATAATTCCGGAAAATATCAATAATAATAATGTTTAAACCTTAAGAGTATAATTGATATTATCCAGTCCAAAATGAAATGGCAATGAAATTTATTTTATATACATATCTTCATTATTCAAATCGGAAAGGATTTAATAAAAATTGTCTGCCGCATAAACACATTGGATTTAAATCCGTTGCTAAGCGACATGATATCATTTGCTTCAAATAAATTGGTAGAAAAAATATCGTCTAAATAGTTATATTTCTATGGAACATTTGGCGACAGTTTCGTTAAATTAGCGACATTTTAAAAAATCGCCAAATTTATCGCCAAGTGGGACTGTAGAACTGACAGTTCCACTTTGCGACAAATTGACGAAATATCATCACAATACTATCCCCTAACAAAAAACAATTAATATCATTTATGTAGCGCAATTTTATCAATTTCAAGATATTTTTATAGATTTGAAAACATTTTTATCAATTTGGTGACATTTTAAAAATTCGCTAAATGTATTACTAAGTAGGATGGTTTGTCTGACAGATAAATGCTAACCAAACATCATTTCAGTACTCTCTTCTAACAAAACAAAAAAAAAATTTCATTGATATGTAGAAGACCCAAGCCACACGACCAACCCGAAGGTTTATGGCAGCTGTTTGTGTGTCGTTTATATCAATTTGGCGACATTTCCGTCAATTTGGCAAAGTTTAAGAAAAGTTGTCAAATTAGCGATATCCCTCCAAATTCGTAGCTTTGAATTTGCAGATCTGAATGAAACATTCTTATCCCGTTTCAATATACTAAATGAAAACACTACAATTGTATTAGAAGATGTACCCGCTCTACTCTTTTTCTGCTTCAACAATCGGCTATATGAATTTATTGGCTAAACACAATATATGAGTTTAGTAGCTAAATTCGGTATAAGCTTGAAAACTCTTTGCCAAAATAAATGAAATTGATGTACGCAGTCAGCAATTAATATAATTAAAAGAAAAATCAAACCGTCCATTCATAAGATATAAATTTATATCCATTTATCCATTTATTTATTATTTAAATCGAAATAAAATAATAAAAACATTAACAAACACATTTAATTTAATTACGATGCCGAGCAACATGATATATCCTCCTAAAATGTTAAAATTTATTAACCACTAACAGCACACCCGTTATTCGTACGGAGTGTATAATTTAAAGAAACTTAAAGTTCGCAATCATGTGCAAATTCTGTTAAAATATTAAATTTATTGCTCCTAAAGAGAAGTTTAAGAATATATGTTCTCACTATGCAAAATTATCTTCACAATCAGATCTGAAGAATAAAACATCCTGCCCCCTTTTGTAAGCAAATTTACAGAAGAAAAAATAGGAATTGAATGAATATATGCAACCCCGTACTAATTATATTGTCGCATATCAGAATATATGCCAATGTGTTAGTAGAAGATTACCCGTATTACAATATGCGTTTCAAAAATATTTGCCAAAATAAAAGAGATGACGTAATAAATTGAAAACATCAATAATATCCGTACTCTTTATACCAGAAGGTCGTAATTGATTCCAATATATGCCAATATATATCAAAACATATGTCAATATACCTGTACTACATATATTCTCGTAGATTAAAAGATATACACGTGTATTTGTAGAAGATTCGTACAACATACAATATATGAGTTTAAACAATTTTTGTCATAATAAAATAATTGCATAATAACTTGAAAATATCAATAATCCTTGAATCAATAATCCCCGAATATATAAATAATAATAATTTTTAAACCTGAAGACCGTAATTGATATTATCCAGTCAAAAATGCTATAAGAAAAATCAAATCGTTCTTTTCTAAAATATATTTTTATATCCATTTATTTATTATTCAAATCGAAAAAATAATTATTAAAATTAACAAACAGATTTAATTTAATTGCGTTTCTGAGTAACATGATATCTTATAACATGTCTTATAACATGTCTTATAACATGTCTGTCTTATAACATGTCTGAGTAACATAAGAATCTTATAACATGTTAAATATGTCATGTCTTATAACGTAAACTGCGAAATTAAATAACGATTTTGATTTCTCTATACTTCTCATTGTTCCGTAAAAGCTTGTTTTAAATAAACCATGAACCATGGAGATAGATTTCCCCTTTAAATCATGTTTCAAACAATTCATGTTTTCAGAAAGTGACTAATTAAAGCAAAAAATCTCCCATCAAACTCAGAGATTAAATTTTAATTCACTTTCAAACGATTTTCAAGCTTTTCGTTTGGATAAACCACGGAGTTAGGGAGTAGAACTCCTAGGAAACAGTTCCGTTTTTCATTAATATCTCAACAACCCCACGTCTTAGAAACTCGAAACTTGGACAAAATTTATGGGGGGATATTTCAAGGCTATTCACCAAATTTCATTAAATTCGGTTCAGCCGTTTGTCCGTGATGATGGGACAAACGAAAATTTCGTTTTTTACTAATATCTCGAGAACCACTGGTCGTAGAAACTCAAAACACGGATATAATTTTAAGTGGGGCTATTTCTGGGCTACCCACAAAATTTCATCAAATTCGGTTCAGCCGTTCTCCCGTGATGGTGTGACAAACAGACAGACAGACAGACAGACAGACAGACAGACAGATTTTCATTTTTATTTATATAGATATATACATATATATATATATATATATATATATATATATATATATAATTATATATATATATATATATATGTATATGTATATATATATACATATATATATATATATATATGTATATGTATATACATATATATATATATATATATATATATATATATTTTCAAAAAGAAAAGAGGTATGGATGGAAACAATATACCAAAAGATGGCCGGGGGGAGTTGTGACCCCCTCACCCCGGTTAAGCATGCTTTGCGTCGCGACAACACTCCCGGAGAGCCGGTATATTGCAAAAAAGAATACGAATGTATCAAATTGTAAGATGTAAATAGACAACATACACAAACAAATATAAGATATAATTGTCGAGATCCAGCCCTATCAAAATTCATCAACAGTAAATGTTTGAAATATATTTAAAAAGTGTTTGAATAAAGTTTGAAACATGTTCACAAGTATAATGAAAAGTGCGATTATCGTTATGCGATTATCGTTTCCTACAAAACACCATCTCACAGGGTTTTCCCAAGTATTTTTTAAGTGACATTATCTACAAATTTTATAAAATAACTGTAACCGATAGTTACCGTTTATATTTAAATAAAACTGATGGCAATATACATACTGGATTGTCACAGGTAAAGCGTGTGATAACTGATACGGGACCTCTTGAATAGGGTCTATTGTATAATACGTTATGGAAGATTTGCATCGTCTTGTATGAAACAATATTGATGTACATCTGCATGTAATATGCTGTTGATTGTCATTCAGGTATATGGTTTTAGAAATAGACTTTGTTATTATTGTTCTATTATGTGTCAATATTTAAAGTCTTCTTTAAGTAGAAGCTAAGTAATTTTGATAATTTATACTTGTGAACATGTTTCAAACTTTATTCAAACAATTTTTAAATATATTTCAAACATTTACTGTTGATGAATTTTGATAGGGCTGGATCTCGACAATTATATCTTATATTTGTTTGTGTATGTTGTCTATTTACATCTTACAATTTGTTACATTCGTATTCTTTTTTGCAATATACCGGCTCTCCGGGAGTGTTGTCGAGACGCAAAGCATGCTTAACCGGGGTGAGGGGGTCATAACTCCCCCCGGCCATCTTTTGGTATATTGTTTCCATCCATACCTCTTTTCTTTTTGAAAATATTTTATTCCTCTTTTTAGTGCAGCTTTGCGCCTTTTAAGTGTGATTTCAGATGATTTTGTAATGTTGTATTTCACGGTGTTTTCATATTATATATATATATATATATATATATATATATATATATATATATATATATATATATATATATTTCACATAATGTATAGTAACATTAATGATTTACAAGTCTTATAAATTTATAGTAAGCAAATGTACAGTTATTTACATATTTATAGTGCAAAGACTGTGTGCAATAAAATATTTTGCTGTTTTCACCTTTGTATACTTAATTAATTTTTATTACAAAAATGCAGAAAGCATATTTTCTACTTTTTTTTCCTATTTTGACCCGATATAAAGATCAAGCTTTAGGACTACACCCACCTTGATTGGTTAATGATGAAAGATCTCCCTCAAGGGTTTAGGTAGAAAGAGAGGGCGTGCCAGAACTACAGAACTCAGTCAAATACAGTATTTACGGTACATGCACAGATTGCCTAATCATTATGCATTTCATGCAATGGCAATGCTCTCTAAAGCTCTCATTTAAATTCTAAGCAAATGTTTTTAATTCACATTAAAACCGTAATTAAAACAGAATGTCTTCCATTGAATTATTATGGAATTACCATCTTTCATTAAATACTTAAACTGCAACATTTTGAAAGGCATTTTATACATTGTCATAGCATATAATTTTCAGAAAATAATGAATATGATTAATATTTTGGTTTTATAGTATTCTCCTTTTTATAGCTCTGATGACGTTAAGAGTTAACCGGACAATATCGGCAATATAAAGTATAATATCGATTAAAGTATAATATAGATTTATAATATCGGCAATATAAAGTAAAATACTTTTAATCTATGCAAATAATATTGAAAATATGTATGTTTGTTTGTGTGTGCGTATGTATGTCTTATCATCACGAGAGAACAGCTGCACTGAATTTGATAAAATTTTCGGCATGGACTTGGAATAACACCGATTAAAATGTAATCCTTCTTTCAAGTTGCTAGGGCTAGTATTTATCGATATATTAGTAAGAAATGCAATATTGAACCTTCAATTCAGATAGCATTATGCAAACGATATTTGTTCTCCAAAGTTATTTGAAAAAAATAAATGGCATCATGTTGCTAAGCAACGGAATGAAATCTAATGTGTCAATACAGCATTTAATATGTTTTGATTTAAATAATAAACATATGTATATCAATTAATCTATCGGAATTGGATTTTTGATTGTATTATATCCATTAGGGACTTTGGATTTAACGATTACAGTGGTTATTGCTATTTACAAATTCCTGCGTCAACTGATTTTCTGGTGAAATATTTTTAAAGTCCATATATTATAGTACGGGTATATCTTCTAATACACGGGTATAATCTTCTAATCTATAAAAATATAAGTAGTGTGGATATATCTTCTAATACAAAGGTATAATCTTTTAATCTACGAAAATATAAGTAGTACGGATATATCTTCTAATCCTAAAAAGTAGTACAATTTTAGAGCTTTTATTTTGGAATATACTGATTAAATTTCATATTTTCTGTAAATTTGTTTAGAAACAGAATCAGGATGTTTCATTTTTCAGATCTTCCTGTTAAGATAATTTTGTATAGCATGAACATAGATTCTTAAATTTGCTTTTGGGAGCAAAATTTAAATATTTTAGTAGAACGTTTTAAATAACAATGAAATTTTGAATACTATAGAAATTTGCACATAATTGTGAATTGCACATGATATACACATTATAATGTGCATGATTGTGATTTGCATATGATAAGTCTCATTAAATTGCATATTTCGTATAAAGAACGGGTATACTGCTTGTGTAATTTATAAATTACACTTAAAACGTATTAAATTCAGAGGATTGCATTTTCTTCCTCTTAAATTTTGACTGCACGCAGATCTTTTAACTTTCACTATTACACATCCTAATATAACCGACCATCCATCTTGCTGCTCTTAGTCCTTGGACGAGTCGGATGGTCTGGGTTTTCGACATCCTAATATAAGGTTCGGAAGGTCTGGGTCTCAACAACAACAACATCGTAATATAAGAAAAATTATTTTTATGCGGCTCTGACCCTTAAATTTTGATGTATCATCAAGTTTAAGTATCTCTATAAACAAATAAACTGCCTCTGAACTTTTTCTCTGTTTGAGGACACGGCATTTTCCGAACAAATTTATGAAATCGAATATTTTTTTACTCAAACAATCGGTAAATGGTATCGGTAAATGAAATATAGAATCATGTTGATTTTCGAGATAAACTTCAAAGGGTATAATCTCCAAATGTTTGATAAATAAAAAACAAAAAGACATATAAAAACATAATTTCGAAATGTATGTTACGAATATAAATATTTATAAGAGAATTTTTATTCAAAACCAAATGCCATTGTACATGAAAATATAACACGATCTTGATATATCTTCAATTTCTGATCTGAAATCGAAACATTCATTAACAGAGTAAACTCAGTATTCTCAAATGAGCGAAAGTTATTTAAATAATTTACCCCGGAATAGAAGTATATCACTATTTTGAAATTATCATGGTTTGTTCTGGATGTATCAGACATTTAATTGTTTCAGATGGAACGCTATATGAACAAGTCACATTAAATTTGGTCTGATTTTTTCAACTAATATTTTTCAGAAGAGTATATATATTATCAGGGACCTTAAAGCATGGGGACATCTTCGTTTTTCTAAAGTTTTTGTGTTCGTAAAGAAATTAACATTAATTTATGTTAAAATTTCAAACGAAAATTGGCATTTTATATTCAATTTTTATCAAATAGCTAATGATGTAAAATACAAAACGATTACCAACACGCAGTTATTGAGATACTGAGCAGTGATCTAAAATAGAGAAAATCATAAAATAGTTCTCAAAACTTCTCCAAATATATTATTAATTTTACTTTTCCCCATTATGCAGGATATCTCTAGATATAATCAAGGAAATTATCTGAAATGTGTTATTCTTATTCTAACCTGAAATAAAAATAAATCGATTGACTTTCAGGGAGATCTAGTTATAAGAAAACTTGTATATGTGTTGTTTTCTCCCAAAATTGAAATTTATGAATCTGTAACGGAAAGCATGTGTTGTATGTATCAAAATTCTACCATAAATTAAACACTAAAGTTATTTCAAATAGGCATACATAATATACGCATGAATTGTATAGCGATTTAGTTCTTAAATAATATCCGTTATTGTCCAGCATGCAGTTTAATCAGGTGAACTTCCAAAAGAATACTTATCTTTTATCCATAGTATACGAGTGATAAAAAAACCAATCCATGTACGAGTCTGAAGATTTCGATCAAACCCGCATTTAGTCTTTTAACTTACAAAAACTTGAAATAAGAAAATTATTTTAAGATTCATTTAACTGTGGTTTACATAATCATCATTTTTTGGGATTTCACAATTTTGTGATAAACTCGTATGTTCGTTTATTCTTCTGGATGACAACATTTTTACTGATGGATTGATATTGTACAGTATTATGTATTGTATTGAAATGTGTCGATAATCTAAGTTTTTTTAATAAGTCTAAGTGTCGAAGTTTTTTTAATTTTATTTATCATAATTTTGAAAATCAAATTTAAAGTGAGTTTGAATTTTGTAATTATTCCTTTACATCGCACCCCTCTAATTCGAATTTTCAAAATATTAGATTTTTCCGTTAACCTGGAATGGGAAAAGGATTAGAAGAGATCAAAATCAAAATGTTAACTCAATAAAAAGTTCTCAATACTTATGAAACGCGGACTTTTGTGATTTGATTATTTCATTGCACCGTCACAATTCATTTGAATTTTCAAAATTCTATATTTTTACCTTAATCTCGAAGCTGAGGCAGGTCAAATAAGACTAAAATCAAGATTCCAGCTATAGTGAAAGTTATCAATCACTTTGATAAATCACCCTCCTCACTCAGTTATTTGCATATTATATATAAAATATATGTTATTTATGTACTTATATATTATATACTAAAATATATGTTATTTATATACTTATATGTAGTCATATATGTATTTTACTGTCAAAATATTTGCGCAACTGACTCGGAAACATTATAGGAAACATTTCTACAACTTTCACTGACTTTATTGATTTTTTTCTCATTTTAGTTTTTCATATCTGTTTTAATAGCTGACAAATAATTTATTCACAGCCTTCAATATACGTATATATTCATATAATACATAAATGGCCCAACAATCTGTCCCGTTATAGTTTAGGTGTTGAATATCATTTATATTAATACACACCAGCCATTTAGGTATAAAGTCCATCGTACTCAATTGCCACTTCACCGCCGCATAACAAGATTCTGGTCTAGGTGATAAGACCCCGTTTAGAGCTCGTTAAATTCGTATAAACCATGAAGCGGTTCTGCGAAAAATTGGTTCGACACACCCAAAAGGACGTAAATGAATTCGCATTAAGATTCCCTATGAAAAATTTGGTAATAAAGGAAGCGCAGTCTTGAAGCGCGCCATGTGCCATTAATGGCATCACACCTGATCAGTGATTGCGAAATCTTACGATAGAAAGAAGGCACTCAAGATACCAAAATTCTCGTAAATCTCGGTAACATGGCGCATCGGAAAGGATCGTAAGTGATGACTCGGCTAATAGCTTCTCCATAAATTTTATCACCTTATTGCCTGCCCATTCCTTCTTTTCTGATTTTTTTTCTGGCACATTTTCTAGCTAAAAACATCAGGGTAGATCTTGCGACGAAATTGTTATTCAAAATCAGTCCACAAGATTTTAACTCTCTTAATTTAATCAGGTGTTTATTTCTCATAGCAAAAGAAATGAATTATTAGCTTACCAGATTGTCCGAGATTATGCTTAAAATATTTGTTTCAAATAAATCGCCTAAGCATATTCTTTATGCTTTCAGTTTTACGCGAAAATTCTTAAAATAGCTTGGATTGAAAGCGGGGCCACTTTTATACCATGATGTGTATTATGCATTGTTAGGTATTACTGACACCGTACATACTGTAACATATGTAATATAAGAGGAAGATAAAATTTATAAAATGGCCTAAAGATCTTTTACGATATTATAGAGAGCCCTTATCTCAGCTGGGAATCCAAGTATTCATTTCCAGATGTCCATACAGCAATATATCGAGATCTGAAACCTTTATTTATCTTCCTATATTCCCGGAATAACCTACAGCCGTTATCATTAATTTGAGATACATTAAAACACTGCGTTTTTATTATGTGAATTTCAGTGCTTTTTTACAATAGTTAATTTTAAAATGTATTTAGTAAAATACTTTAGAAGAAGTTTACGTTGAATAAGTTTGCAATGAAAAGTGATATTATCAGATACGAATGGTCACTATAGTCATTTTGAGCGCACACGTGTGATACTTTATCTCACGAACTATAGGTTTAAATGGATTGCATATCTTTACAACGATGACACATATTTTAAACACACAATTGGGCATCTACTTAGACCTTTGTCCCTGGTACTTATCCAAAAGACGTATCCAATCTCTAGAGTTAAAAAAAATATTAAAATGTTGGCAATGCTTTTCTGGACATTAGACATTATTTTCGAATTATCAGTTCCGATAGATTCAACATTATGATTCAGTTAACATACATTAAAATGGAAATTGTTTTTAATTAATTATCAATTAAATTACTGTTACGAATTTGTAAAACGTTTCAATGTGCTATGTCTATGCCCAAGGCAAATTAACGTTTACATTCAACCATTCCTATTACTGGGAAATAAGGTTGCCCTATATTGACAGAATAAAACCGGCGTTTCTGGCTTACCGAAAACTCGTATTTGTGTCAAGTACGACAATTGCATTCCCCAAAAATTACCGTTTGTGCTGCATTATCGAGCAAGGACATTATTGGCCCTCGTTTCTTGCGAGACATGATTACTACTGAACGGTACATTGTGGTTTTGGAACAATTTGCCGCCACACTACAAGCGTTGGAGGATCGCCCAGGCACTTTGTGGTTCATGCAAGATGGGGCTCGACCACAGCGTACCCCATTGGTTTTTGCTCTTCTTGAGGAATACGTCGGTAACAGAGTCATTCTTTTCAACTATTCCACATTTACTGGCACATTTACATGCATGGATTAGCCTCCATATTGACCCGATTTTACCCCCTGCGACTACTTACTTCCTGTGCGGTACATTGCAGGACATTATTTTCCGCAACAATCCTGCAACAGTGGATAAACTTGAAGATGTAATTTGTCAGGCATGTGCGTCCATTTCTGTTGACACACTGCAGAAGGTGACTGCCAATTTCATTCGTCGTTTGCGCCATCTCTGTGCTGTGCAAGCTGCACATTTTGAATCGATTTTGATGTGATTGCAACGACTGCTTTATCAAATACAGTCTCACCACTGTTTATAGCCTATTTCTTGGACTCCGTACTGCGACTACAGCGTACAACGCCATCTGTCAGCAACATTTGTGTCAGATTTTTACGGTTTTCCCAATAAATATATCACTTGTTGCAGTCTTCTATTGATCACCTCTTCAGAGTTGTTTCATTTCAAAGTTAGGTAGTCCTTCGTGAAACACACTGTATAATGATATATATATATATATATATATATATATATATATATATATATAATATATGTATATATATATATATGTAATATATTATATGTATTTGAAATTCCAATGATAGATTAGAGATAAGATATATACTCATATAACCCATAACTTAAAATTAAAAATAGCTAAATATAAGACAATATTTAGACACTTACTAAACAATTTATAACTATATATATATATATATATATATATATATACACAAACATACATATATACATATATAATAAAATATTATATGAAAATCCAAAGATATATTAAAAATATGTTCTAACACATACACTCACGGACACGCATCAAAAAGGAACTATAGGATGGACCTGAAATTTTGCGTCAAGAAGGAAACATAGGATGGACCTGAAATTTTATTGATGGAAGGATACAGATGAATGATCTACATGATCACAGAAAGAGAGCAGCAGAACACGTATAGGGTCGAGCTGTGATATACAGTCCGGTCATCCTCAATAGCGTGTCGCACAGCCTTATGCTACGATATAAGCAGAAATACGGTCCGGCATGGTATCGAAAAGACGCTTGATGTTGTCCTGCGGCTGACGAGGCCACATGGACGTTACGTTAAACATCCCGAAGATTGCCGCAACGAGGCTGCTGGCGATTTAACTGGTCCCACATATGCTCGATAGTGGACAGGTCTGGGGAGCGATCAGACCATGGGAATGTCTGGAGATGACTCACTCAAGCCTGGGCGATCCGAGCCGTAAGCGGCCGAGCATTATTCTGCTAGAATTGCGCACCTGGAATCCCAGGAACGAATGGGAGCACATGGGACCGTAGAATCCCATCCAAATACTGCTGGTCCCTCAATGATCCAAGTACCACTAGTAGAGCGATTTGGCTGTCGTAGGCTATGGTTCACCAGCCTATGATGCCTGCAGTGGGGCTGGCACAACTGCAACCGGAGACGCCGATGCTCCCGTGTTAACGGCAGCATACGTAAGGGACACTGTGACCGCAGATTTGCTTTCTTCAGACGTCTATATATCGTTCATAGACACACAGGAGCCGCTGCGTGTCCTCTCGACTCGAGGTATGCCTGGTTCTTCCAGATCCGGTCCTCCGTGTCTGGGTGGTGTCGCGTGACAAGTGCTCCTAACACCACCGGGCTGTAAAGTCCAAACGATACACGTGACGGACTATCCGGCGATCTGACCACCCTTTGGTTTTCAGCCCGATGATCAGGCCTCTACATCAGTTCATCAAGCCTCTCCACCAGGCCTCTCCATCAGGCCTCTCCATAATCTCATCCAAGTCCATCAGTTGCGCATACCGGCATTTCTGGCATCTATCCACCATTCTCTTCACTCCGAACTCGTGCTTTCGTGGGCTGAATCTTTTTTCCGCATTGATAGGGCTTCGACTGCAAGTCGTCTTATAAGGACGCTGGATCATGCTTGCAGCGCCACTCACGGGTGTACTGTCATGCGCAATCACACCAGACAGGGATCATCTGCATACAACCCGCCCTCAAACTATATACATCATTTCGCGGTTGTACCATGTTTTCTTCTTAGTGCGCAACTTCCATTGTCCGTGAGTGTATATAAAATCATTACTAAAAGGTAAATAAGATAAATAAAGGTAATTTTTTACAGATAATGACATAATTATTAGAGGTTTTATCGACATAAGTAATAACAAAAGATTTTTGTAAATCAATAATAGAGTGTTTTATATTACCAATAGCATATAAAGATCTAGACAACTTAATACTGCTAATAGTATTTTTAATAAATGTTAACAAAATAAATTTCCACATGTTAAATGTCTCTAATGGCAGAGAAGATGTACAAGCTGATTTCTAAATATATTTATCAAGGTCAATAATTATTGACTTTTATATACTATTAGAAGAGTCTTTGCAAGATTTTAACCTGAATTTAGTACCAAAGGGCATAACAGTTCTTAAAAATTCGTCTATAACTATACCTAAGTCTCCTATAACAATATGACCCAATGGTGGATTAATATAATTAGCATAATTATCAGCTTTGCAAATATAATCATTATCTAAATTAGACATGGAATCTATATTTATAGAGATAGATTGAGAAATATATATATATATATATATATATATATATATATATATCATTATAATTAAAAATAGTTCTTCCAATAGGCATATCGTATTTAAAAGTCTTAGAAATTTTCAGATCTTTAATAGGCAATAAACGAATATATTTTGTCGAAACGAATATAATATCATTGAAATTAATAGTATTATAAATAGGATGTTTAAAATAAATGAAACAATAAGAAATAGAAGAATGATTATTATTTTGAAATTAAGATTTAATTTCAGATACTTAGATCGAGTAATGAGCAAATTGTAAAAAATATGATTTCAATGTTCATTTGTTAGGTTTAATATAACGAAATGCATAAATGTTATTTAAATGTTTTTTCTTAACGGCAAATACCCATGATTTTATTGATTTCCATTGATAAGTGCTATGAAATTGATGAGAAACATTTAATCTCGTATTTATAAACATGATATTTGAAACTTTCTTTACCTCGTATTAGTCGTTTGGGGATAACAGAGTTTCTATTTAGCAATTGGGGATTAAAAAGAAACTTGATTAAACATAGAGTATTTATTATTTACAAAATTGCTTTTTACAATATTACCATCTAGATATAATTGATTTAAATCATATGGAAAAAGTACAATTTGATTTAATATAGAAGTTTTCAAAAAATATGCTGTCAGTTATATTAAATTTTATATCTAAAATATATATAGTAATATTTTCAAAACCGTGTTTATAAAAGTGTTTATATTCAATTTTATTAGAAGTAGGGAGACAATTATAATTGATGATACATTTTTTGACATGATCTTTATGAACATTCATACGTATATGAATTGACTTCCTAGTTTGTCCTATGTAAGAAAAATTACAAATGTTACAAGTTAATTTATAGATGCAATTAAAAACCTTGCAGAAAGACAAATGGCTATTATAATTCGTGATTTAAACTCTAGAAGAGCAGGTTTTATAACTGTAATTCTTACAATTATTGGAATTATAATTTTTAGTCGGGCAATCATTATAATCAAAACTGTCCGTAGCACAAAGTTGGTAATATGATATCGGTTTAGACAATTCCCAACGTGAATCGAAAATACCGGCCACTATCTATCAAATTATATAATAATTAGTATATAGTATATATTTCCCAGTCTCTAAAATGTAAATGCTGTGTAGATCATAATAGAAAAAGGATAATTATAAATAAGACAATAATACATAAGGTAATAATATATAAAAGAAATAAAATAGTTGCTTACAGAAAAATCTATATGAATAAATGATCCCAGGTAAAACCATATACTGATGACTGTAAGGAAGACATTACAAAATAAAAAAGAAAATATTTAACATTATAGTTACGATCAATTCAGAATATGATTAAATAAAACACTAGGTATTTTCATGCAATACAAATAGTATAATTCTTAGATTCACAATAAACCCAATCCATATAAATATATAAAAACAAAAATATTTGTATTGATAAGTACAGTTTTTAAAATAAGCGTCAATAAATCACCAACTGAATAAATCATAACCTCACCAATTTTTTTACCCAACTCATAAAAAATAAAATAATAATAAGTAAGAATAACGACAGATTGCAGCACTAGATATTAAATATTAAAAAACTAAATAAGGTTGACTATAGATTTATAATAGACATATAATAATTTCTATATACTAAATTATAAATAAATAGACAAAGTTAAAAACTATTAGGGGTAAGGGTATTATTTAATACTTAATGGAGTAGTAACGATCTATAAATCGAAAGAAAAAAATCTATAAAAATATTAACATAGGCAAATAACATAACTGAAAAAAGTTAAGGAGAATGGGAGTTACAATAATCTTCATATAACATTAGCCGACACTTTGAATTAAAAATACAATTTCTAAATCTAAATTTAGCGCTAATGCAGCATAAATTTGAATAGATTGCAAATGAAAAGATTCATAAATATTCATAAAGATTCATAAAGATTCATTATTTAGATTGAGAGCTGTAACTAGAAGCGAAAATATATATGTGGCCAGCTCCGGGACAAAGGCGCTTTGCGTGGAATACCCAGACCGCCCGACTCACCCGAGGGTAAGAGCATCTGTTTGAGACGCCGAAAAGGTGTATTACGTATCAAGTAGCAATCTGAGGTGTGATTATGTGCTTATTTAGGGTGAGCATGTGTTCGCGTATGTTCATAATTTAAGCTGTTGCTCGCACAGCATTTATTCGAAATAAATTTTGTGAATAATTTAATGATTTTAATTTTCTCCTGCTTTAAATCTCAGGCAATCTCGGGTACAGTTTCTAGTTATACGTTATATATCCTTCACAGATAGTATTGAGTTTCTAGGTATGTTCTGCGTAGGGTTAAATTACAGTGATAAGCAGGTCTAAACAGACGGTCACGTAATACGACTAGAAAATATATTACCTACCTGAGAAGATCATTTGTAATAGTCTTCAGATAACTGTTGTCTTATGCAATATGATATCGCATCTCTAGTTTTAAATGCCTATTCAATTAAAATCAATGTAATGCACATTTTTATTGAAGATAATTGTAATTTAATATAATTTTTAACGATATTCGAAGAGCCATGAACGCAATGAGAGATTAGAAATTAAAACGATCTCAGATTCAAGAACTTGGTAACATAAACCAAACCATTAATAACACCTGCAAAAGGCGCTTTAATTTAAAAAAAGTATACTGATTTTAAATACTTTAGCATTAATGATTTCTATTGCAGCTTTATTTTGTCAAAATAGGAATTTGAACAAGCGCAAATATGACTTAACACTATACTTGACAAATATACTTGACACTATACTGTAAATGATATAAAAATATATATGCAGACACATATGTCTGCTTTAGCTCAATTGAAAGCCGTGATTTAAATAATCAATATATCTCTGAGCTGCTTTCATATTTTCCCTAATGTTTACTCTAATTTTTCTTAATATCTTGTTCACTGCTATCTTTAATCCTTTATAATTTGAAAATTATGTGACTTTTGCGACTGACAAACATTTAGATCTTTAAATGACTTAATAAATTGTCTCAAGCAAATGCCTCCAGTGCATATATATATACATATATATATTATGCATTGAACTGACTGATGAGTGACGATGATGATTATTAAAATCAATAAACGCTTCCGCTATTGCTGGATATTTGATTTGGATGTCATCCAATCAGTTTCATCTTTGAGACCAATGGAAAAGTATAAAATTTCAAAATTTCGAATAAAGGGTGACAGTGCAAAGAAATAATAAAAAGTTAATGAAAAATACTTTGCTGAATAATAGAGAAATTTCATACTCACTATAGTCTTGGCTTTGGTCTCATTTGTTTCTTTTAGCTTTCAAGTCGAAGAAAATGCTAATATTTTGAAAATTCGATTTGGGGTGAGGATGCTAAGGAATGATTAAAGATTCAAAAGCACTTTTCAAAATGATCACCCGTTTCCATTCAAGCACGAATTTTGGTTTTGTCGATTCATCTCAGTTTCCAGATCAACAAAAAAGTGAAAATTCGAAATAGGAGAGGCGATACAAGAGGATTTTCAAAAAACTAACACCACCCTGTCTCTCACAAATATGCGCCATTCAATTATTGTGCTTAAATTTGAAACGGTTTTTAATATCCATAATATCCAGAACTTTTATAAATTGTGCTGCTTCCACATTTAGTGCCCACTTGCCATTAACAACACAATCAAAGCGCGGAATGCAGGGCTAGTTTGAAATATTTTGTGCCGGGAGTAGACCAACAGTAATTTCGTGAGTAGAAAGCTGTTTTATTTATAATGGAAAATTACATTTGAATGAACTTGCAAAATAATATGTTTCATACGTATAAAAATTGACTTAATGAAATATAGATCTTTTATCCCTACACTGCAAATGGCATTGCTTGTCCCAAACATTCCAGTCAACGTTAAACAACATTTTAAATTGTAATCTACTAACTAGCTATTTAATCTAAAAGCGCATTAAATGCGATTCTACCAAAAATATATATATCACCATCGATCTATATTACCTGGATCTTTCAGATACAAATATAATACGATCATCCAACACACGCTCCAACACCCTCTTTCATCAGAAAATAATTAAAATAGACTCTTTCATTTGGCATCATAATCTTAATTAATATTATGTTACAGATATCAATAAAGTGCTTGCAGCTTATACACGCAGTGGATTAGAAAGAGGGTTATTAGTGTTACTAATCTTTGGATTAATTACGTCCAAACAAAGACGAGTTTTTCCTTATCTGAATAAATCTCAGCCGAGTATTCTGAGTAATAAATCGCGTTTCTCCATCTATGACAAAACTAATGTGTACTCATGAAGAGCAAACTTAGTGTTTAGCTCTTAATATATTGCTTTTGATTTATTATGTGTTTGCTGGCATGCTTTCAAATTAAGTACTGAGAGGATGACAGTTTGTCAACTCGAACTTTAGTTGTCAAGAGAAGTTATCGCATATTTTAAATACCTTGACTCATTTGTAATCTTAACGAGATTTGAATTGTACTTTTAGCGCCTTAAATAGAACAATGTGTTCTTCACACTACGCTCTAGAGGAGAAAAATGTGAAAGGGGATTTAAAATGCAGTTATAGAAATACACCCCGGCAACAAAACTTAATTCTCTGTAAAATTTATTCATATTTTAGTGTTTCGTTCAAAACTTCAAGAAAATGAACGTAAAATAGATATATACAGAGGGTGTTTGCACATTTTTGTAACGGTTTTGAAAAAACTACATATAAACAAAGATAAGAATTTTATTTTCTAATATATTCATATATTCAATCTGATAGCCCTTTGTTGAACTATTGTATTACATCTTGATTTCAAAGATAAAAGAGCTTTTCTTAAAATATCAAAGTTGATTTTTTTCCACTCCACCAACACAATCTTCCAGAATTCATCCAATGTTTTGGGATGCCGCTTATAAAGAGCTAGTTTTAAAAGTAGAGGTGTACCGTAATCCATAGGGGGACATGGGTGGGATGCATTTAAATGGAATAGCCTCAATTCTGGTTTCATTTCTCATTTTTTCAAAAAATATAGCAGTAGATTTAGAGGTATGGCTGGTAGCCTTATACTGATGGAACTTAACACAGTGAAAATTGTTTGGGTAAAGCGATGGAATGTATTTTTTGAAAACAGGTGTGAAAACATATTTCAGATAGTAATCCGAGTTAATTTTGCCACTTTTTTCTACTTTCCTTTTCTCAGTTTTCCGTAATACGAGAATCCAGCAATAACCATAAAACCTTTAGCAAAACTTTCCTTGTTTTCTCTGAACCACCATTTTAGGTCTTTTTTTCCTCTTTTCCGGTAGTAAATCGATATTTTTCTATTGCAGTCAGATAAGTATATCCAAGCCTCCTCAATTGTAACTACATATTTCCACTTTTCACCTTCCAAATAATTTTCATATAACAATCTACATATAGTCTCACGCTGAGAAACATGTTTTGACGTTAAGCGATGAACATCATGGTTTTTTTTGTTTTGTTTTAATTAGCTTTAAATCAGATTTTATAATTTTGTTTACAGTTCCTATAGCGATGTTTAAAGATCTTGCGATAGTTCTTTATGGGGTTGAATTTTCTTTTAAAACATGAGATGCGATTTTAGATATAATAAGAGGTGTACGTACCTTTGCTGGGTTCGCATTTTTTTACCTTTTCCCAGTCAAATGGAAACTTTGACGTTTCTTTCCTATTTTATTAATTATGATACTTATGTTACGTGTAGAAATATTAAAACCATGCTTTTCACATATTTTGTTAATAATCGTATAAGAGTATTTCTCTTCGTAAAGCGCAAAAATATAGCATTTGGTCCATACTTTATTTTCCAGTAACATTTTAATAAAAAGAATATTTTTAATGATGCAGACGATAATTAAACCTTTTTCCGACTTGATGACTGTCAGGGATTTTTTCCAATTAAATTTAATTCATGGAGAAATTAAAAATCGTTACAAAAATGTGTGAACACCATCTATATATATATATATATATATATATATATATATATATATATATATATATACATGGAAAAGAACAAGAAAAAGAACAACAAAAAAATAGTACCAAACGTTGGCCGAGGGGGCCCAACCCCTCCTTGGCCAACGTTTGGTACTATTCTTTTTCTTTTTCTTTTTCATTTGTTTCATATTCGATTTTCAGATTTGGAACTTATCTATTGGATTTTATATACTGTTCAATGTTGGGAAGCAGCGTGGCGCTTTACTACATTTGTAACTTCGGGTTATTTAAGTATTAAGAGATTTTGGTTTAAATTTTAAATTAAGATTAAACTGTTTGTTTCTTAGAATAATTAAAATGCTTGCTTTTAGATTTGTTATTCCATTATCTGTATTAAAAACATTCCCGCGTTCACTTGCAATACGATTTTTGCTTATCGTCTCATGCACTTCTTCAACAAACTCGACAGGAACGGAAGGTTATACAGGTCGAGATCGATCACATGTGCAACAATTTTTTTTCAAATTTGCGTATCAAATTCTGTACAGCTTGTACAGAACATGGGCCTCGTCCTAGCCGATGGTTTGTGCAGTAGACACCAAATGACTCTGCGGCATTTTGCACATTCAGATAATAGAGCGTTACCATTTCACCTCGTTGTTTCACTGTAAGCGTCATGTTGGTCAAGTCAAAGTGCAAGAAAGCAAGCGGCATTTAAATCACAATAACTTTTTTTCTCCTACGGCGATGACGTCAGCCATGATGGTGTCTTACTCCGAACCTAGAAATCCGCATATGTTGGTATCTTCTTCTCCTTTCGAAGAAGATTCAGCTGGCTGGGTTCTGAGTCGAACACAGGATGTGAAATGTGACGTCAATTGAACAGAAATTCGTGTTCTGGAGAACGGTAGAGTTGTTTTCACCTTTGCTTAGTCTCTGCTTAGCACCGGCGTTTTTCGTGCTGCAGGTACCGTTTCAACGCCATTTATGGTTTTTCACTGCGAAGATCACATTCCAATAAAAAAGTAGATGTTACCATTTGCAAATTTCGAAATTGTGTCACTATAACCCGACCTGTGACAGCAGTTGCTTTTTTCACATCCTTCTTGAACGCATATCTTAAAATACTTGCATTCAAAATGTCCTTCCGTTTCCTTGAACGGTATCTCTAGGGACTCATATATTAGCAAAGTTTTTTATAATCAACCGGTATATATATCTATATAAATAAAAATGAAAATCTGTCTGTCTGTCTGTCTGTCTGTCTGTCTGTCTGTCTGTCTGTCGTCTGTTTGTCCCATCATCACGGGAGAACGGCTGAACCGAATTTGATGAACATTTGTGGGTAGCCTAGAAATAGCCCCACTTAAAATTTAGTCCATATTTTGAGTTTTTACGACCAGTGGTTCTCGAGATATTAGTAAAAAACGAAATTTTCGTTTATATCATCATCACGGAAAAACGGCTAAACCGAATTTAATGAAATTTTGTGGATGGCCTTGAAATAGCCCCCCATAAATTTTGTCCAAGTTTCGAGTTTCTAAGACCAGGGGTTGTCGAGATATTAATGAAAAACGGAACTTTTTCTTGGGAGATCTACTCTCCAACTCCGTGGTTTATCCAAACGGAAAGGATGAAAATCGTTTGTTTAAAACGCCAAAATGAAATAAAACTTTATTTCCGAGTTTAGTGCAGGATTTTTGCATTAATTAGTCACTATAGGAAAGCATGAATTGTTTGAAACATGAATTTAAATGGAAAAATCTACCTCCATGGTTCATCTTTCACAAATTTTTACTCAACGATGAAGAGTATAAAGAAATCAAAATGGCTATTTAATTTCACATTTTATGAGGAAGATTCTATCTTATATCATGTTGTTCGGTAATGGAATGAAATTAAATGTGTTGGTAATAATTATTATTTTTTTTTCTATTTGTATAATAAATAAATGGATGTAAAAATATATTTTATAAATGAACGGTTTGATTGTTATTTTAATTATATATTTTGCGGACTGCGTACATCACTTTCATTTATTTAAGCAAAGAGGTTTCAAGCTCATATATTGTGTTTAGCTAATAAATTCATATATTGTGTTTACCCAATAAATTCATTTAGCCGATTGTTGAAGCAGAAAAAGAGTAGAACGGGTGTATGTATCTTCTAATACAATTTTAGTGTTTTCATTTAGTATATACAAAAGGGATCAGGATATTTTATTCTTCAGATCTGCAAATTCAGAGCTACGAATTTAGCGGAATATCTCTAAATAACTTGATAACTTTTCTTAAACTTTATCAAATTAGCGGAAATGTCTCCAAATTGATAAAAATGGCCCAAATCAATCAATGAAATTAAATTTGTTTTTTTAGAATAGAGTACTGAAATGATGTTTCTGTAGCATTTGTCGGTCAGTTCATCCATCCTACTTAGTAACACATTGAAGGAATTTTTTTAATATCACCAAATTGGTAAAAATATTTTTAAATCCATAAAAATATCATGAAATTGATAAAATCGCGATTACTAAATGAAATTAATTGTGTTTTGTTAGGGGATAGTATTGTGATGATGTTTCGTCAATTTGTCGCAAAAAGGGACTATCAGTTCTACAGTCCCACTTGGCGATAAATTTGGCGATTTTTTAAGTTATCGCTAAATTGACGAAAATGTCGCCAAACCTTCCATGGAAATTGCGCTATTCAGATGATATGATTTCTATCAATTTATTTGAAGCAAATGATATCATGTCGCTTAGCAACGGATTCAATATGTTATGCGACATACGATTTTTATTAAATCTTTTCCGATTTGAATAATAAAAATATGTATATGAAATAAATTTCATTGACATTGCATTTTTGACTGGATTAATTACGGTCTTCAGATTTAAACATCATTATTATTGGTATTTTCGGGGACTGTTGATTCAGGGATTATTGATATTTTCAAATTATTATGGAATTGTTTTATTATGACGAAAATTGTTGAAACTCATATATAGTACGTTGTACGAGTAATCTTCTACAAATGCATGGGTATATCTTCTAATCTACGAGAATATAAGTAGTACGGGTATATTGGTATATATTTTGATATATATTGGCATATATTGGAATCAATTACGACCTTCTGGTATTAAGATTACGGGGATTTTTGATACTTTCAATTTATTACGTCATCTTTTTTATTTTGGCAAATATTTTTGAGACTGATATTGCAATACGGGTAAGCTTCTACTAACACACTGGCATATTTTCTAATCTGCGACAATATATAAGTAGTACGGGCTTGCATATATTGATTCAATTCCTTTTTTTTTTTGTAAATTTACTTACAAAGGGGGCCAGGATGTTTTAATCTTCAGATCTGCCCGTGAATATAATTTTGCAGAGTGAGAACAGATATTCTTAAACATATCTTTATGAGCAATAAACTTAATATTTTAACAGAATTTGCCCATGATTGCGAATTATAAATTTCTTTATATTATATACTCCGTACGAAGGACGGGTATGCTGCTAGTATGCAAATATAAAGCGGTTTTAGGACGGATGAAATCCATATATATAAAATTGAAAATATGTCTGTCTGTCTGTCTGTCTGTTTGTCCCATCATCACGAGAGAACGGCTGAACCGAATTTGATGAAATTTTGTGGGTTGCCTGGAAATAGCCCCACTTAAAATTTAGTCTATGTTTGGAGTTTCTACGACCAGTGGTTCTCGAGATATTAGTAAAAAACGAAACTTTCGTTTGTCTCATCATCACGAGAGGACGGCTGAACCGAATTGAATGAAATTTTGTGTGTAGCTTTAAAATAACCCCCCCATAAATTTCATCCAAGTTTCGGGTTTCTAAGACCAGGGGTTGTCGAGATATTAATGAAAAAATGGAACTTTTTCCTGGGAGTTCTACTCTCTAACTCCGTGGTTTATCCAAACGGAAAGGATGAAAATCGTTTGCTTAAAACGTCAAAGAGAAATAAAACTTTTTTTCTGAGTTTGGTGGAGATTTTTTGCGCTACTTAGTCACTATCTGAAAGCATGAATTGTTTGAAACATGAATTTAAATGGGAAAAGTCGATCTCCATGGCTTATATTTTTCACAAGCTTTTACTCAACGATGAAAAGTATAAAGAAATCAAATTGGTTATTTAATTTCGCATTTTATGAGGAAGATTCTATCTTATATCATGTTGCTCGGCAACGCAATAAAATTACATGTGTTTGTTAATGATTATTAGTATTTTTTCGATTTGAATAATAAATAGATGGATATAAAATTTATTTTAGAAAAAAAACGGTTTGATTTTTTATTTTAATTATATTAATTGCGAACTACGTACATCAATTTCATTTATTTTGGCAAAGAGGTTTGAAGCTTATTTATTGCGTTTAGCTAATAAACTCATATATTCTGTCTACCCAATAAATTCATTTATCCGATTGTTGAAGCAGAAAAAGATTAGAACGGGTATATCTTCCAATAATATTTTAGTGTTTTCTTTTATTATATACAAACTGGAACACGATATTTTATCCAGATCTGCAAATTTAGAGCTACGAATTGGGCTGATTATCGCTAACTTGGCAAATTTCTTAAACGTTGCCAAATTGATTGTAATGTCTCCAAATTGATAAAAACGATGTAAATAAATGAAATTTATTTTGTTTTGCTAGAAGAAAGTACTGAACTGGTGTTTCGTTAGCATTTGTCTGTCAGTCCAACCGTCTTACTTAGTAACACATTTAGCGAATTTTTAAAATATCACCAAATTGATAAAAATGTTTGTAAATCCATAAAAATATCTTGAAATTGATAAAATTGCGCTAAATAAATGGAATTGTGTTTTTTTAGGGGATAATATTTTGATGATGGATCGTCAATTTATCGCCAAGTGGGACTGTTAGTTCTATAGTCCTACTTGGGGATAAATTTGGCGATTTTTTAAAATGCCGCCAAACCTTCATTAGAGATATTCAGACGATATTTTGACCACCAATTTATTTGAAGCAAATCATAACATGTCGCTTAGCAACGGATTTAAATCCAGTGTGTTTATGAAGAAGAAGATTTTTATTAAATATTTTCCGATTTAAATAATGGAGATATGTATATAAAATAAATTTTATTGCCATCGTATTTTTGACTGGATAATATCAATTATGATCTTCAGATTTAAACATTATTATTATTGATGTTTTCGGGGATTATTGATTCAGAGATTATTGATATTTTCACTTTCTTATGCCATTGTTTTATTGCGGTAAAAATTGTTGAAACTCATATATTGTACGATGTACGAGTAATCATCTACAAATTCACGGCTGTATCTTCTAATCTCTGAGAATATAAATAGTACAGGTATATTGGCATATATTTTGACATATATTGGCATATATTGGAATGAAGTACGGCCTTCTGGTATGAAGATTACGGGGATCGTTGATATTTTTAGTTTATTAATTAATTTGTTTTATTTTGGCAAATATTTTTAAGACTCATATTATAATACGGGTAATCTTTTACTAAGACTAGGACATATCTTCAAATTTACGACATTATAAGTAGTACAGGTATATCTTCCCATATAATTTTAGCACTTTCATATCGGCAGATATTGGAGCATATTTGGAGCATTTTATTAGAGTTTATTCGGCACATATTTTACTGCCTTCTGGATTAAAGATTACGGATTTATTCATATTTTCAATTTATACTGATACAGGCTATATCTTCTAATATTTGCATATATAAGTAGTACGGGTCCCATACAATTTTAACGCTCTTATTTCGCATATATATTGATTCAATTCCATATTTTTTGTAAATTTGCTTACAAAAGAGGCCAGGATGTTTTATTCTTCAGATCTGCCCGTGAAGATAATTTTGAATAGCGAGAACAGACATTCCTTAACTTCTTTTTAGGAGCATTATGCTAAATATTTTTGCAAAATATTTTGATTAAAAATGCCATTTAGTATACTATAAGAATTTGCACATGATTGTGAATTTAAAGTTTCTTTATATTATATACTCCGTACGAAGAACGGCTATGCTGCTAGTACTAAATATAAATAAGAACTTTTATTAAAAATCACGATTTTCAGACAGCAGAAAAAAAGGATGATATGTTTCATTTTGAAATGAGTCATGTCATCACTTCATACAATATGGGTATAATTATTGTTTCAATTTTTATTTAGAAAACTGCTAAACATATTTTAATGAAATTGATTTAACACATTTTACGTGATAATTTGAATACGTCCTAAAATTTACGAAGCAATTTGAATTTAAACTCTTCTTAAAGAATGTTTTAAAAATTACGATCCATAAGGTTCAATGTGTGTCTTTTCTTCAACCCGGGCTAAATCCAAAACTAATTGGATCATATTATTGTTTTATATTCCCATACGTCCCCCCATACCGTCTCAACAACATACTAAAATTTCATTTTGATAATATCATTTTTACGGCAGTTATCGTGCGAACGGGCCCACAGAATGAACAAAGTTATAAACCCCTCACAACTGTGTTGAAAAGTGCTAAAATGTCAATTTTAAAAAACGTTTAATTGCTAACCATTGTTGCAATATCTCATTGTGTTAAGATAAAAAAAGAATAAATTTCTGATTTTAAATCGTTAAATATTTACTATTTGTTGTTTACCAGAATATTTTAAATAGACCATAACAATGTTATTTAAGTGAAGACAGATAATAATATATTGGGTCCAAAATGTATGTTGCATCTCAATGTCACTGACATACCAGATAGCATTGTAAATGTTGGACGACCTGCTGTTGATGCAGAAAATACACAGTACTATTATAATATTATAATTGTTAATATAATTGTTAATAATTAGCTACTATAGGGCTATAGCTACATACTGTAGGGCTGTTGCTATAGGGCTATAGCTACAATTATAATTGTAATTATAATTGTTAATAATATTATAAATGTTCTGAATATTTCAGTGTTAACAACGCGTTATCGAGCAGAGCAACGAATGTTTGGATCCGGGAAAGTATTCAGAAATCCAATGCTTGTTAGGCGTTCTCATGCCAGCACGAGTAACATACCATTAACCTTCTCGGAAGGTCCTATGTGGCTTCACGGAAAGTCCATGTTACTGATGGCAGCCAATTCTGGGTAATCCTCCTTCCATGGTCGGGAGTTCCGGGGGCACCAAGTGCATCTACAGAATTTTCAATAAATTATTGATATAATCAATAACATATTCTTGATTCTGTGCCTGAAGGGTTCCGAATAATTTACGGTTGACTGTAACTTAATCCGAACTCTGAGGATGAATTAATGCTATCATGTGCGCGCACTGGTGTGAGTTGCTTAACAACATGGATTAAGCATGGATACTGCTGGGTAGGGTTGGGCAATATATCCATAACATTTCGATATATGTTGACGAGATATCGATATTTGATTAATTATAGATATATGTCGCGTTTTTAACACTTTCCAACATAGTTGTAAATTGTTTATGACTTTGGTTATGAAATTGTTTATGACCAAATTATTCAATCGGTCGGTCTGTCTCTCTATCAGTTCGTACGATAACTGCCGTAAAAATGACCTTATATGGACATATGGGAATGTAAAAAGGTAATATCAAACAATTAGTTTTGGATTTTATCCGGGTATAAAAAAATAAATGCATAGAACCCAATCGTAGCTAATTTTTCAAACCTTTTTTAAGTGGAGTTAATATTCCCATATTGCTCTGCAAATTTGAGGAAATATTCAAATTATCAATAAAAATTTGTCAGAAATTCCATCAAAGTATGTTAAATATGTTTTCAAATAAAAATCGAAAAAATAATTACAGTCATATTATATGAAGAGATCACGTGTTTCATATCAAAATAAAATATGTCATACATTTTTTTTCGCTCGTGATTTTTAAGAAAAACTTATATTTATATTTAGTGCTGTAACCATCCTGAAACCGCTGTATTAGTGCTTATTATCTGCGTATCGAAATTCTGTGCCATACGCAATTAGAGTATTTTTTATCTTAAATGATCCTTAAACTTTGATTATTTCTACAACGAAGCTAATTTTAACGTATGCAGAATTTAAACAAATCAAGGGATTGTAAGATGAGTTGTTAAAGAATTTATGAATATTGTAAAGCAAAATTATTTAGCTCTGAAATCTAGAATATAAATAATATAAATAAAATATGCATTGACTTCCCATTGAGAAGCAGACGATTTTAAATCTTTGCCTTTTGTGATGAAGTTTCAAGCAATATAAATTATTGTTGTACTGTTTTGTGATAATTTAACAAGAAAGATTAATCATGCATATTTTATTGATTATGAAACACTTTCCAACTGAAATTCAATTTTACTTAAACAACTTTAAAATGCGATACATTCAGTACTAAAATTTTTAACACTTTCCAAAGTTGTTGAAGTGTTTATGACTTTGTTTATTCTGTCTGTCCCCTCTCACGATAAAAGTCGTAAAAATGACTTTATCAAAATGAAATTATAATATGTTGTTGAAACGGTCTGTGGAATATATGGTAATGTAAATTAGTAATACCACCCAGTTATATTTGGATTGAACCCGGGTTGAAAAAGTGAAATACATTGAATCCTATGAGACCTATTTCTTCAAATATTTTTTAAACGAAGTTAAAATTCATTAAATAAAAATTAAAATAATAATTGCACCCATATTATATGAAGAGATCACGTGACTCACTTCAACATAAAATATGGCATCCATCTTTTTTTCCTAGTGTAAAAATCGTGATATTTAACGTTCTTTAAAATTATATTTAGTGTTGCATCCGTCCTAAAACCGAGACGAACCCTTTGAATAAAGTTAATTTTTTGAATGAAGTTTCAAATTTTCAAATATAATAAATTATTGTAGTAATGTGGTAATTTAAAATATATCAGCGCTGAATGTATTGCATTTTAGTGATGTTTAAATACAAATGCATTTCAGTTGGAAAGTGTTTCATAATCAATGCTTTATGGTGATTGATCTTTCTTGTTACTTTTCCTGCAATACATGGTAATGTATAGGGAATGTATTGGAATCCTGTCGAAAATCTCAACTCGAGTTTTAGACGGATTTACTCATTGACGGATTATTTGATGAAACATGATCACAATACTATCCCCTAACAAAACACAATTAATTTAATTTATTAAGCGCAATTTTATCAATTCCAGGATATTTTTTTGGATTTACAAACATTTTTATCAATTTGGTGATATTATGAAAATTCGTTAAATGTGTTACTAAGTTGGACGGATGGACTAACCGACAAATGCTACCGAAACATCATGTCCGTACTCTATTCTAAAAAAAAAACAAATTTAATTTCATTGATTTCCGTCATTTTTATCAATTTGCAGACATTTCCGCTAATTTGGTAAAGTTTATGGAAAGTTACAAAGTTAGCGATATTCCGCCAAATTCGTAGCTCTGAATCTGCAAATCTGAGGGATAAAATATGCTGATCCCGTTTGTATATACTAAATGAAAACAATAAAATTGTATAGATACACCCGTTCAACTCTTTTTCTCATTCAACAATCGGCTTAACGAATTTATTGGGTAAACACAATATATGAGCTTAAAACCTCTTTGCTAAAATAAATGAAAGTGATGTACGCAGTCCGCAATTTATATAATTAAAAGAACAATCAAACCATACATTTATAAAATATATTTTTACATCCATTTATTTATTATTAAAATAGAAAAAATAATAATAAATATTAACCACACATTTAATTTCATTCCGTTGCCGAGCAACATAATATAAGATAGAATCTTCCTCATAAAATGCGAAATTAAATAACCATTTTGATTTCTTTATACTTTTCATCGTTGAGTAAAAGCTTGTGAAAGATAACCCATGGAGGTAGATTTTTCCATTTAAATTCATGTTTTATACAATTCGTGTTTTCCAATAGTGATTAATTAATGCAAAAATCCTGCACCAAACTCGAAAATAAAGTTTTATTTCATTTTGACGTTTTAAACAAACGATTTTCATCTTTTCCGTTTGGATAAACCACGGAGTTGGAGAGTAGAACTCTTAAGAAAAAGTTCCGTTTTTGATTAATATCTCGACAACCCCTAGTATATATATATATATATATATATATATATATATATATAGATATAAAAATAAGTATATCACGAACGGAACTCCTATTTAAGTAAAGGAGAAAACAGAAACCTTACAGAGGATGTGGCGCATAGCAGCTCTGCATCCAGAGTGGAATACAAGGATATAAACAAGAAGAAAAAATCTCAGCCTTCATAAAGGCAGAAATAACAGTGAAATTCGGATGGATCAAGAATATAGCCAACAGTATCAAAATCAAATACTTACAACGTATATGGAATTTTATTATAAATTTCAATTTAAGTAAAAATAACTGCAATACAGAAGATACAAACACTAATATAGACATCATTCTGGATTTAATTAAACTCAGAGCCGCAAAATATAATGTAGCACTTGAACCAAAATATCAAATAAACAAATCAAAAGAATTTTTTATCACAACATTTAAGAATAAAATGTTCGAAAATATTCCATTCAACCAAATATTACATAATATAGAAGAACGTCTTCCTTTGCCTAATCTAAATATTAAGATATCCTATCGCTTTGTAAGAACCAACGGTAGAAGATTATTCAACTACAATAAATTATGTAAAACCGTGTCTTCATTTAATATTGAATCCTGTCAATGTCATAAAAATATACATTGTGATCCCTACCACAAGCATATAATTACTGGAAACTTAGATTTTATAAAAGATAATAAACTCAAAAACTTATTACAACTTGGTACTAAGTACCGAATACAAGAATATAATGATATTTATAATGAATTTAATTACGATCTGGAAACCTTCATATACAAAATGGCTGTCAAACACAGTATACCTGTACAAACTTTTAACGCATGGAAATATGCCTTTTACAGTGCTTTTTGCCAATTCTACCCGAGAAGAAACAAGGATTCTGGGAGTTCTCAATTTCCGTTTTCAATCAAACATTTTAATGAAGAATTCGTATTGACATACACCGACAAAATCGTATCGAATTTTGCATTCACGTGTAAAAAATTCTATGTCGATACTTTAACACAATGCTATAAGGATTGTGCCATGTATACATTAATTCCTAGTAACGAATCAATCATCACTAATAGAATAAAAGCACTGTATAAAAGAATTGGTATGGATATTAAATCAGTAAAATTTCCATACTTGATCCTCATTCCCAAGTTACACAAACAGCCAGTCAAGTTCCGTACTGTAACAGTGGGATGCGGATCATACCTAGAACATGCAAATAAAAAACTTCTGAAATTACGCCAATATGTTATGACTGATATTAAGAAGCAAAACTCCATAATGTTAAAAAACGGACAAGAATTGATAGACCGACTGAAATTTTGCCATAAAGATTTAAACTTCAGAAGCTACGATTTCAGGGATCTGTTTAATAACATCGATTTAACAAACCTACAAATGATCTTGAAAGAATTACATGAAGAGTATAATTTAAAACCATATATAACTCTCAGAAGATATTTGGATTTGATTGAGTTGGTTTTAAATGAAAACATACTATATGACGGTATGCATTTCTACAAACAGGTCAAAGGCATACCCATGGGTGGTGCATGCTCATCAATATTGGCGGATATTTATCTATCCAAATATGAAAGAGGAACCCATCTATTATCGGAAATACCTTATTTCCGTTATGTTGACGATGTGATATTAGGGGGTTATGCAAACACCCCTGACATAGATTTTGCATTCTACCCAAGGGAATTGGACTTAATTGAAAACCCGATCAATGAGGATGGATCGACAGACTTCCTGGATTTGTCAATAAGAAAGCACCAACAGTATGGAATTTATACAACCATACACGACAAGAGAAATTCATACAATATCAAAATTAATAATATTATTGATTGGAATTCAAACCTCACTAAAAATATATTCAGAAATATTATTATCGGGTACTTCAGAAGAAACAGAAACTACAGTACTTTTAAAAAAGACTGCATTCATGAATGTAATAAAATAATAAATGATGCATTAAAAAGAAATTACCCTAAATATTTTTTACAACATTATTACTATTCCTTTTTCAAAGAAAGAAATTGTACATTGTTTGATTCTAAATGAGAATTCTTAATCATATATATTTTCATATCTGCGATCCTATCATCTTGAAGTCTTTTCGCGCATGTGCGACTTTCCCTTATAAAATGTTGTGTTTTCATGCTGGATAGTAAAGTGTATCTCTTCCATGCTTGGTTCCATCTTTGCTCTTTTGTCCGATTGGGTGCTTCTGTCTTTGCACATGTGGGATATTGACCATTGAGTTACATTGGTGCCGTGAGCGTTGCCCGGGTCGTAAAAGCTGCTTTAAGCGGGAAAGGGGTGTCGCAATCCACCCCAGCCATTCTATGCAAATCATATGGTCACTCCTGTTCTCGCTTATTTTTTCTTCTTGTTTATATCCTTATATATATATATATATATATATATATATATATGTATATATATATATATATATACTAGGCAGGATCAAAAATTTTGGGGAACTGCTGATATTTCCGACCCTGATTGCAGGAGAGGGGTACTATTTTACTACTTGGTTTAGAGGCATATTGACACGAGATGTGAAAAGGAAGAAGCAGGTCCGCGGTGCAGGATGTTTCCTGACAATGCGTGTCAGTGAACTGTAGTCGTTCGCGTTCGTCGAAAACGGAAAAGACGTTTGATGAGCAATGTGCGAATATCAAATTCTATCAGCGTTTGGAGAAATCGCCGACTAAACCAGGGCATGTATTACAGCAGATGTACGGTGAGAGAACAATGTATTGTGTGAAAGCGTTTTCATGACACTCCTGATTCACTGACGGCCGTGAATCCGTGGAACACAATCCGCGGACTGGGCGGCCGTCAACATCAATTACGGAGGACATCATTCGAAAGTTGGCGGAAATTGTGCGGCTTTGCTGAAAAAGTAGAAATTTGTTACGGGAGCTGACACGCAATCTTGACGGACGAACTGAGCATGCATCGTGTATGTCAACACATTGTACCAAAAATGCTGAATGAAGATCAGTGTGATGAGCGCAGGCGAATCTGTGGAGAACTGATTGACGTTTGACGTTGCTGACATAGATCCGAAATTCTTTTCAAAAATATCACCAGTGATGAGACGTGGTGTTTCTTGTACGACCCAAAAACGAAACGGCAGTCCTCACAGTGAAAGTCACCGTCGCCGAAGATAAAAAAGTTTCGTTTAGACCGTTCAAATATAAAGGTAATGTTGGAGGTGTTTTTTGACCAGAAGGGCTTGGTGAATTACGAGTTAATACCGGAAAGAGCAACAGTGAACAAGGAGAGGTATATACAGATCCTGGATCGTCTCCGTGATGCCGGAAACGCCCAGAACTTTGGAAAAGTAAGGGTTGGGAGCTGCAACATGACAATGCCCCCGCTCATCGGTTTGTCATTGTGCAGTGAGCACTGGCCAAGCATAGAACGTTAACCCTTCCACACTATCCCTACTCAACTGATCTCGTTTCATGCGATTTTTACTTGTTCACCCCTCTCAAAAACGAACTCAAAGGACGCCTTTTCAAAAGTGCATCTGAGGTTGAGGAACTTGAAACGGCCGCACTGAAGACCATCTCGTCCAAAGGCTTCCAGGAAGGTTTTCAGCAACTGTACTCACTTTGGCAGAAGCACATAGCTGCAGAGGGGGAGTTCTTTGAAGGTGGTTGTGTAACACATGATGTCAATAAATCATATACTTCAAGTAAGCCAGTCTCCGATTTTTTCATCCTACCTTGTATATATATACATTCGTATTTTTCTGTACAATTTGATACATTCGTATTCTTTTTTGCAATATACCGGCTCTCCGGGAGTGTTGTCGCGACGCAAAGCATGCTTAACCGGGGTGAGGGGGTCACAACTCCCCCCGGCCATCTTTTGGTATATTGTTTCCATCCATACCTCTTTTCTTTTTGAAAATATATATATATATATATATATATACAAACATGATATCGCAAACCGCGTTCAGTAGGTGAAAATGGCCAAAATACGTATGTAGGCTTTGACTCCAGAGGAGAGGAAAGGCAGGCGAATGTCAGTTGATCACTGAATGTGTTCCTGGGTTTGCTCACGATGTCTGACGCAATCAGAGTCGTGTTTCCAGCAACACTTAATCCCGAAATAGCTAAAGAGTGTGCCGGTCGCTGTGTAGCGAGGGATGTAGTTCATGCATTATGGTGTCCCGGAACATTTTTCGCACCTGATGCGTAACCACATCGATGCTACATATCCAGGGTAGTGGGTTGTATGTGCCGTACCCGATGATTGGTTCCCTTGTTCACTGGATCTCAATCTGTTGGACTTCTTAATCTGGAGTCACGTTAAATCACTCGTTCATGGTATGCCTGTGGACTCACCGGAGGATCTCATAGCTCAGATTTTCGTCGCTGCGGCAGACATCAATAGAACACCCACTGATGTCTACTAACAACCTTCTGAGTTTGTCTCCGTATTATCTGAAAACCCTGCATATATATATATATATATATATATATATATATATATATATACAGCTGGACAATTGCTAAGGACGGATCACAAATTGAAATGTGGCACAACATTAAGCGGGGATGGAGGCCCAGCAGGTTAAAATATTGTTGCCACACAGTTCGGACATTAGAATAAATATAATTTATTATTCTGGAAAATACAGAAGGTTTCGAAACATCTTAAAGGGAAAAGGTGCTCATTTGATGCTGTGTACGAAGAAATGGAAAAATGCATATTAACGACAGCAGGCACCTTTGAAAAAGGTGTCTGTACGAGATATGCCCCCCGTGGCGTGCGATTTATATTCCACTCGTCGTGCCATGCTTTGTCCAACATTATCCAGTAGCTGTTGAGTCAAGTTATCCCACTCCTCTGTCAGTGCACGGATGAGAGTGTTCTTGTTTGTTGGAGAATATTGTTAACCAGCAGTCGCCTCCCTAAAACGTCCCAACCATTTTCAGTGGGGTTTAGATCTGGAGAACGTGCTGGCTATACGATGCATTCAATACCCTCGCTGACTAGACAATCCTGAACAGCGAGTGTTTGGTAACGTGCTGCGTTGTCGTCCATGAAATAAAATTTATCACCAACAGCACCACGGAAAAGGTGAACATGAGGCAGTGGAAATCTATCAATGTATCATAGTCCCAGTTGCAACCACATGTAGGGGATTGCGGCCATTGATGATGATGCCGTGCCATAACATGATAGCGCATGTCGGATATCGGTCCCTTTCCTGGATATTTTCTGGACGATAAGCAGTACCACTCTCACGCCTGTCAGTTAGAATCTACAATCCGATGACAGACTGACCCTAATATTATCTCAAAATAGTGCGCTAGCACAGTCCTGTTCGGTCCATTAAGCGATTCTCACGACAGCATTGCAAACGAGCTGTACGGTACAGTCTGGACAATGGGACTCACACAACAGGTCTGGTTTTCGGTCGTTTTTTGGACGATGGTATAATGTACCTGCCTCCTGCAGGCGTCGTACTTCTAACCCGACCTCCCCCGTCACTCTTGCTACTCATTCCAGTTGTTTTAAAAGCACGCCACAACCGTAAAATAATGCTGTGGGTGATGTCGAACTCTCTGGCAACATCTGTTATTTTTCGCCCTTCTACCATATTTCCAATACTACTGCCACTCGTAAAATCATCTAAGTGATATCGGGAAGACATACAGAAAATTTTAAATTCGTCAATTAAATCCTTCCCATAAAATTTTCTCTTGGATCAACTGTCGACCCGCGTAAAATTATTTAAATCTCTTATTAGCGCTATCACGTGACGAACAGCCGTGGAAATGAGAAATTTGCATACGCATATCTCTTCTTACTGTAACCCGCACTTATTCTAATTTTTCACATTTTGCTTCCTTCCATTTGGTGGTTGCTATGGGTAATAGTGTAATCCATCCTTAGCAACTGTCCAGCAGTGTATATGTATATATATATATATATATATATATATAAGAGTGTGCGGAAATGGTTTCGAATCTAAGGTCTTTGAAGTCCAATGTACTATCACTTCTGATACGGGGCAGCACAGTTTCATGCTTAATAAAAAGTAACACGATTAGTTTTTGTAACACGAAAAAATTTCAAGTAATTGATCATGGAAATTTGGATAAATATTTAAAAGCGGTATTTGTCCCCCAATCAATTAGTTCACAATTGCAGCAAATAAATCAGAAATAGCAAATTTATTATCTCGTCAACAAATCATTCAATTTTTGAAAGGTTCTTAATTACATGATCTTAAAGACTCAGTGAAATGGAAACCACAGGACAAATAGCTTCCAAATATTTTGATTAATAAAGAAAACCAAGGGATTTAAATTTCTACAGTACAAATTATTAGTTCGTAAATTCAACACGACGTTAAAAATGGAGTTTTGTTAACAGTATTGAGTATATAAACCATTGTACAATAAAGTCATAAACTAACAATGTTTAAAATGGTCTCCACTATTTCTGGAATATGTTGAAAGTGGTGTGGAGCGTTTTCTACATTTGGTCGTAGCATATTAATAGAAATGATACGATCAGGTCGATTAATAAATATCATGTTTAGGACCTGATAAATTTGTAAATGTGTGAGACCAGATTAAGACCAGGAACAAATTTGAGACAAAATTTAGCGGAGAAGAAAAATATGAATAAAAAGAAAATTGAATTAAATAAATTTGCAGAAAATAATATAAGTAAAATCATGACAAATAATGAAAAGGTAGGAGTTGAAGAAATTATTAAAATTAAAAATGATGAGCTGTATGCGAAATTAAATTTAAATTGTGAGCATAAAAAAATAATTCAAAATCGACTCAGATCGATAATAAAAATGATGATTGAACTAAAATTAAGGAAACTAGTTGTAAAGTTTTTCAAATGGATAATAAATTTTTTTTTTGAAAATAGCCATATTAATGACTATACTTGCGCAAATGATAAAAATAGTAAAAAATGCTAAAGATACAGAAAATGACTCTAAAACTGTGAGTAGTGCGAAAAAGACAATTATCACACAAGATAAAGAAAAAGGGATATGTGAGTTTAATGAAAATATTAAAAATGGTTATTTTTACAGTTAAAATGCGGCACAGAACGATCATGAAAATTTTCCTAAAAATAAAAAGATTAATGAGTTTGCTGACAAATAATGGGTTAAGGAGTCAAATCTTGACGTGCAGAAATATGCTGCACTTTCACCGACGCTTTTGTTGCAACCAGGTCATTTGGCTGTCGAAGTATTAAATCTTGAACAGGAATTTCAGGATAAGGAGGTGATTTTCATACCCCAAACCCACGCAAAAGTAATATTTCCATTTGGTACAATGCGAACTGTAAGAAAAAATATTAAAATTAATATGGTGATAAGTAACCAATAGAAGGTTAAAATGACGTTACATAGAAATATGAAAGTAGGAGTGACTAAAAATTTCAAAAGAAATACTAACGAAGAGATGCAATGCGGAGATACACTATTTTTGAAAGAGGAAAATAAACTCAATATGCTACAATATAGGTTTCAGGGACCCCTTTGAGTAATTTAACTTGAGAAAATTATTTGATCATTAGAAATAAATATAGCATCAAAGATGAACCAATTCAAATTTACGCCACCCAATGTTATATAGCACAAAATGTACTAAGTGAGAAAAATTGAAGGAAAATATGACAAAGAAGATGAAATAAAGGAAATTCACGCCAACAAATGGCGTATAGATCAAAAGGTACAAAGTAGTGAAAATAAATATAACGGGAAAGGTAAAATAATTTAGACTCAATCAAAAACATGTTATACGGTACAAAGTGCACAAAATGAAAATGTGCAAAGTGCGAATGACATATTCAGCATAGAAGCAAAGGTACGGGTATCGAAAATATGAAAAATCGAAAAGTTAATAAGAATTTTGAAATTAATGATCGTGAAAGTAGGCAAAATAAAAATGTTGATTGTGAAAAATTTAGAAAAATTCAAAATGCAAATAATGATAATGAAAACATTCAAAATTCAAATGGGAATAAAATAATGGTTGTTGTGGGAAATGAAAATGAAAATAGTAATTTTCAAAAAATTCAAAATGCAAATATGGATAGTGAAAGTATTCAAAATGGAAATAAGATTATAATAATAATTAAAATGATAATGAAGTTAATGATGTCCAAAAAATAGCTTCAGTAGTGGATGAAAACCAAAGCAAATACAAGGAAAATGGTCTTCAAAAATTAAAGTCGTTAAACGAGATATATATTTAGTTCACAATTGTAAGTGAGCAAATTCATGAACAAAGTGAAAGAAAGTTAGGTTCAAATTTTTTCATGAGATCAAACATTTATAGAAACTCAAATTCTCAAGATGATTGGTACTTAAAGAATTGTAAAATGAAAGAGATATAAAAAATATTAAATCAATGAATTTCAGGAAAAATGATCTGGCAATGAACGAATTTCAAAGCATGGAAAAATGAATAATGGAATGAATTTCTAAAATTGAACAATGAATGAAGTTCTAAAAATGAACAAGGAATGAAGTTCTAAAAATGAATAATGGTATGAATCTCTGAAAATGAATAATGGTTGTACAAAATTGCTTTTTTATTCAAAATGTGATGTATATAAATGCTGATTACAAAATGTTTTACACGAGTTTTAAAAATATTGAGCAAAAATATTTATGCAAGTAATCTACAAAAATTAAAGATAAAATTATGTAGGTTTACTTAATTAAATAAATGAAAGGACTGTGTCGAAATCGATGCTTGTTGTAGCAGTCCAATCCATATTGTTCTTTTAATTTTCTAAGATACAGCTTGCTGTCAGGAAATGATGAATCTTAAAGCTTAAAAATTGTAAAACATGATTGAGTAAAGTGAAAAAATAGATATGAGCTGAAAATGAGAATGTTAAAGATTAGTCAGTAATGGTATAAATTTTATGTCATCAACAAATTAAATAAATTGCATACATAATTGAAAATTTCAAATAAATTTGAATTTAAAATGTTAAGCTATATGAACAGTTAAGATAGCTGTAAATCGGCCGTTGCAATGAAGCAATCGAGGACACATTCTCTCATGCAGGAATGTTGAAATGTAAAATGAAAATATGCACTGAAAATTACTAAAGTAAATAAGTGTTTGAGGAATATAAATTATGAAAGCAAATGAAATAACAAAATCAATCCCAAAGTGGTAGGATAAATAAATTAAATTTAGTTAAAATTATGGTTTAAACAAATAAATCATAAATTCATAAAAAGTATAAAGAACTTGAAATAAATATCAAATGAAAGATTATGGTGTGCTAATAAAAGCATTTTTGTTGTTCATTTACAACTCAAAGAAATGTTACGAAAATCATGTGTATAAATAAATAATGATATGAAAATAAAATGTAAGTATTCATGTGTGAAAATTGTACGAAAGTAAATATAAATATAAATAAATATGAAAAAAATGTAAATAAATATGAAATGAATATAAATAATTTTGAAAGGATAACCAATAATTTAGATGTCAGTGACGCATGAAAAAACATGTCAACGAGGTACGATATCAACTGAGCAAAAATTTTAAACAAAATTCATGTAATATCATGTAAAATGATGATTAAGTATTTGTAAATACAACGAATAATCGGAATAAATGAATATCTGAATAAGATGTGAGGCAGGTTATGAAAATATATAAAAATAATATGTATGTAGTAAATATCATGAGTAACTAGACATAAATAAGTAAATAATTATAATGTAATGATAAACTGTAACAGCTAAAAATATGTTAGCCGCAGTTACTAAAATGTCAAGATAATTATATAATAATATGTGAGGTAAGAAGAATAAGATTCAGCCGCGCGATATGAAAGTTGTCATAAAATGTCAAGTATTGAAAGTTAATAAAAAATAAAATAATTAAATAAATAAATAAATCTTATAAATGCCTTAGGTAAGGTTGAGTAAATAAATAAATCCGCGATTAAAAATAAAAACAAATTAAAATCGTAGGATATGCAAATAATAAAATAGGTAAATCAATAAATTCATGTCACGAAGTTTGTTTACAAAGGGTGAATCTACGCTGCCAGGTGAAAGAACGACTAATGCAATACAACTCAACTCTACGATAAGCAAACTTGAAGTAAATAATATGTGAATACAGGAGAAGGACTATTCAACTCGGCAGTACAATTTCGAAACGTAAACAAATCACTTAGGGAAGGGTTGTAATAAATTTAAGTGTTTACATTCAAGGTTGCTAGATTAAAAACAATTTTTAAAAAAAGTAAAATATTGCAAGGAATTCATTTTAAATGAGTTTAAAAATAAAAGTTTTTTTCAATTTCAATTATTTAAAAAAATGATAATGATAATGTGGAGAAATGATAATAAGAGAGATTCTCAATAAGGAATTGAGAGATTAATTATATTTAAAATAATATATTACAGTAAAGTAATTTAAAATATTTGATAAGTTATTATCAAATGGTTAAATAATGTTTCAAGTCAAATTTTAACTGATAAGTAAGGCGCCTAAAGTTAACTTTGATAATTTATACAAATTAGCTATAGGCACCCTACTAATTAAAATGTAAATAAGAGATTTAGTGAGGAACAATAATGCAATAATAAGGTTTCAAGACCACGTGTATCATGCAGTAATAGAAAAGGGTAGCCAATGTTAAAAACATAGTGATAACAATAATGGGCATATAATATACATTTAAAATATATTAATTCAACGTTTATGGACACTTCGAAATATATTAAAAAATAATTTTACGATACGTGTTGGCGAAGGCTTCGAGATCACAGACCTGCATCAAGTCGTCAGCCAGCGAGCGGCAGCAAAAAATTAACGGTCATTATCTCTCAGTAGAGTTGAGAAAACCTCTTATCTCGTATGCCTTCGATTAGCAAAATAAGAGTTCCAAGAAAAATCGATTGGGAGGGTCAGTCGTCAGTCATTATCAATGGTCACTCCCATGTTCGTCAGAGATTCTGGACACTCACTTTCGCTCAAACAAAGCAGATTCCAATATGATCATTAGCAGATCAATCGATCACTCCTATCACTGGGAAAAACAGCCGGGGAGTGTTGTGTACGATTCAGTGTGTTTAGATTTTAGGTTTAAAGGGACAATGTCAGAGAGAGAGCATATTGTCCAGCCTATAAAACTGTTAAAAATATTTTTATACGGCTGAAATTAAAAAAAAAAATTAATGGTTTTGTACTGTGATGTTAAGGGCTAAGCAAATAGGATGTATTTTATGAAAATATCAGTGATGACAATTTAGTAAATCAATGGATAATGAATTGTGTAAAAAATATAGCATAAAAATAATAATGTTGTGTAATTTGTAAAAAAAATATATATATTTGTTAAAGGTATCAGTGACTGTATATAAGTGTGTAACATTAGCAAATAAATGTGCATATATTTTAAATTTTATAAATTAGTCGAAATTTAAATTTTGCTTTAATTTAAAGTTCGACCTGATATGATGTTGATGAGTACATAAATTATATATGTGTATAGTATATAAATATGTGTGTAGACCTTTGTGTGCACAACAGAACTTTGTGAATTACAGCAGAACTATGACGAACTTCCTTTATGGAAAAATGCCAATAACAGAGTTGTTAAAGACACAAACTTTAAGCGAGCTTTGTTGGAGGTTTTATTGTTTATTTGTCCGGAGATATGTGAGACCAAATTAAGACCAGGAACAGATTTCAAACACGATTTAGCGGATACCGTTTTATGTTCTTTATTTATTAAGGCTATAATGTTGGACAATTGAGTCAGACCTAAGGACGCCCGATTTTATAACACTTTGACCCGAGATGCCAATTGGACCATAAACCTACGAGGCTACATATAGCCACGAGAATGGTTAAAAACCTTGACCAATATGGATGATGTCTGGTCGCATTGCCCTAAGCTCGGCTAATCAGAGCCAAAGAGGCGTTACGGAGCTCAGACAAAGGGGGTGGCAACCGAAGGATGTTAAAGAGGATATGCACGACTTCGATGACAATTTCACAGATTAGACAACTGAATAACATAGCAACGGATTCATATCCGTAGAGATGCATTAGAGAAGTATTCCGCTGCATATAGCCACAGAGATTGGAGGCGAAATTCAACAGAATGTCATGATGATTCCATAAGCGTGTGCTCCATAGAGATTCCCCAAAGTGTCCACAAAAATATCCTGACTTAGACTTCAACGAAATGAGTAGATGCAGTGCGAGTTTGAAGGTATGTGCCCATTAACGATTGTAGCAGGTCATAAAAACATCTTGGTAATAGTAACTTACTGGTCTCACATATCCGATCTCACATGTCCATTCTCACATATCCTATCTCCTACGCAATAATATGATAAGTATTGTAATCAATTTAATAATTAAGCAAATGTAGTTAATAAATAATATTATTTTTAAAGTTAAAAATGGTGCAATTAATTGAGTAGATTTACCTTAATAATTATTCCATTACAGAAACTCGCACTAAAGATTAATATGGTGGGTTTAAGCGGCACACAACATAATAGGTTTCACGATTTACGATATTCAGCCATGTTTAAGAGAATTTAATTTAATATTATAATTTGCATATAAGTTTTGTGCACCACAAAATGTATCACGGAAAACTGTGCTTTAAAGTTATTCCTAAATTCAAAGATATCATGGATTCAATTCTATTGGTCTAGGCCACATTACAGGAATCTGTCGATCAATATCTATGGGGTCCGTAAAACATAGTCTAACCACTTAAACCTACTCCGATATCGGTGGGGAGTTATTCATGAGTCTTATATCATTGTCCAGTGCAATTCGAGCGAATAATAACCGGATAATAAATATAATTTCCTACTCAACTTCTGCAAAATAAGGTTAATTCCATTTCACAATATTCATAAAGTATCTCACAGTTTCTGTTAAGAAATTGCAATTTCAAAAATATTGTTTCACAGGACAAATGCGTTATTTTTTATTTGACTGTTTAGCTATTACTTTCGCTGTGTTTGTATGAAAACTGCGAATGATGGTTTCTAAGAAAACTGTAATATTATAAATGTTGTGCTAAAAATAAAAATCGACTCAAATTCAAACATTGATCTGAGTTCATTTATCTTTGCAGATATAATACATCTAAATAAAAAGAATATTTTACTAAAATAGTTTAATAAAAATATTTTAATAAAAATATTAAAAAATATATTTTAAAAAGAAATATTTTAATAAAATTCATTATAATGTGATTAAGGTATGTCTTATAATATATAAATAAATTGCTGAAACTAAATATTATAGATTGGCTGCCAAAAATGTTCAAATGAATCACTATATCTAGAATGCAAACGACTTATGTAACCTCTTTCCGTAAAAAAAAAATATAAATATTTTTATTGAAATGTATGGCATAATGCTGTAAAGTAAGGCCATTCAAGTAAATCAATCAAGAGATTTTGATTTCAATCAAAAGTGACACATTCCCTAACGGCCCGGAGGTTGGCTCCGGCTAACTTTCCTTCCCGGCCGTCCAAATAGCTGCTCTTAGTCCTCAGGACGAGTCGGACGGTCTGGGTCTTCAACATTCCCTAACGGCCCGGCCGTCTAAACAGTTACCTTACACCTTTCTGGTAGGTCGGGCGGTCTGGGTCTCAACAACATTCCCTAACGGCAAAATTCCTGCATACGCAAGTGAGATCTGCTTTCTAAAAATGTTTCACGTTTCGAAGAAAAGAAAGCATTTAATGTCTGCTATCCGAGAGAATCAAACTCAAGTGTTGCATGTGTCATCTGTAGTGGCGTTTTAACAGTAGCAGCCGCACCGGTTCACCATAATACCTTCTATCGAAATCCATATGATGAGTAAACATCTGTTGAACGGGGTTATTGAGTCTTGCGACTAGTAGTTTTAGGGATATACAGCCTTAAAGTATCTGACGCATGACGAAACAGTATACAGAGTCCTCGAAAGTGAAGGTGTAAAGTCTGTACTATTCTCGTTGGTCAGTTTTAAGTATGAAGCGGGAGTTTTCTCGCATATTCAAATAAAAATGACATAACTCCAAACAATTGTATTAAACGACCCTGCTTCCTAGCGCTCAGGGGAGAAAAGACATAGATTCAAACTCGAACATTTTATTATTAACGTAATAATGGATAGAGTAGCTGGCTGTATAACTATATATATATATATATATATATATATATATATATATATATATATATATATATATTATATATATATATATATATATATATATATATATATATATATATATATATATATATATATATATATATATATATATATATATATATATATATATATTATATATATATATATATATATATATATATATATATATATATATATATGTATGTATATATATATATATATATATATATATATATATATATATATATATATGTATATATATATATATATATATATATATATATATATGTATGTATATATATATATATATATATATATATATATATATATATATATATGTATATATATATATATATATATATATATATATATATATATATATATATATATATATATATATATATATATATATATATATATATATATATATATAATATCAAATGTTTGAAATAATTTTAAGAATATATATACAAATAAAACCAAATGTATGAAATTAATTAAGAGATATGTATATAAAAAACAAATAAAACATATTTCAAAGAATAAAAATAATGCATGAAATATCAGGAGCGAAGCAGCCTTAACATATAACTGTGCATAATATAAAAGCCAAAAGGAATAAAAGGAATAAAGGGAATAAAAACTGAGAAGAACCATAAGAGGCCGTGGGGGGTTGTGACCCCCATTCCCCGGTTAAATTATGCTTAAGAGCCGCTGCAACACTCCCGGTAAGTCGGTAGTGCTCACAGAAGGTCGCCCAGACCAAAGTATACACCGAAAGGAAAAAATCTGTATTACATGAAAAAAGTCCAATTACAAAGTGAAAACCGTTATAGTAAAGACTTTACCTGTAACATGATAAAATATAATATAAGTAGTACAACAGAACGATACCATTACCAATGATCTGGATCTATAAAATCCCAACACAGCAATGCTCACGCATTACCAAATTCAACCATATATTGCAAAATATTGTATTCGGTGTTATGTACCCAAAACATCGTTACCATCAGCTCCAGTATAATAACGACTAGAATGAACATCGATATTGTAAAAGTTCGATACTATGCCAAGTAGAAAACTAAATGGATAGCCGATCCTTATAGCCTACTTAAAATATTTATTTACACATGAATATTGATCTTCCAAAAACGAAAGCAAAACATGGATTAGAACGTAAACTGAGTGAAATCATAATGAAAGGAAAACTTTACAAACTCCAAGCATAAAATATACAGAAAAAAAACAAAATATCCACAGATCAAAAATAGAAATAAACAAATCATAATTTAACTAATTTTACGAAGCAACTAAAAAAAGCGTGCGTACTTTTCTCAGAGGTGAAATATCAAGTTTCGGTGGTAATAAGAATAATAGATATCCTTCTGATATATCAATGAAAAATGCTCTTGTTGATGAGGAACCAAAAGTTCAATGATATTAAAAAGTGTATGAGCAATGCATAATCCTCTGTGTGATTTTATGAAACCATTTTAAAGGGATAAAAGGCTTTGAATCGGATGCAGAGCCATCATTGATACGTCCCTTTACAAACGCTTTGATGATTATACTCATTCTTGATTCGAGGATCTAAGGCTATTTGAATATGTAAATGTGCGCAAAATTTAATATAACTGATAATACAGGCCTGTAAATACTACGCATAAGAGCTCCGAAGTAAGAGTCATGGCATATGCTGTGCATAATGAACATAAACAATATTTATCTAAATATATTTATGCAATGACTTACGTTTCCTTGGAATGAATTTACTTTTGCAATTTTGTGAATGTGCAATTATATTTAACTCAATCTTGATTTATATTTTTCAGTTGAAAAATTATAAAATGCGAAATAACTTAACAAATCCCAATAAAAATATATTCCATAGTGTACATCCCTCCATGTGATTTGAATGCTTAACAACCACGCTACTTATGAAATTGATTTAAATTATCGTGAATGTACTTACTGTATGTGTCCCCTACTCTAAGTTTGATCTTGATAATATCAATAAACTTTGACATGATATTATATAACTGAAAAATTATAAAATACAAAATAATTTAACAAATTCCAATAAAAATACATTCCACAGTGACCATACCCATGTGTTTTAAATGTTAAACAACCAATGATATCGCCTTACTTCTCAAATGGATTTTCCTCATCGTGAATGGATTCACTGTATGTGTCCCCTACCCTAATTTTAATTCTAATAAATAGAAAAAAGGCCATAAACTTTGACAAGATATCATATTTATCAGTTAAAAAATTATAAAACGCGAAATAAATTAACAAACCCCAATAGAAATATATTCCACAGTGTATATTCCCCTATGTGTTTTGAGTGTTTAACAACCAATGATACCGCCCTACTTCTCAAATGGATTCTCATCATCGTACTCACTATGTACATACCCTAATTTTAATCTTAATAGATAGCAAATCTCACTATGTACATACCCTAATTTTAATCCTAATAAATAGCAAAAAGTCAATAAACTTTGACATGGTATTTTATTTAACACTTGAAAATTTATAAAATGCAAGTAACTTAGTAAATCCCAATGTAAATATACTCCACAGTGTACATATCCGTATGTGCTCTGAATGTTTAAAAACTAATGATACCATCATACTTCTAATATGGAGTCTCATCATCATGAATGTATTCACAGTATGTGTCCCCTACCCCCTAATTTTAATCCTGAGAAATAGCAAAATGTCAATATAATGTTTCGTGATAGAGCATTAACATTTTCACTACATTCGTTTGTATAATTCATAACTATCGCACTGTTGCGAAATTCAAAGCAATTTTGCTTAAAAGTACACTATATATTATTTGATAAACATATCTTGTATTATATAAGAAATAACTTAATTTATACGGAACAATATCTAAGGTGCACTGTACTTTGGATGTGCTACTTGCTTCATTCCAAAATTTTCAGCTCATTATTTTAAAATGTCAATAATGCAACCTCGCATTCATCTTAACCAAACTTCTGGATTACCATTATAATATCGATTATCCTTTATACAAACAAGTGCTTCGACTCGAAAATTATTAAAGTATATAATCTTTCATTTGACATTTCATTTTAATTAATATTACACTACAAAGATTAATAAATAGCCAGAAGCTTATATACGAGAATATGTATATTAGGAATAATATCATTATTGTTATTAAATTCTGCAATTACACATGAATAAATAAAATATATATTTCATATGACTACTTTAAATCCGACTTTATGACAGTACAAATGGGTTCTCATAAGGAGAAAACTTGGCGCTTATATCTCCAGACATTCCAGTTGATTAAATATCTTTGAATGGTGCGTCTGTCAACTTAAACTCCAGTTTTCAGAGAAGCTATTTTATGATATACCCTCCTTCACCCATTATTAATATTAATGATATTTGGATTGCGAATTTAGAATCTGAGAAATGACAGGATGCTATATTCATACTTTTCAATATTAACGGGTGGTGAAATACCTGGTTGAACAATGCGCGACTCTTAATGGCGGGGAAACAAAATTTAAGTAGTATGGATAATGTATTTTTGAAAACAAAATTATGTATAATGCTTTGTAATTTAGGTTAAAATATCGATCATCAAAATTACTTAAATTGACTCATTAAGCTTTTTTGAGTGGAGGAATATTGACGTAAATATATCCATTTGATTATAAATATATTTTACACATATGATACTAGCATAACCCTAAATTTTATTATACATGGGTCTAAACTTCGTTTTCAAAATATGTTAGACACTCATTATAAAACATATAATTTGTTTGTATATGTCTTTATTTACACATTTTATCTTTCTATTAATAAATATCTGTGCCGTATTTTCAGTAGTGTGTAATAACAAAATTAATGTTTTGCAATGAGTGCGTACCTGACTAATTGCTACAAGTGTTTTATTTGATATAACAATAATAAATCTCGAAGCATTTGAAATTCCGATTAGATTTAGTATTTTATGGCTTTTAAAATGTACAGGGTGATCCAAATTAAATAGGAGGTATTTAGACCTTGTAAAAAAACCTTGCTGCCCTCACTTTCTGCAACCTCTCTGTAAGAAAAACTAATGGGCGAATTGGAATCAAATACCCTACACATACCTTCCAGAGTATGCGGTTCCGATATCTGAGGAAAACATAGTTCAAATTTTGGTGGCTAGGGGTGAAATTTGCCGTTGCAGTCCTTGCAACTTGGATATCGCCCACCATATCTGACAAATATCGGCAAAAATGTGTTCATAAAATTAAAAAATCGTGAAGGAAATCTACGTAAATATTTTGACTGTCGAACTGCCTTAAGGGCAGAAGAAATACTGCTGTTACCTTGATAGAACAGTTCAGCAAGTAATGCGCGACTCGGTAAGGTGAGTTTCATTGTACTTTAGACGTGGATTTGTAAAAAAAGTCATTGTAACTCTTTAGAAAGGCGACAGATATATGATATATTTCGCAATATGAAAATTACTTGGACCACAGAGCCAGATTTCACCTCTAGTGGCCGAAATTTGAGCATCTTTATTTTCCTTCGACAACAAAATCGCATTCTTAGAAAATTATGTGCACACAATTCCCCAAGTAGTTTTTCCTACAGAGAGGTATAATTACACCCTCTTTAACCAGGTCCAACGGCCGAACCGTGCTGAAAACACCGGTTCTCGTTAGATCACCGAAGTCAAGCAGCATCGGGCGCGGTTAGTACTTGGTGGGTGACCACCTCGGAACGCCGCGTGCTGTTGGCCATCTCGGGTGCGGTATCCCCGTGGTTTGCGCGCTAGATTTGCACGCTGCCACATATGCCGCCGTGTTCATGCGGAGTACGATCACGTTAAACATGTAGGTCCGTAAGTCCTTCCGAGAGGTTGGTGGTAGGGGAAGGAGGGTACGGTCCCTGTGGATGCCTCCCCCACTGGGTTCCGGTCTAAATTGGGTGGCACTTCCCGGCCGTCCATACAGTTACCTTACACCTTTCTGGTAGGTCGGACGGTCTGGGTCATCAACATCAACCCTCTTTAACCACTCAGCTCTTTGATTACTCTGCATTTTATTTATTCACGATTCAGAGTTACAAATGAAATACTTATACATTTTTCTTTTTTGTATTGATACGTTAAAGAATAATATTTCAAAATTACTATTTAATGTGCGTTCAGCCCAAAATTCAGATTAATAATGTGAACAATTTTATTTTACATATTTTCTCCGCATCACATTTTGGCACTTATACATTGACATCAAACTCCAGAAAATACGTTCGAAATATATTGTAATAATTCATCTAAAACTAAATTAAAATAATAAATTTTTATTTTATCCATCAATTCAAAGTAGGCTGGGGTCGATGATTTAATCTATTTGTCTAGAACTAAAGATAATCTTAATGAGAACAATATGATTGAAATTTTGCAGAAAATAGTTTCTTGAATTTTTAAATTTGCAAGCTATATAGACCGAACTGGTTAAATCTGCTTTGAACTTACGGATGCTTATAATACTTTTTTAAGATAATGTGTATTTATTGAATAAAGACTATGCATATATGTAAGACATCGATTAATTTATTTACTCAGTATCAAAGAAACAAAATGTTAAATGAGGTTGGTTGGTTGGTGTCGTGTCCATAAGAGGTCAAATTGAACCATGTGCAGATATTACTGCCTTATCCAGATTCACAATCTTGTTAAATGAGAGGGAAAATGTTAATCAAATAAGTGAAGACTATACTGTTAGTCACTGCTGAATTAATTTGTAATCTTGAAAATTAAAATTAATTCTTTATATTTTTGTTGATCTATTTGCAGAAACTCATATATATTTTTTAATTAAATACACACTTGCAAAAAATTATATATATTTTTAAGAATCCCTTTATATAGTACAATATTAATGAAAATATAGAGTTTTAGAGAGACTATATAATTATTTATTCTCATTAATATATTTATATATAACATATTTAATGAAAACAAGAAAGATCAATCATGTATACAGCATTGATTTTGATACACTTTCCAAATTCAACGCAATTGTATATAAACATCTCTAAAATACGATACATTCCTCGATAATATTTTAAAAATTATCACAATACTGCATAAATTTATTATATTTTAAAACTTAAAACTTCATGTAAATGACGGCATTGAAATATAAATCGCCTGGTTTAAACATCTCTAAAATGCGATACATTCCTCGGTAATATTTTTTAAATTATCATAATATTAAAATAATTTATTATATTTGAAAATTTCATCGAAAACAACTGAAATATATTCAAATGACGTCATCGAAATATAACACGCCTGGCCCTATGTATAAAAGCAGAATTTCATCCATAAACATTTTTCCATTCATTTCATTCATCACAATAATATAATAATTTATTTTATTTGAAAAATTAAGACCATGGAGGTACAAGTAATTAAACACGATGCTTAAAACTTCATCGAAAAAATCGTCCTTCTCTCTGTAAAATCAATGAATTCATATTAGCCATATTGCAGACTCCATGAGCTAAATAATTTTGGGTTAAAGAAATGCAGCAATTCTTATACAAGTCATTCTACATATTTTGCTGTTTACATTTTCCATAAGTGAAAATTACGCTTCGTTGTAGAAATAATCAAATTTGGACGATCATTCAAACTCAAATATATTGCAATTGCGTTGTTTTAGTATGTAGATACACAGAATTTAGGCAAAAATAAAACGGTTTAAAACGGATACACCACTAAATATGGATTAAAAAGAACTTTAAAAATCACGATTTTGACACAAGATGGATGCCATATTTTATTTTGAAGTGGGTCACGTGATCTCTTCATATAATGGTTACGTGATCGCTTCATATAAAAGGTGTAATTATTATTTTAATTTTTATTTAAAAACTACTGAATATATTTTGCTGAAATTTTTCTCTATATATTTTATGACATAATTTGAATATTTTTTAAACCTTTCGAAGCACTTTGTGAATTCCGCTTAAAAAATGTTTGAAAAATTAGGTCCCATAGGGTTCAATGCATCTCATTTTTTCAACCCGGGTTCAATCCAAAACTAATTGGGTGATATTATTTATTTATATTCCCATAGGTCCCACAAACCGTCTGAACAACATACTAAAATTTCATTTTGATAAAATCATTTTTACGGAAGTTATCGTGCTAACGGACAGGCTGACAGAAAGATATGAACAAAGCCATAAACAATTTTCAACTTTGTTTTAAAGTCTTAACAAGAAAGGACAATCATGCTTAAAGCATTGATTATGAAACACTTTCTAACTTCAATGCAATTCTTCAATGCAATAAAAGTCTTTAAAACGCAATACATTCCTCGGAAAGAGTTTAAAACTTATCAAAATACTACATTAATTTATTATATTTGAAAACTTAAACCTTCATCGAAAATAAATGAACTTCATTCAAATGACGGCATTGAAATATAATTGCCTGCTTTAGACATCTCAACTTTCATCGAAAAAAAATGAACTTCATTCAAATGACGGCATTGAAATATAATTGCCTGCTTTAGACATCTCTAAAATGCGATACATTCCTCGGTAGTATATTTAAAATTATCATAATACTACGATAATTTATTATATTTAAAAACTTCATCGAAAACAACTGAAATTCATTTAAATGACGTCATAGAAAGAATAACACGGCTATCTCTCTCTATAAAAGCAGCATTTCATTCATAAATATTTTCCCATTCATTTGAGTCATCACGTTGCTATAATAATTTATTTTATTTAAAAATTAACACCATGGAGCTACAAGTAATTAAACTCTATGCTTAAAACTTCATTGAAAAAAATCGCCATTCTCTTTGTAAAATCAATGAATATTTCATTCATATCAGCTATGTAGACTCCATGAACTAAATAATTTTGCGTTAAAGATATACAGCAATTCTTATACAACTCATTCTACATATTTTGCTGTTTACATTTTACATAAGTGACAAATAGGCTTGGTTGTAGAAATAATCAAATTTGGATAATCCTTTAAACTCAAATATATTGTCATTGCGTTGTTTCAGTATGTAGATGCACAGAATTTAAGCAAAATAAAGCGGTTTTAGGACGGATACAACCCTCAATATGACTTAAAAAGAACTTTAAAAATCACGATTTTGAGACAAGATGGGTGTCATATTTCATTTTGAAGTGGGTCACGCGATATTTTCATGTCATGGTCAAGTGATCGCTTCAAATAAGAGATGTAGTTACAATCTTAATTTTTATTTAAAAAACTACTGAATATATATTTGCTGAAATTTTTTTATATATTTTATGGAACAATTTGAATATTACCTAAAATTTCCGAAGCATTTTGTGAGTTTTAAATCCGCTTAAAAAATATTTGAAAAATTAGGTCTAATAGGGTTCAATGTATTTCGTTTTTTCAACCTGGGTTCAATGCAAAACTAATTGGGTGATATTATTCATTTATATTCCCATAGGTCCTACAGACCGTCTGAACAACATACTGAAATTTCATTTTGATTAAGTCATTTTTACGGCAGTTATCGTGGTAACGGACATACAGACAGAGAGACAGAATGAACAAAGTTATAAACACTTTTCAACTTTGTTGTAAAGTGTTAAAAAGGGTTTAATTCAGAGTCCCGATTTAAAGCCAAACTTTACAATACACCAAGCACATAAAGTAAAAAAAACTGTATAAAACTCATAAATAACTTAATCTACTACTGTTAAAAATGTAAGTGTAGTTTTATTTATATCAGTCTTTGAATTCGTTAGATCGCATTAGAAGCAAACACAGATTAAAAGCTTCCAATATATCTCCAAGTCACGCAAGCAATTACAAAAATGAAATCGCATGAAAATTAATAGAAATTCCGAAAATGAATCTAAAATCGATTTATTCGCTTGATAATGTAATATATTAAAATGATCATAAAAAGTAAAAAATAGCTATTGTGATATCCTTGTTTCAAAATCCTAATTTATAGCCTTTATTACGATTTTTAAAGAGCTTTGTCTCAGTATACTATGATTAAAATCAATATTTTATTCTTGAAATTATTCAATTTTAATAAGTTTATACATATCATAGTTGTAATTTAATAAGTTCATGCATATCTGTAATTCAAATTTAATAGTTTATGCATATTCAATTTTAATATGTTTATGCATATAACTGCTAAACTTATCTTTATAAATTAATGAATCCTATTGTATTATTCGATGGTTAATTCAACTAAATGCATACATGAATAATTTGTTATATTAATTGCAAATATAATGCATTTCAAATTATGTTCGATATTTTCTCAATATCTTCACATTACATTCACTGCTTTATTTACCTTAAATATCGTATATTTGTTTCAATTGAAATTGAATATATACATATAATCGGGCCGCAGCAATTTTATGTGTATTATATATTTCCGTTCATGTAAATAATATTTATAAACTTTACTTGATGGAACAATAAGAGAACAAATAATTTGGAAGATGAACTAATAATTTGGAAGATGAACTAATAAAATGTTGATCTTCCAAAATGCAAAAAAAAAAAAAACAATATTTGCATTAGCCATATATGCCATTAGTGTATACTACAATTTATTAGTTTGTTTATATCAAACTGCATTATGTATAATTCTAAGTTTATACCAAAACTACAATTCGATACAATAAAATGAATATTTGTGGTGAAAAATTAGAATTTTAATTTATTAAATTCTTATTTTAATATTTGTTTTATTTGTTACTTTTTTGATTTGGAGGAGTGATCGTGTGTTCATTATAATGTATCCGACAAGTAACAAACATATTTCTGCAGTGCTGCGTTCACCTATAACAAAACGTAACTCCAATAAAATAAACATTAATTATCGACTACTTATTGACCTAATACTATATTATTGACACTACTATTATATACCTTGTTTTCTTTAAATAATTATTTACTAAAACAAACATATACTTCTCATGAACAACTTTAATTAATAATTTTACATTTCATATTACTTTTCAATTTAACTTTTAGGCGAGTATGATGACAAAGCGAAATTCAATAAAATGATTCTTAAAATGTCTGATGAGGGACGCACATGCCTTTACTTATATAATGAAATGAATTTAAACGGTGAAAAAGTGATGAAAAAACCCACGGCACAGTGTTTGTATAGTTAAAATGCACATTTCCCGGTTTTTCGGATGACAACATGTAAAACTATTTCGCACCCAATTGATTTATATTTTACGCAACTCTAAATTAACAATTATCATTATTGATATCAATCTCAATAAGAAATATAATCCATATATTTTAATATTTTAATAATAAATTTATCAATTAGACAGAATTTTTATTATTTTGGCATGATTCTTGAAATTATGACGATATTTCCGTCAATGTGGGTCTAAATATCGCCAAGTTGGCGATATCTAGAAGAGCATTTTTATATAATAAAACGTATGCCCATCATATGATGGAATTAAAAATTTGCAACACATTGCATCCCATTTGACTTTTATCAATTTGGCGATATATTTATGAATTTGATAATATTTTTATCAATTTTGCAACATTTAAAAAGTCGCCAAGTGTGCGATATGCCGCCGAAATTCATCACAAGAATTTCGCCAAGCAAGATAGACGGAGAAATAGATTATTTTTATGTTCTTTCCAAAATAATGAAATATCATCAATCAGTTGTCATTTTCATTGATTTAGCCTCATTTTTATCAATTTGGCGACATTTTTACTCATTTGACGACATTTTTACCCATTTAGCGACATTTACATACCCACCAAGTTGGCGGTATTCCGCCAAATTCGTTGCCAAAATTTCGTCAAGCATTATGGTTGGAGAAATAGATTATTCTTAAAATAGATAAATGACTAATGGTGTCCAAATGCAAAACTATGACCCAAAGTATATTCCCTTATAGTAGTTTCTTATATTCTTCCCAAGATATTGAATTTTCATCAATCAGTCTTCATTTTCATTTATTTAGCGTCATTTTTATCAATTTGGCGATATTTTCGACAATTTGGCAACATTTAAAATACTCGTCAAGTTGCGATATTCCGCCATATTCGTCGCCAAAGTTTCACCAAGCATTGTAGATGCAGAAATGGCTTTTCTTATAGTAAATAAAGGACTAATGCCGTCAAATTTGAATGCTATTACCCAAAGTGTCTTCTCGCGTGAATGGAGTCAGCTAGATCTACGAGAATAATAATAAATTTATCGCACAATATTACATATGAAAAGTGAACAGATTTCACAATAGTTAATATTGTTTAATAATTTTATATGATTTTTTGATATATTTATTTGAAAAATATGCAATATCTCCAGAACAGTTTATGCTAGCATTTTAAAGTTTATGTCAATCGTTCTCTAATAAAAAATTACGTAGGAAATAATTATGTATGTAACATTATTGAATGTTTCAATATATTATGATTATTTTCAAAAATTCATTTCAAAATTTAGATGGGTTCTGAACATTTGATTGTGATAAAAACAATAGGCTTCCAAAATTCACTGATTATGATTTTTGTTCCAAATTTTGTTCGAATCCCTTCATTCGTTCGTCAGATATCGTTTCCACAGATTCACTGACACACACACACACACATCACCTCAAAAACGTCTTATTCGTGTTCAGGGATGCTTGAAACGTGCTCTCCCGTCGAAAACTTAAATTCAAATTTTCGACTCCGTCACAATACTTTCCTTATACATTATTCTATGTTTATCAGGAATGTAAAAACGCTCATGAGAGGGACAGGAGTACCTGATGTGGATGCCATACGGGATGCGGTTCATTTGCGGAAATAATTTTGGACAGGATCATCTTTGGGGTGGACTTTCGTATTGGTGTCTATAACGACTTTTATTTTAAAACTTCTCTACGGCCACCTTTATTAACTTTTAACTCACGGGCAAACACTTCGATTCTTTAGCTTTTCTTTAAATCATTCCCAATTCCTTTCTGATTTCTTGTACGAAAATTTGACTTGCTCTGCTGACTCTTCGTTCATTTGTCCTTCTTGGGTCCATTGGCTGGTGAGCTAGTGCGAGGAAATTGTCACTGAGCATAACTGCTTGAGGTCCTACGTGACATTTCGACGTGTGTGTGGGAATTCTTTATTGTCCCAACATAAATTTATTTGAACTAAATGTCAGCCACTTGCGATCCAATTTTTGAAGCTTATTAAGTAGTTCATTGCAAACTTATTGTACTTGTTTAAAGAATTCATAAATGCTTTATAAGCTGCAATCATTCAAAATACAAAATCAATGCGATTTTCGGTCATCACCATTTATAAGGAGAACTTAAAAAGCTTAATGAAATACAAACTAATAAACAAAGCAGCATACATCTGCATTATGTAGTGTTTATTAATTTGTTCTTAATCACTTTGCTTTAATTTTTCATTATCCTTTTCACAAAGTGCTTTTACTTATTAAACTATTTATAGATAATTATTAAACTGACCGAAACATATATGCAAAATAATTACTTTTTATTTTATGTCTACTTAATAGATAGTTTATTTTTATTACATTTTTTAATTAGCAAAATTTTTAAAATGTCTTAATATGGAGAAATTTATTGAAACAATGTTTTAAATAGTGTAATCGTAATATGATTGTGTAGTTAGTATAATGATATTTTAATAGTTTAATTTAATAAATATAAGCTATTAATTATAAATAATGAATAAAATAAAAAATAGGTTTCGAATGAATGTAGCAAAATATTTTTCAAAATAATAATGTACAATAAATGATATGTCATTTATTATTTTCATATATAATTCTTAGTACATCTTATTTTCAGTGATTGTGTACATTACAAAACACACATTACGATTAAAAAGCCCTTTCTGAAAGTTAATATAAATGGAAATATTGAAAGCAATACACAGATAATTAACTGGCATACCCTGTCTGAAAATGGGACCACATTATATGTTTAATAGAATGTATTATTGCTGCAAGAAACTCACACATTTTAAATCATTACTATTCAATCTGTGAAAGTGGGTTTCATTATTACAGTCACTGATCTAGTAACGTTTTTAAGCATCAGATAATGATTAAAAGCGAGTATGATGATCTGAAGTCACGCAGTTCATGTCCACAGTGAATGAACCAGAAAATGAAAATAAATCCACAGAATGAATGAAATTTAAAATTATTTGATTAAATGTAAGTTGCTTGATTGTCAATTGAGTAAAATGATTAAATAAATTGGTTGGATGGAATAATATTTACTTTATAGGTACTGTATTTTAAGTAGTCATTTTAATACAGTTTAAAAGATTATTAAAAATATTCTTAAATAACGTGTACTATTTTTCCTTGGAGTACATTTTCTTTTAAAGGAAACTCTTTTGAATTGTAATATGGATTGTATTGTAATATGGTTTCTTTATTGCCCTACGCATAACTTTATTTGAATAATCTGAAACCACTAGCGACCGTCTGGCAGAGTTTATTGTTTGGCGCTTACAAAATGTATTGCAATTTTCTGGTACTTGTTGGTCATAAATTGCCTTACAGGCTGCAGTCATTCAAAATGTACAAAAAAGCTAACTTCAGTCATCACAGTCACTATAGCTTTTATCTTGCACTCCAGAAGTATAGCACTTTCAAAGCCATTCTACGTTTTTTGCGATTTATTTTCAATTGCTTAAATAGATGACCAGAGGCTGTTGTTACATTTTTAACAACAAATATCAATCGTGTTTATAGCATTAATTATGAAACACATCCCAACTGAAAGGAAATTTTATTTAAACATTTCTAAAATGCTATACATTCAGCGCTGATATATTTTAAATTTTCACAGAACTACAGCAATTTATTATATTTGAAAATGTAAATCTTCTTCGAAAAACATCAACTTTATTCAAATGACGTCATCGAAATATGAATCGTAAGGCTCTCTATTTAAAAGTAATGAATATTTCATTGATAAACTTTTATTCCATTTCTTTCATTCAGCGGTAACATTTTTAGCGGTAAAACTAATTATGTGATATTATTCATTTACAGTCCTATATGTCCCACAGATCGTCTCAACAACATACTAAAATTTCAGTTTGATAAAGTCATTTTTACTGCAGTTATCGTGCGAACGGACAGACAAACAGGATGAACAAAGTCATAAACACTGCTCAACTATGTTGGAAAGTGTTAACCAAAAGATTGGATAGATGATTTTGAAGATTTTCATACATAGGGAAATATGATGTTGGATATGCACATTGGTAAAAAATGGGTGGGACTTAGCATGCAGAAATGTTATCCAACCACTTTCAACAACTAACTTGTCCTGTAAAACATAACATAATATATTTATAAGCAAATAGCTTAGTCACTTCGTTCCCGCACTTCAACTAATAATACAGTTATGTAATCATGAATTGGCTACTTTTAAACGCTACATACGTTTTGGGTATAAAGTAGCGTGTAATTAGAAAAGTATTATATTGTACTTTTGCAATTTTTTCAGTTTTCTAAAACATATACTTTTCTGTTACAAATCAATAAAAATTTTTAATGTATATAGATAAAATGTACAAGTTATAAAGAGATAAATTGACTCTTTTTAAACCATTTTGTCTTTAATGGATTTTATAAAATAAACAATTCCATCTTGCATTCACATTCCAGATTTCCCTTTAGCGGTTTAATTCTTTATTATTTTCGTTTACATAACAGTAGTTCTGCTTTTCTTTCTCCTTAATGACAATTAGTTCCATTCTTTATTAGAAGGTTTTTACTCTTCATGGCTCGTTGAATTCCCTGAAACCATCTGGTTCGTTTGTGTTTTCCCCACAGTTAACTGAAAGAGGAATTCATCAATGATTCTGAAATTGCAAACCTCTAACACACAAAATCACATGTTCGTATGTTCATAATTGACTACATTATAGTTCAGTACAAAATAAACATCTCTTAAAGATTTCAAAGACTAGACGAAAAATTAGAAAGAAAGAAATTAAAATTCATAAAAATTAATGATTATAAATGACGAATCTAATAAAAAAATGTGAATTGTTTAAAGTGTTTTTCTCTTTTCATTGTATGGCTACTATTACTAATTTTTTGTTCTAAGTGGCTCACAAGGCCTTAGATTTAACACGTCGCCTCCTGCAATCTACTGCCGCAGTTATTACTTCAGTCCAGCGTGTATTCTGCCTTCTCTTCCATAATCCTTCTCTGTGTCATTTTCAGTCAACCTCTGGGAAGTCTTCCATCTGATGCCCACAGCAGGGTCATAGATGGATTGATGGCATGTGGCATACTTAATACATATGGTGTGTCCACATCCACCTAATGAGTTTGATTCCTTCCTTTATTGGTCTTATATTCGTCCTTTTGTACAGATTTTCATTTGACTTAGGGCCAGGATATAGTAATTATTCCTCTGTGTTCTGCCATGAGTTGCATATTGGGTCTTCCAAGTTTCCGCATCCTATAGAAGAATACTCTTAACTAGAGAAGAAAACAAATTTATATAAAATTTTTGCTTCACATTAGGATCGCTTCACAATTTATTGAGCATATGAAAGCTATTTTGAGCTTTTGGTATTATGATTTTGATCTCATCACCCGTTCTACTACGCTTGTCCAGTTTGACATTCGAGTCGGTAAATATGTCTACATCATTGATGAGTTCGCAATAAAGTTCTACCGGTTTATCTGGGGCTTTTTCATTTAATCTTAGAAGTCTGGCCTTACCGATTTATGTGTAATCCAACACTATCCTCCTTCAAAAAATAGTTGTCTTCTGTTGCAGATCATCCAACCTTCAAGACATTAGTACAATGTTTTCTATGCCAGGTATTTTTAAATTGTTTAGATACTTTAGAACACTGTATAATTAGTAAAACAATGTAAAATATGTCCTGCAATTTTGAAACATCAAATACATTAATACATTATGTGTTTTAAAACAAAGTAAAATCATAAAACAAAGTATTTTATAGTTTGCCTGTCAACAACACAGAGAAATGCTTCTAAAATTTATTCGAGATTTAAGAATTTTATGTATATTTAGAAAATATATTATTAAAATATATTAATAAATATAGAAATCCCAGGAGAATGTCAGAAGTTAATTATAAAAATAAAATTAAAAATTAATGGATTCTAATCAGATGTCCCCATGAAGACCAAGCTTTAAAACGTAATATTTATAATTATCGAAAGGAGTCATGAAAATGAGAACTACAAATTGTTATGTAGTATCATGTTTGTTTTTATATTTTTATAAATTGTCTTATTAACACACTGAATTGCAAAGTATAATGTTTGTTTCGTTTAAATTTAGTAATAAGGAGTTAAATTTTTATGTATTTATTTCCTCTTTCCATATTTACCTATCAAGTTATTTTAAAATAAAGTTCAATAAACATAAAAATATAAAAATAAACTGTCTTATAAAGAGTAGGGTAATATTAAGGTGTGTGTATGTATGTAATATACAAATACAACGCTGATATTTTAAATATACAGTAGATTCTACATTTTAAGAGGAACATTCAACCGAACACAAATCAGATAACTGAGATTAGCTGGATTTTCTGAAAAAATATGCAATTTAAACTTTAGAATGAAACTTTCAGAAAATTATTATGTTAATACAATCTGAAATAATTTTACAATAATATTAGAGGGTATATATTACATTAAAATTGATAATATTATTCACAGTTTCTTTTCATTTTGTCGAACATCGTTTACTGGCAAGTTGTTGTTCTATATACTTGATATATATTCAAGCTGTTGTTCTATATACTTAATATATATTCAAACTGTTGTTCTATATACTTGATATATATTTCTTGTTCCGCAGTACCTTCTGAATGAATTACTTTTTTCCTGAACTTCTTGTGTCATGATCATCCTCTTTGCTGCCTTTGTCTGCATTTCCATCTCCTCTGATTATGACAACAATGGCTTTGTCTGATACATCCTTTAGTTCGTCACACTACAGCTATTGTCTCTGGCAGCTGTTGATTTCGAATTCATAGCTAGACAATTTCGAAATTAAGCTTATAATTTCTTCCTATTTCACCATGTCTCACCTGCTTCATCGGAAAGACGTCTACGCTAGCAGTATTCTGCAGTATACGATCTGATCTGTGATCAGGCCCCTGGCAGTGTAAATCACATATTTTTCACGTAAACCATCTATGTTGTTTTCTTTTATTTAGTATCATTTGGGTATGTACAGAACCAGCTTATTTTTATATATCTGTTTTAGGCACTTTATAACTCTTTGATTCATTAGTTGAATAAGGTTGAAAATATTTGGTTGGAAAACAGTCTTTTAATATCTCTACCTACACAAATTATTGCTTCTGGAAGTGAAGGAGCATTATCAATAATTAGAAATGCTTTTCTGAGAAATTTATTTTCTTTCAAAAATGTTTTAGATTCCGGAACCAATTCACAATGAACAATTCCTTGAAAATTTCTCCGATAATCCAGGCACCACTTCGACTTTTGCATGACACTGGAGCAGACAGAAATAAAACAGGTTTAAAGGACCGATTTCTTTGATTGTCCCTTTGATCTTCAAACGAAATTTATGACGTCCAGAAGCATTATAATATACAAGCAATGTCATTATTTCTTTATACTTTTTATAGCTTGATGCCGCCTTTTTACACAGGTGCAAATGATTTTTCGGAATCATTTTAAAATTTAGGCTACATAGAAACCCTTTCCTTTTTTTTCCACCTACTTTCACAAAACTATATTTTCTGTATCACTTTTTACATTATAGGTGAAGGCTGGTATTTTCCAGTCCAGGTTCTCCAGTAACACATACTCTTTGTCAATAAACAACCCTGAACCTTGCTGGCGGGACAAAGACGATCGGGAAAGAAATCCTGCAATACGACGCCGTAAAAAGGAGGACTCAGTTGATCGTTACTCGAATAATCGAAACTACTGTATTTGTTGTGTGTTAGCAATGTGGGCTATATGTATGTAAACTAGCAAAATGCATATATCAGTCTGTTAAATATTTGGGCAACAGTTTAAGTTACATTGATTCTTTGTGGCAAAGTCTTAATTGGATGTAAGTTTTCGCGTTCTCGGCTAATAAGTAAAATGCTCGAATAATTATCTTTTAAATCGTTTATATATCATTCATAGATCGCATATATGGTAAAGAACAGTCACATATATACGGTCACATAAAGGTGACATATATATATATATATATATATATATATATATATATATATATATATATATATATATATATATATATATATATATATATAAATATATATATATATATAGATATATATATATATAAATATATATATATATATATATATATATATATATATATATATATATATATAGAGAGAGAGAGAGAGAGAGAGAGTATATTTTAATTTGTATATATCGCAAGGAACATATATTTAACCGTTACGGATCGAATATTTTTCCTTTGATTATCTGAAAACATAAAACACTGTTCTTTAACAAAGTCACTAATATATTCTATAAAAATATTCTTTCACAGAAGTCTGAGATAATGAGTTTACGCTAATGAATAATAAGTTATAAGCGTACAGACTATAAATGCTGTTAAGGGAAATGATTTTGCTATTATTATCAAAATTAGATGACACACAGTGTGTGATTGAGTATTTTGATTATGCATTGAGGACAAAAAATGGTCACCGTTTTCAGAATTAGGTATTAAAAAATAGAAAAATATATATCACTGTAAATCTACTAGTATGTTTACTTGTTGGAAAATCAATACCGATACAATAATGTAAAATGGACATGCTTTGAAGAGGGCAAGAACAAAAATAAGCTCTGAAAATAAAATAAATGAAAAGTATCAAATTTTGTCATGCATTATTAAACAAATATTGAATTTATTAATGTAAAAGAAATATATCTTTATTTGACACTTGAAATATATGAACAACTTTGTCAAAATAAAATGAAATCATGTAACGTGCATTTTATAGACTATGTGTCCTTGACCAAACCTGTGATATATATCATGAATTTATTATTTCAGTATGTATAAGAACCCTTAGTGAGAACCGACTCACAATGCGTTACAGCTCATAAATAACACTGCATTTATTTCTTCTTAAAATAGGTATTATAAGCTATAGGCTGAGGCTTAAAAGAGTAGAGCTCCAGCCATTTTTATATTACCCCGATTATTGGCACATCGCTTGACTTTCAACACTTCTGGGAGTTTTAAAAGTACAATAAAATATTTTAGAAAAAATATATTACCTTCCATCTCCGCGTCTTCAAGACCGAAAAAAGCACTTACAAATGTCAGTGAGTAAGGTTCGAAATATCTGACATGCCCATATAAAACTTTTATATACGTTTTATCTGAATATAATAAAAATGTATTCTATGTTAAAACCAATATGCCCTGAATTTAAGTAAATAAAAGAAACGAACTAAATCTGCAGCACATCGAAAGACGCCGAAAATAAACTCCTAAATCTACATTATCCTCCTACCCAAATTAGTGTGATAAACTGCACAATCCATGAAACTCTTAATCACCCCATAGAGAGCGGTGACGTTCTCATGGGGAATCAGATTTCTTAGGGAATACTGCATGCAATTTTCAATCTGAGCATTAGATTCTGAAAGTTGATGAAAAGAGTATGAAATATGCACATGATTTAAATCTTTAAGTAAGTGCTATTAAATAAATTTCCTTCTATGGTTCTGTAATAATATTTTTCCACTCATTCTATACACGGTCGTCAACATTTCAAATACTGTAAAATGTTTGCATTAAAATTATAACGTACTATTTTCGATGTTTGTACGGCCCCGTACTTTGCATAAAGTGTATGTTATTTTAGGCCACAAAAGCAATTTAACTAAGTTCATGTCTTCATTTGATCTAAAATAAATTCATGTAAGTTCATAATGGACTTTAAATTATTTCACCTGAAATGTTATTTCTATTTGTTTGGCATATAACCATTACTAGGTGCAGTTTTCACACCTTTAACAATAACTTTTAACACCCCTTCGTAAATAATGTATGCTATTAAAAAAATGTAGAAAATGAATACTTCAGCTTGACGAAAACAATCAGCCATGAAAATGATTGAGATGAAAAACTATCGCCAAATTTATCGAATGTCACGAGTGAAAATTATATTGAGAAATAAAATATTTGATGAACTTCTTTATAAACATATGGCAAATTTACCTAATAACGATATATTTAAATTAAATATGTACATTCTAATTATTATAATTCCAAATTCATGTTTGCACATATTACACTATTCTCATTTGATTTCATTTAACTCCTTTAACATTTTTTGATGAAATATATGTTTAAATATCGAAATTTATTTTCTATGAAATGTAATACAAACGCATATCTTTATTCGAAATATTTAATCTACAAGCTTCGCGTGTTTTATTACGAATCTCTATTTCCTGTCGAAAAGGATTACAATACATACTTTCCAGAAGTATGTTTGCTGTCGGCTTCTTCTTGTAGCAGACTCTAAGTATGTGTGATATATTGCAATTCTGAATGGCATCGGTTTAAGTGTGATCACCCATTTTAAATTCCTTTTGAAACATTCTCAATGCGATTCTCATTCTCATTCTCAATGTTTTAATACCTATCCGACAAAAACACTTTAAAACCCCACTGGTGGAATTTGTTCATAAAATGAACACTTTGAAATACATATTCAAGTTATAGCATTTTGACTAGGATAATATTAAAATACATAGCTCGAATGAATATATATCAGTCAATAAGGATAAATGGATAAATGGTAGGGATACATAGTTATAAATGGTATGTAACTCTTAAATTCAAACAATAGATACATAGTAAGAAACACATATAAATATAATTATTAAATATTAAAATTTTGTACAAGAATGTTAAAATTCAGAACAAAAAATTTCTAATATGCAGCGTGTATATAAAAGTCCGTATCAGAGGAAATTTCTCGAGAAAAAGATAATTATTGTTATTTTTTTAATGTAGATGCAAAGGAAACCCCTATGCCGCTACATGACTGCCTAATGTTTGGTGAGCTAACCTAAAAATTATGGGGAGAAAAGTCAATTACAAAGTTGTAGAGCATTGCCAAATTAATACATAAATGTATTTGTCCGTCAGAAAAAACTGCAAATAATTATCCCAAAAGGTAATTTTAAAAGCATGCGAGTCTTTAAACTGCAAAATCGTCTATCGACAGTTGTATAACAAACGATTTAATAAATTTAGTTTGAATACTAACTATTTTATTCGACATACGATTTGTCGTTAAACATCATCATAATCGAAGCCAAAACAAAATACACTAATATGATGTTGAAAGAATACTCCATCTGCAGTACTGTATCCTTATTCTATGCGTTTGTTACTTCGTCCAATTTTTATTTAGATTTTATGCGCCATGTTTACTATGTGTACTACTGAAGAATATTGAGAAATGATCTTTGAATTTGGAGAATGTAACAGGAATTCGAACGATTATACACATAACGTTTTCCAATGCAGAACATACCAATCGTCTGAGTACGCTAATGTTATTTTATTTGGGGGGGGATTCAGAGTGTATTCCCTTGTTTTCTAAATTCTTTGCAGCCTTATTTGCCGGAGAAACACATGTTTATACTAATTTGACAAAGATCTATATCTTTATAATTGACCTTTTCCCTATCTCTAAAAGTTAGCGAGATAGCCTCATCTCCCCATTAAAATAGGGTTAGTCTCCTCCCCCCAAATTGTCTTGTTTACTGCCATAGGGGTTTCCTATGCAACTGCATTAAAATAACAAAGATGAATCTCTTCTTTCTCGAGAAATTTCCTCTGATACGTACTTTCACAATACCCTGTATACGCGCATATTCATGTGTGTTTAAAAAAATGTGTTTAAAATAAAGTTTCGAATAAAAAATATAAAAAGCATCCCACTGCCAAATAAAAATCAATTGAATTCTAAGCTCTTTTCCTTCAGATAAATTCAGTGAAGCGACATTATACCTGCTTTACTTTTTATACGGTTTAAGAGTGAAAATCCTACAAAATCCGAATTTTGTACCAGAGAATTTTATAAAAGGAGTGTTCCTTTTAGTTTCACTTTTGGATTTTGATGATTGCCTAAAGATTAAGTTCGTATATCTGCAAGGAGAATCAGCAGTTGATCTCTGGAGGTATCAAGAGAATTGGAGATCTACGGAGTAGAAAAATGTGTTCGGAGAAATGGAGCAGAGAAGACAAACAGCGATTAAGGCAGTGAACGCAATGATAAAAAAATCCGGATATTTGAAGCAAAATAAACTTTTTCTGGGTCTCTGGAGTATCATATGTGGGAATCAAAATGTACAAGTAAAATGGACATGTTTCACGTTTTCAATATCGAGAAAGATATTATCTAGTCAAAAGGATTTTATTTAAAAGATTAAATATATCGATTGTGATGAAATAAAGGGAAAATTATTCAATACAAGAATGCATTACTCGGCTTTGTCTGGGTTTTAAATAAACGTCCGCTACGTAAATAATGCAGATACAGATTACACAGCTCAATTTCCAAATCGCCTGTTTTGAAAAAAAATGTCAATTCCCCTTTCGTTTCAATCAAACCTTCATCTCTTCATATAGTGGCGGAATCAAATTCACATGGGAATCAAAAATTAAGGCTTTTATGCATTTGAATGAAAATAAAGAGAAAATTAGAAAAAAAAGTTTTTAAATTATGACATGTGATTGTTTGATATAAATCAATATTTGTGCTAAACTATAGAATTGTGTTAATATTACTTTTCCGGGTTCTTCCAAATAAGAGAATAAGAAAATAAAACATGCTTATTTCGATGCATTTAAAAATAAATAAATAAATAGGAAGGATTTGTTCTATTGATGAGATCGTTAGAAACAGCATTTCTGATCTCGAGATGTAAACTCTGTATAAAAATCTATCAAAATCGTAATTGAACATAAAATAATTAAATACAGTTAGTTGAAATTTCAAAACAATCTGATCTAGGTCTATCATACTGACATTTTATACCGAAGTTTAAATGTTCTGCTTTAGAAAACACACATACAGAGAGACAGACGGACATACAAGCATAGTATTTTACTTGCAGCATGCCCGTTCTTCGTACGGAGTATGTAATACAAAGAAACATAAAATTCACAATCATGTGCAAATTCCTAGTGTATACTAAATGACATTTTTAATCAAAACATTATGTTAAAAAATTCAATTTAATGCTCCTAAAAAGAAGCTTAAGAATGTCTGTTATAGCTATACAAAATTGCCTTCAGGAACATATCTGAAGAATAAAGCGTCCTGGCCCCTTCTGTAAGCAAATTTACAAAACATATGGAATTGAATCAATATATGCAAAACAAGAAAGATCAATCATACTTAAAGCATTGATTATGAAACACTTTCCAACTTCAATGCAATTTTATTTAAACATGTCTAAAATGCAATACATTCGTCGGTAATCTTCTAAAACTTATCACAATACTACATTAATTTATTATATTTGAAACCTTAAACCTTCATAAAAAGAAATTAACTTCATTCAAATGACGGCATTAAAGTATAAATTGCCTGGTTTAAACATCTCTAAAATGTGATACATTCCTCGGTAATAATTTTAGAATTGTCATAATACTACGATAATTTATTATATTTGAAAACTTCATCGAAAACAACTGAAATCCATTCAAATGACGTCATAGAAAAAATAACACGCCTGGCTCTCACTATAAAAGCAACATTTCATTCATAAATAATTCCCCCATTCATGTCATTCATCACAATACTATAATAATTTATTTTATTTAAAAATTAAGACCATGCAGCTACAAGTAATTAAACTACTATATGCGTAAAACTTCATCGAAAAATATCGTCCTTCTCTTTCTAAAATCAATGAATATTTCATTCATATCAGCTATCTCCATGGACTAAATGATTTTGTGTTAAAGAATTACAGCAATTCTAATACAACTAATTCTACATATTTTGCTGTTTACATTTTACATAGGTGAAAAATAGGCTTAGTTGTAGAAATAATCAAATTTGGGATGAGCATTTAAACACAAATATATTGTCATTGCGTTGTTTCAGTATGTAGATGCACAGAATTTAGGCAAGAATAAAGTAGTTTTAGGACGTATACAACACTCAATATGAATTAAAAAGACTTTAAAAATCATGATTTTGAGACAAGATGGATGCCATATATCATTTTGAAGTATGTCACGTGATCGTTTCATATCATGGTCACGTGATCGCTTCATATAAGAGGTGTTATTATTATTTTAATTTTTATTTAAAAAACTAATAAATATATTTCGTTGAATTTTTTTTATATATTTTATGGAACAATTTGGATATTGCCTAAAATTTTCGAAGCAATTTGTGAATTTTAAATCCGCTTATAAAATGCTTGAAAAATTAGGTCCCATAGGGCTCAATGTATTTCATTTTTTCAACCCGGGTTCAATCCAAAACTAATTGGGTGATATTATTCATTTATATTCCCATAGGTCCTACAGACCGTCTGAACAACATACTAAAATTTCATTTTGATTAAGTCATTTTTACGGCAGTTATCGTGCTAACGGACAGACGGACAGACAGACAGACAGACAGACAGACAGGCAGGCTGACAGACAGACAGACAGAATGAACAATGTCATAAACACTTTTCAACTTTGTTGTAAAGTGGTACTAAAAGTGTTAAAATCGTATGTAACATGTACTGCTTAGTATATTCGAACATCAGAAAAGATAACCTATGTTAGTAGCTTACATGAATAAATTGAAAATATCAATAAACCAGTAATCTTTAAATCTGAATGCAGTAATTGATTCTAATATATGTCAAAATGAAAGTGCTAAAAGTATATATGAAGATATACCCGTACTACTTATATTCTCGTAGATTAGAAGATATGTCCGAGTGTTAGTAGAAGATTACCCGTATTACATTATGATTCTAAAAAATCTTTGCCAAAATAAAACGGATGACGTAATAAACCTAAAATATCAGTAATCCCTGTAATATTTATATCAGAAGGCCGTAATTGATTTTAATATAAGCCAATAAACATCAAAATATGTGCCAATATACCTATACTACTTATATTCTCGAAGATTATAAGGTATATCCCTGCATTTGTAGAAGATTACTCTTACAACGTATAATATAGGAGATTCAACAGTTTTTGATATAATAAAACAATGGCATCATAACTGACATAACAATGGCTGAAGACCGTAATTGATATTATTCAGTCAAAAATACAATTTCAATAAAATGTATTTTATATACATATATTAATCATTCAAATCGAAAAAGATTTAATAGAAATCGTCTGCCGCATAAACACATTAGATTTAAATCCGTTGCTAAGCGACAGGATATCATTTGCTTAGAATAAATTGGTGGAAAATATATCGTCTGAATAATACTATCTCTATTTAAGGTTTAGCTACATTTTTCGCTAAGTGGGACTGTAGAACTGACAGTCCCACTTTGACGAAATTGGCGACAAATTGACGAAATATTATCACAATACTATCCCATAACAAAACACAATTAACTTCAGTTATTTAGCGCAACTTTATCAATTTCAAGATATTTTTATGGATTCACAAATATTTTTATCAATTAGGCGACATTCTAAAAATTCTCTAATTGTGGTACTAATTGGTTAAACACAATATATGAATGTATTAGTTAAATATAATATATAAGATTAAAAAACTTCGGCAAAATAAATGAAATTAAAGTACACAGTCCGCAATTAATGTAATTAAAAGAAAAATCAAACCGTTCATTTATAAGATATATTTTTATATCCATTTATTTATTATTCAAATCCAAAAATAATAATAAACATTTATAACCACATTTAATTTAATTGCGTTGCCGAGCAACATGATATAAGATAGAATCTTCTTCATAAAATGCTAGTAATTAAATAACCATTTTGATCTCTTAATGCTTTTCACTGTTGAGTAAAAGCTTGTGAAAAATAAACTATGGTTATAAACTTTCCATTTAAATTCATGTTTCAAACATTCATGTTTACAAACAATTCATATGTTCAGAAAAGGACTAATTAGCGCAAAAATTCTCCCACCAAACTCAGAGATAACGTTCAATTCACTTTCACGCTTTACACAAATGATTTCCAACCTTTCCGTTTGGAGGAACCCGGCAGTTAGAGAGTAGAACTTCTAGGAAAACGTTTTTTTTCATTAATATATCGAATACTCTTGATTTTAGAAACTCGAAACTTGGACAACATTTAAAAGGGGCTATTTCAAGACTATCCACAAAATATTATTAAATTCGGTTCAGCCGTTCTCACGTAATGATGAGACACACGAAAGTTTCGTTTTTCACTAATATCTTGAGAAACCCTGGTCATAGAAACTCGAAACATAAACACAATTTTAAGTCGGGTTATTTCAAGGAAACTCACAAAATTTCATCAAATTCGGTTCAGATGTTCTCCCGTGACGATGGGACAAACAGACAGACAGACTGACAGACAGATTTTCAATTTTATATTTATATAGAAAACTAGCAGCACACCCGTTCTTCGTACGGATTATATAATATGAAGGAACTTTATATTCACAATCATGTGAAAATTATAGTATTCTAAATGACATTATTAATCAACATATTCTGTTAAAATATTTAATTTAATGCTCCTAAAAAGAAGTTTAAGAAACTGTGTTCCTGCTATACAAAATGATCTTCACGGGCAGATGTGAAGAATAAAACATCCTGGTCCCATTTTTAAGAAAATTTACAAAAATATAGAATTGAATTCATATATTCAAAATAAAAGAGTTAAAATTGTATGGGACCCGTACTACTTATATAGGCGAATACATAACCTGTATTAGTAGATTACATGTATAAATTGAAAATATCAATAAACCCTTAATCTTTAAACCTGAAGGCAGTAATTGATTTCACTATATGCCAAAATGAAAGTTCTAAAATTATATGGAAAGATATACCCATAACTATAATGTCGTAGATTAGTACTATAATGTCATAGATTAGAAGATATGTCTTACTGTTAGTAGAAGATTACCAGAGTCTCCAGAAGATTAGATTACTACCAGAGAGTTTATGAGTTTCAAAAATCTTTGCCAAAATAAAACAGATTCCGTAATAAATTTAAAATATCAATAATCCCAGTAATTTTCATACCAGAAGGCCATACTTGATTCCAATATATGCCAATATATGTCAAAATATATGCCAATATACCTGCACTATTTATATTGTCGTAGATTAGAAGATTTACCCGTGCAGTTGTAGATTACGAGATGCGAAGTACAATATATGAGTTTCAACATTTTTAGCCGCAAGTAAACAATGGCATAATAACTTGAAAATATCCGTAATCTCTGAATCAATAATCCCGAAAATATCAATATTAATGATGTTTAAACCTGAAGCCCGTAACTGAAGCTCATAAATGCAATGGTAATGAAATTTATTTTTTATACATATCTTCATTATTCAAATCGGTAAAGATTTAATAAACATCGTCTGCCGCATTAACACATTGGATTTAAATCAGTTGCTAAGCGGCATGGTATCAATTGCTTAGAATAAATTGGTGGAAAATATATTGTCTGAATAATGCTATCTCTATGGAAGGTTTAGTGGCATTTATGGCCAAGTGGGAGTGTAGAACTGGCAGTCCCAATTGGCGACAAATTGACGAAACATCATCACTATACTATCCACTAACAAAACATAATACATTTCGTTTATTTAGCGCAATTTTATCAATTTCAAGATATTTTTATGGATTTGAAAACATTTTTATCAATTTGGTGACATTTTAAAAATTCGCTAAATGTGTTACTAAGTAGGACAGTTGGACTGACAGGCAATTGCTAACGAAACATCATTTCAGTACACTCTTCTAACAAAACAAAATACATTTCATTGATTTGCGTCGTTATTAACAATTTGGCGACATTTCCGTCAATTTGGTAAAAAAGAAACTTTGCCAATTTAACGATATCACGCCAAATTCGTAGCCCTGAATTTGTAGATGTGAATAAAATATCCAGATCCCGTTTGTATATACTAAATGAAAACACTACAATTTGAATTAGAAGATATACCCTTTCTACCTTTTTTTCGTTTCCACAATCGGCTAAATGAATTTAAATATATGAGTGTAGTAGCTAAACACAATATATAAACTTGCAAACTCTTTTCCAAAATAAATGCAAGTGATGTACGCATTTCGCAATTAATATAATTAAAAGAAAAATCAAACCGTTCATTTATAAGATAGTATAATTTTATATCCATTTATTTATTATTCAAATCAAAAAAAAAATAATAATTATTAACAAACACGTTTAATTGAATTGCGTTGGCGAGCAATATGATATATCCTCATTAAATGTTAAAATTAATTAACCATTTTGATTTCTTAATACTTTTTATTGTTTAGTAAGAGCTTGTGAAAAATAAATCATGGGGATAGATTTTCATATTAAATTCATGTTTTCAAACAATTCATAATTTCAGAAAGTGACTATTTAGTGCAAAAGTCTGCCACCAAACTTAGAGATACAATTTTAATTCACTTTCACGTTTCGAACAAACGATTTCGTTTGGAGGAACCAGGGAGTTAGAGAGTAAACCTTCTAGAAAAATGCTTCGTTTTTCACTTATACCTCAACACCTCCAGTCTTAGAAACTCGAAATTTGGCGTGAAAAAAGTTGCGATTTTCGACATGATTCCAATACTTTCCTTATACATTACCATGTATTGCAGGGAAAGTAAAAAATAACTTAACGAGACATATCATCTCGAGTGTTCAGCTACCCTAGTACCGAATATTACTGCTGTCCGGAGTTTTGATTTTTCACTACTGACGACACAGGAGGGCAAACAAACAGACACAAACATCTGTCAAGATTTACAAGAAAAATAGCACTGTACATATGCATCACCTAATCTGGTGGATCAATTCTTTGTTGTTATCGAATGACCGATACAATGTTAGGAGATTCGAGTGGGACTGTCCAGATGTTCTGTAATGTTTCAAGATTCGGAGCTAATGGTCATTGATAGAGGTAGATATCTGTAAATGCGGAATCGAATTTTGTTAAATCATGTAATTGTTCAATTAAAAACAATATCCTATTGTTGTATGACAAATTCATTAAAATGCATCATATTCACATTAATGCACTAATGTCTTAAAATGTACATGCCTCACTATTTCTAGTTACACTCTGATGTATCATCTGTAAAATTTTGGACTATAAAAGATATTTTGTAAGTTTATACTGTTACGTTATTAAAGTAATTAATTGCAAAACAGACAAAAATGTGGATCCAATTTTATTAATATATATTTTTTTACATTAAATGTTAATATTTTAAATTATATATATTAAGCATTCCTTCTTCGAACCAGATCGCTCAACCTACCAGAAGATATAAGGTGTCTTCTATTCGCAGTGCTCTAAAAATCTGTATTAGGAGCACTCTAAAAATATGTATGGGTATCATGTCTGTGAACGATCCCTGAGACTTTCGGCTGTGGCAGTGAGTTCAGCTTTTCATTTGGTGAACTTCAATGCTCATCTACACAAAGAAGGACTGATGGACATGTTCTTTGAAAACGGAGGTATTGTTCGTATGCAATAACTAGCTTTTTAACGGATATCAATCACATCCAACATCTTTGGATGAGCTTGAAAGAACATGTCCCTTCCCGTTTATCACTTTCAAATACTATCCAGAAGCTGAATACCGCTATTTTACAAGAATGGCAGTTATTGCCCTATGCTGCCCTGGATCTGTTGATTGAAATGATGAAACGTCGATGAGTAGCTTGTGTTAAAATCAAGGAAGGTTACGTCCCATACATGTATAAAAATGCTAGTTTTATAATAATATTGAATGCGCATAGAGCATTTTTAAATATTAGTTATTGCAATATTTAAACAATGAGAAATTCATCTTAACCATTCATAAAATACATATCTATGGACTTTAGATTTGCTAAATATGTATTAAAATACATATTATATATTTTCAAAAAATATAAAAGGCTTGAAAGGATAAATTGAAATATTTGTCCCCGAAGGTCCCTTGCCCCTTAAGGCTTGTTTGGTTTGTTTGTATAGCATACAAAACTTTTTCCAAATGTACAGTGTGAGGCAAGCGCTCAAAGAGGATAAAAAATATATCTAAAATATTTTCCTTAATTTTATTATTATATACTTGAATATATTACTCAATTGCATATCCTATTTTTAAATTTAAATCTTTTTCTTATCGTGTATTATCAAGTTCTTAGTTTTTGGAAGACAGTGTGAATTCCGACGAATAATAATTTTAATGAAAAACTAAAAATATAATATCATTATTTCGGATAAGAAAGCATTGTCTGAATATTTTTATTTACAAAAGTTTTGCATTCAGATTACATGATTTTTCTATGATAAAAATGTACAGAATATATTTGCCTGTAATAGCTATGAAAGGCAATATTTGTTTGCCTCTATCATTACTATTGTTTCATACTTTTTATGTATACCTGAAAAAAAAAGTCATATCTGTATTTCATATTAGATGACTTCAAATCGAATTTATGACATATTGAGAATAACATAATTCATAATAAATTCTGGAAATTTTGCAAAATAATAGGGAATAAAGATATATATATATATATATATATATATATATATATATATATATAAAAGATAAGTGATCCAAATATGGGCACTACACTTAATATGGGCACTGCTGTAAAAAGACACACAATAAATATAAAAGGACTAACGCAAAGAAGGACTGACGATAAGAAAAATTCATCAATTATCTATCTCCGATATTTTAAAAAGACCAACAGAAAAAGGGCTTTAAATTATTGAGCTGTAAGAGTGGTGAAATCGCTTTTTCCAGAAAAAATATACCCAATCATAAAGCAGCTGGCAAGTCCAAATGAGCAGCTAAGCCGAAACCAGCACCCAAGCCTAAACCCAAGACAAATGTAATATCAACTGTTGCAGCTCAGCCGTCCTGCAGTGGTGTATCCAACTCAAAAGAGTCCTGCTATTGTGCACTGTGTCGTCAAGAAAAGCAATTAGACATGATACAGTGTAGTACGTGCGGTGTTTGGGTACATGAAGAATGTTGTGGCCTTACAAGTAAGGAAGAAAATTATATTTTTGTATGTCCACCTTGTGCCGACTCTGATTAAAGTTTTACGTTGATTTAAGGTTTTCTTAGCATACATTTTAAGGGTGCCTATATTAGATGCAAAGGTTCCAAATATGGTCATAGGTCCCCAACATAGACACTGCCCATTATTAGCACCTACCTGATGTTTTTAACTCAATTATCATGTTTTTCCCTGCTACCAAGGAGAATACATCTACCATTTTTTAAATTTTGAACTGCTAAAACAAACATTATAATAATTAAAATGCTTAGGAGTGTTCATATTTGGATCACTTACCTTATTTGAAAACAGGCTGTTGTGAAATAGAAATTAGACAGAATAAATGAAAATAACTGACAAAATTTATATGTATAAATAGAATTATACACCTTTTAAATAAAAAAAAATCATTATAAATTGGTTAAAATAGAATTAAAAAATCTCAGACAGAAATATAAGATACTTACAAAAGTATAGAATACTTCCTATATACTACATAGGAACTGTACTCACATAAAATATTTCTACTGTTTTCACCCTATTAACTCCATTAATTAAAATTATAAAAATCTGATGTTTGCAGCACAGGACTTTCACTATGTAATGCAATGAATTTTACTACTTTCACAGTGGAAAATGATGCATAAGATCTACGGTACAATGTTTTTACTGTTACACTGTATATTTTGCGCTTTTCCAGATGACATGTTAAACTATTTCAACGTACCCAATGAACTTATATTTCGCGCAACTCTGAATTGACAATTATCAATATTGAGAGCATTCGTAATAAGCAATATAAACTCGAATTCGAATTTTCTACCCGTCACAATTCTGTCCCTATACATTATGCTATGTATATAGGAAAAGTAAAAAATGCAGATATCTTCTCTTTTTTGTGATTTTTATCTGAAATAATGATAAAGCTACAGGGATACACTCACCCTGATTTGTCAATGATGAAAGCCACTCCTCAATCGTTTGCCTTGAAAAAATGTGGGCATAAGCTACTGAGCTCTATCAAGCTCCGTGTTTGCCACTTTCACCACTTGCCTAACCAGAGCGCATTTAATTTATGCCAAAGATCATGAATGCTTTCACTGTAAATCTAAACAAACCTTAATAATACCAACTAATAATATTAACCCTTAATAATTAACATATAACCCAAATTAAGCTATACATTAAACGTAGGTTTGCGCATAATTTAATTTAGGAAAATTTTAATTTCATAAATTAAATCTTATTGAATAAAAACTATTTAATACATTTCCTATATTTTTATCCTAAAGTACACTAATGAATACTATATTTTACATATTTTGACTTTTACTATTTCTTTTGTTTTTACAATTCGGTAATAAAATGTGAACTAATTAACACGATTTATATACTTTAAAATATTACTCAAAATTCGTGAATTACAAAATGCATAAATTGTCCTTTTAAAAAATATCCGCATATATGTACGTCTATATTTCATAAAATATATGACACCTAAATTTGAACGCATCTAATTAATTTATAAAAATTATACTACTTTATAACATATCACTTTTAAGCTATAATTTTTCGACATTATTTTTGTTACCATTTCCTTTGATATCAAGATAATATCTGTCTGTATGCATATTTGTCTGTGACGTATGTAGCAAAATATTTAAGCTAACGAAAGTCATGAAATTTTGTACAGTGATATATAGACTCCCGGAAGGAGACCGCCTTGCGATAAAAACATATTCCAATTACTTTAAAATTTACGAAATTAATAGTCGGACATCCCCTGCGGCCAATTTTGATAGGTAACGCCATCTATTGCTCGTTGCTAAAACTGAAACTTTTATACGTATAGCTCGAACTGGGGACCTGTACCAGGTTGAATATTGCAGGATTAGCCGCTTTACGGTTTAGGTTTGGATCGGGTTTCCTTTATTGAAGTTTCTGATCGTGTCCCCTTTACGTATCGCGGATTACGTGTTAGGTTACGGGTCTATCCTCAAAAATTATTTTTAAATGCTAAACGGGGGGTTACAAACTGTAAGAAGCGACATATTGCCCATTTAAAAATCTGAGAGCAATTTCCTTACGACTCGGGTATTCCGTGATTCGCTGTGGGTTCGAGTAAGATTACGAGTCGGCAATTTTTTCTGTTGCGTGTTCGGGTTGAGTTCTGGGTTGATAATTTTTTTTGTTGTGTGTGCGGATCGAGTTATACTCGGCCTATGCAGGTAGGTCTCTATGTAGGTAGGTTTCTTTAATAGCAACTTACAACACAAAATAATAGTATTGACCAGTTTCGAAGATTCCCCACCACAAAAGATTCCGGTTCATGTCAAGTTTCTATAGAAACCCGCAAGATTTCGCATATTTATAAATTTCATGAAATTTAACGATTTTTTGAACAATTTAATGAATGACATCTTTAAATCCCTACATTACAACCTGAGCAACGGCGGGTATATTTTCTAGTTTGATTTATAAGTAGATAAAACGTGTATTTGAGAACATAAAAATTAATTAATTTATTTAATAAAATGAATAATCATCGAATTGATTGGAAAACAATTAGCATGTAGAAAGGTTAAATATATTAAACCACAAAGATATTTAAACATAATGTACGCAAAAATCAATTGTTATATTTTAATGCCTTATAATAAGATTTTTGCTTAGATCATAATAAGAAATGGTTTAGAGACTCACAAACAATGAAGTTAAAATTAGTTCATACTCCAAGGTAAATAAAATAATTTGCATTAAGATTCCCTATGAAAAATTCAGTAATAAAAGCAACTCAGACTTGAACGCCACGTGCCTTTAATGGCATCACACCTGATCAGTGATTGCGAAATCTTCCGATAGAAAAGAAGGCACTCAAGATACCAAGATTCTCGTAAATCTCGGTAACATGGCGCATCGGAAGGGCTCGTAAGCGACGGCTCGGCTAATATCTTCTCCATAAATTTTATCACCTTATTGCCTGTCCATTCTTTCTTTCCTTTTTTTTCCTGGTTCATTTTATAGTCAGAAAAAATCTTGAGCTAGTCGTCTGAAGCAATCATTTTTCAAACTCAATCCATAAGTTTTAAGCGCTCTTAATTTTATGAGGTCTTTATTGCTCACAACAAAGGACGGCATAGCATATTTTACTTGTGGAATTCTGGTTTAAGTACTCAAGAAATGCTTTAAATGAATTGCCCTAAAATATTTAAATTTATTTTTCTTTTGAGAGAAAATACTTATGGCATAAATATTTGACGTGACTTACACCATAATATCTTACACAGTTATATTCAGTTTTATAACATACTCCAAAGTCTTTTAATTATAGATATAAAAGAAAGTTGAATGTATTTAATGGATTTAATAATATCAATTAATGATCCATATAAGGTAATCAAAATTGGATACTATAAATTTAGACACACTAATTTGTTTTGTTTCATACATTACTTTACCATGCTTCATTGCTATAGTGTCAAGACAAATCAAAATTTCATACTGGACGTAATTAATAGTGTTATTTATAAAATCAATTTTTATTTTGGTAATTTTTTGTCAGCATTTTACAGTAAATCATAAGTTACATTTTGTCATCAAATGGCTTTCAGGTTGAAAGTCTCCCCGTGGTACTGGAAGTTTTTATAATTGCAAACTTGCATCATGCATGTGAGGTGAAGAATCTATATGTTTCGAAAAACATATAACATATATATTTTAGCTACTCGCTTTCTCTTTGTCTATATGCCTGTACAGAATGGGCTGTCCACACATGTTCAAAATCGATTAATTTTATGAATTTATATGTACAATATAACGAATATATCTCATTTCAATGACAACCAATTACGAAGAAGATAAGAAACAAATTCAATCTGCAGAAAAAGTCATGAGATGCCCATGCTATATTATTTATTGCAAATACTCTTTTCTTTAAACGGAAAACGTCAATACCAAATTTGTTTTCTTTAAAATTTTAGATTTCTCTGCAAGTAGCTCTTTGAAGAAAAAATTCAATTACGATCACATTACCTATATACTTTTCAAATACAATATCATATACAACATCAAGAAAAATAAATTAAGATAGATAGAAATAAATAAAATTGAAGGAAAATGTAATCGAAGATATAAAATTGAAGTGGGTACTCGACCATTAGGGAAATGAAAACGATCAATATTTTGCAGCAAATGTTGACAAAACACCCATTTCGGTCGTGGCATCCGGGACTTCGAATCACTGCACGATCAATTGTTATGCTAAATGGTAGGGACCCTGAGAACGTTTGCACCGATAATGTTGAAAATGGATGATGAACAACAGCAAAATGCTCTATTGGCGTCTACTGAGAAACTGAGAAAATCCATATGGTGGATTTCAAAAATTGGAAGTGAGACTGTGGGGGGGCCAATTGAATTAAACTTAATATAGTATACTTTATAAAACCTAATAATACAGGGAATACCTCTTTAAATCAAATGATTTTTGTTAATTATACGAAGATCATTTATATATATATATATATATATATATATATATATATATATATACATTAGAAATATGTAATAATAATAAAATTATGTAATAATAAAAAAAAATCAACTAATATTAACATCACCATAGAAGCAAATTTACGGCCATAATGCCGATACGAGAAGAGAACAGCACCAGCCCAAATTCGATGATTAGTCAGAGTTAAATTCCTCCTCAGGTTTGAGTATTTAACTCTAACTAACCCAAACACATGCCTGTTTCAGATAGAGCAATTGTACATTACTATAAATACTCCAACCCAGACTACAGCCATCAAAAAATGAAAAAATGAAAATAGGATACTATAAGAAAATTTGTATTACCATGCTGCATGAACCCTTCTTCTTCCACCACGTGTATACACGATCAACCTCATCAGCTTAATTATCTAGAAGCACCGGAATGAACAATGCGAAATTCTACCAGGGAGGCAGGACGAACGTTCACAGTGTCATGGCGCTGTTTGCCAACTCACAAAAGCAAATGCGCACCAGACAAACCAAAGGACGGTGAAGCCGTATAGTGGAATTTTAACAAATTAATCAACCATTCTAAATTTACCCAAGCAAGAAACTTTCTCAGTCTAACAGAATTGTTTGTTAGATGACATGCAGTGAATAGCAGAGGAATTAAAAGAGGAATTAAAGGCATTTCAAATAAATCAGATGCAAAGTAAAAATCAAAATATTATTTATTTAAAATCACACTTAAGTATTTTACTTTAAAAATCAATTTCAGAGCTTCATTTCAATATAAGAACAATCTGCCTTTCTGCTCTGTTCAAAATTTATATAGCAATTCACTTCAATAATCATATTGTCTTAGTTATGAATTTAAATTAGCCATCAATACATTTTGATATGAGCCGATTAATTATAGAAATCATTTTTCACTATGCCGGTGCTGTACGGCATTAAATTTCCCGTAAAGAAAATGTTACCTGGCCATTATATATTTCAAGCTTTCAGAAAATACCTCTCGTCAGATGTGCACGATTTTAGGTGGAAAAAGTTCTCAAAAAAGAATCGATGAGGGACAAGTCCAAGACTTTAGGTACAGAACATCATTCTATTTTTCACCAATTTGAACCATAGCGGAATAACTACTTCAAGCTCGGCGTCGATGTCGGATAGCCTTCCTGGAATAAAAAAAGGGATAATTTAGAAAAATTGCATCAGAATATTTAGTAATGGGTTCCAGGCTCCTCTTCTTCAGCTCCAGAAATGCAGGGGCGGTTTCCTTTAGAACCAAAATGCCCATCTCCGCCAGTTAGCCATTTCGGCTAAAACCCTTTGTCTTTTACCAGACAAAACTTTCGATGCGACCTTTCAGTCGGAAGTTTTCAGCTCGAAGAGAAAAAGTATGGGTCGCTCGAGCCCACGCCAAAGTTTCTCCTTCGCTTTTCGCCTCTTCCTGATTGGACAGCGCTCTCTCCTGGCAACATGCGAGCAAAACGTCACGCATCTCGGCCAGACACAAATCCTAGACGCTCCCAACGAATTCACGACCAAATGCGCTTTTTAATGCATTTTCAATGGAAACAAGTGTTAGCGAAAAACACAGCACAGGCACGAACGGAGAGAAGGATGTTTCTCTCGCAGAAAAATAAGAAAGGCTCATGGCGCAGAATTGCGACATGACAACAGTAATACTCCCAGACCCGTCCAGTGAATCTAAGCTGAAGACCGGACAAGCAATTCAGAATATGAACATCCCATATATGCAATCCTGAATATGAACATGAATCAAAGATGAAAATTCTTACTAAACAAGTAATTCATAGGAAAACTGGATAAACGAGAATGCCACTATACACCATTATAAGGGCGCACAATCGTAGTTTCAATACTGGCAAAAGGTACATATACTGGCAAAAGTATATATATATATATAGTATAATGAGAAACAATTGAAGCTACGAGATTTAGCAACCGCTCTAGGACAAATTATTTTTTTATATCCATATCTTAATATAATATAATGCAAATTTTAATAACAAAATATTGTTCATTATCATAAATTTATATTTAAAATGAAATATTTTTCAAAAGACACATTTCTACAGTTCAGCTTAAAGTAAAAATTTAATAGTGAATTAATCTAATCTTATTTACATCAAGATTGAACTGCAATTAATTCGATCTTATAGATATAAATATAATGCGATCATTCACAGGATACGTTCCCACACTTCTACCTAAAAGTCATTATAATTAAGTATATTTTATTTGACACCATAAACCTAATTAAGATTGTGTTATAGAGATCAATAAACAGCTTGTAGCGTACACACGTGATAGGGACATGCCATGGATTAGGAAGACCATTATTAGTGCTACTAAGCTTTGGATTAATTACCTTTGAACAAAGAAGAGGTATTCTTCATCTAAATAATTCTCAGAGGACTATTCTAAGTGATAAATCGCGATTCTCCATCTACGACAAAACTAATGTGTTCTCATAAAGAGCAAACTCGGTGCTTAGCTCTCTAGATATCGCTATTGATTATGTCTTTGTTAGTAGTCTCTCAAATTAAGCGCTGTGAGGATGACAGTTTGTCAACTTGAACTTTAGTTGCGAGAGAAATTATCGCATATTTTACCCTCCTAGGCTCACTTCTAATCTTAATGAGATTTGAATTACGCTTTTAGAGCCTCAAATATGATGGGGTGCTATCTTTATACCTTTATATTTTAACAGAAGATGAAGAAGCCCTTGAAGATACTTATAGGAAAATACCAATTTACAAAATTTCAGTAATGCGGTTAATATATTGTTGCAGAAAAATTTTCTTCTAATGAGATACAATTGAAATTTAGATAGTGAGCACTTATTATGTATTGGTTTCAAAGCGTTTGTAATTTTAGGTGAAAATATATTATATTTAAATCAGTGTGCAAATTGCAAATTATATTGAAAATGGGATTGAAATGTTTTATTTTCCTGAATCTCTACATTTTATATATATATACTAATTATATATATATATATATATATATATATACTCCCTTGAAATAGATATTTGTTATAGATTTTTATTATTATGTACATAGTTAGACACAATCATGTATCTTTCTGGGTACACGTGTGTATTCTTATCTGAGGTGGAATTTAGAGTGTTACAAAAAGTCTAAACACTTTGGACGCTAATGTTTTTTCTAACCTAATATATAAAAATTTAAATATTATTTCTAGTTTTGCCTGAAATATTATGTAGATTATAAATATATAAAATAGTTTCAATATCTTAATATTTTAAACACTTTTTGTTCGAAGACACTAAAATTATTTGTAATAGCGAGTGTTCTTTTTTTCATTTTTCTTATTTTCACACGAAATATCTTCGAAGTTATAAAATATAGATATAAAAAATCTGATGTGGACAGCACATGACTTCCCTTATATAATGCAATGGATTTACTACTTTTACAGTACAAAATAGGTTATTCTCATAGTGGATACTTATATTATTTCCAAGATATTACCATTTTGTCAATTAGTCGTTATTTTCATTGGTTTAGCGTCATTTTTATCCATTTGGCGAGATTTTTGTTAATTTGGCGACAATTAAAAAAGTCTCCAAGCTGGCGAAATTCTGCCGAAATCTCGCCAGACGTTATAGACGGAGAAACAAGTTATTCTTATAGCAGATTGTTGTTCAAGTACAAAAGTATTATTCAAAGCATATATTTTTTTCGTGAATGGAACGAGCTATATCCACGAGAATGATGTCACTCCATTTATCGCATGATATTACATATGAAAAGTAAACATGTTTCTCAACAGTTAATATTTTTTTTAATTAATAGGATTTTTTTATAAATGTTTTTGAAAAATGTGCAATATCTCGAGAACGGTTTATGCTAGCGTTTTAAAATTTATGTGAATCATTTTCTAAGGAAAAAATACATAAGAAAGTCTATTTGCGTAACTTTATTAAAGGTTTTGATCTTTTGATGTATTTTTCAAAATTTAACTCGAAAATTTAGGGGGCGGGGGAATTCTGAACATTCGATTCTATTTAAAAATAATAGGCTTCCAGTATTCACAGATTGTAATTTTTGTACCAAATTATATTCGAATTGCTCCATTTATTCGTGAGATATCGACTCCACAGACTCACTGGCACACATACACCCACGCAGAGAAAGAGAGAGAGAGAGAGAGAGACATCAACTAAAAAATGTTCGATTCGTGATCAGGGATGCTTGAAACGTGCTCTCCCGTCGTAAACTCGAATTCGAATTTTCAACCCCGTCACAATACTTTCCTTATACATTATATGTATATAAGAAAAGTAATAAAAATAAGCAAACGATATGTATAAGAAAATTGAGTTTCTAAATCTATATTTATTTTTAAAAAAAGCTTTTATAGCTTTTAAATAATCGTCTTGTGAAGTTGAAGAATATTGAAAATTTTGTGTTATTCAAGTGTGTAATGCCTATACCTCAAAAATTGAATATGTTAGCTATGAAAAATAAGCAAAAATGTGTTGCTTGTTGAATACCCTACAAAGGTATACAATGTAATTTTAATTCGAGCTTATAGTTTTCAAAATATAGTAATTAAAATTTCGATATTTTATCATTTTCCAACAGGTAGGAAAGCTGATGTCATAATTTCACAGCTCAATATTTTTACTTACTCCTTATATATAACCATATCTACTCATATATACTCCTTGTAATATAATAGTATTGTACAATCACGATATAGTTTATTTTGTTTAAAAATGTTAGGATATTTAACGAATTTGAGGATTCTAAATATGTTTATTGATTGTTGAGCGTTGAACAGAATAGACGGAAATATACAAAAGTACGCATTCAATTACAAATTTATGTACCGCTAGAGAGGTTTATAGATTCATTTAATTGTAAAATCTCCTAAGATATATAAGTTTATTTATATACCGCAAAGCATGTTAGTAAAATATTTGGATCTTTGACGTGAAATCTATGTCAGAATAGCCAAATAAAATCATGCCTAAAGTGCTAGCAAGCTATAAACAGTTTGAGAGCCACTTGTAGCGCTTTGAAATTCTGTAAACGAAACAAGTGAGTCTGAAAAAATTTTATAAACTTATTGAACTTTACTGGAGTTTTGTTTTACAAAATTTTATTCACTCAAAGCCATTTCGGCTTGAAGTCACCACCAACTTCTTTTATCAGAATCTTTTGAATTTTAGTAGATGACTATGTATGAAATTATGCTGTGTCTACCTATATGTGGGTTAATTGTTATCCCAAAAGACTCTAGGATCAAGGTTCTGGGAGGTTCTATGGTTCCATTTAAAAAACGTATGTTATTAAAAATGCAGCAAATAAAATTAAATTTAAAATATTTGCTGCATTGCCAATTTAGTTCACACTGAGGACGCTTTATTTAACAAGTGATTATACCAAAATCGATAATAACGTAGAGATTAACGAAAAAATTTCGCAAACAATCTGCGCAGTGTTGTAATTTTAATTTAAATTTTTAACACTTTACAACATAGTTGAAAAATGTTTATGGCTTTGTTAATTTATCAATTATTTATTGGTATAAGCAAGATGTTAGAAATACATTTGTTTACTATATGCAGGGTGTCCTATCAAGACCGCCCAAATTCTGCACAGCCAGATTCCTTGCTTGGAATACATAAAAATTGGCCAAAGAATTGTACCTCAACGACCCATAGTTTTCGAGAAAAATGCGAGAGAAAATTATGACGTCATATCCGGTGTACGAAAAAACAACTTTATTGGAAACAGGAACATCGGTATTTCCATATGTTTACATGAAGTTCAAAATGTCCACCGCGCATTCGAGGCCTGCAAGCGCGCACCGTGGAATGACTGACTGCACACGTTGCAGCAGCGTGGTATTCACAAAAGTACACGCAGCGTGAAGACGATCAACTAAGTCACTTTCTGTAGTAACTAGGTCTCGATAGACCAATTCCTTTAGATGACCCCATAGGAAGAAATCCAAAGGTGTCAGATCTGGCGATCGTGGCGGCCATAAAACCGGACCCCCACGTCCAGTCCAGCGGCCTGGGTATCCCATATCCAGCTAATTACGTGCAGGAGAGCTGAAATGAACCGGAGCTCCATCATGCTCGAACCATAGGCCGTGTATTGCCGCTAAGAAATCGTCATCTAGGAAATCGGTTAATACATCAGGGAGAAATACTAAGTATGAATGCCCCGTGAGCCATTCAGGCAGCAGATATGGTCCAATCATGCGATTGCCTAGTATGCCGGCCCAAACATTTACAGACCAGCAGACCTGATGTATCTGCGGGTGGATTGCATGAGGATTGGACTCTAACCACATATGTAAACATATGCAAATACCGATGTTCATGTTTCCAATAAAGTTGTTTTTCGTACACCGGATATGACGTCGTACTTTTCTCTCACATTTTTCTCGAAAACTAGGGGTCGTAGAGGTACAGTTCTTTGGCCAATTTTGAAGTATTCCAAGCGAGGAATCTGGATGTGCAGAGTTTGGGAGGTCATGATGAGACATCCTGTATTTTAAATCGTTTTCATAAGAATGTCACTTCATTTGCACATCAATCATCACTGCATTTGCACTTTTGTGGTATGAATACAATGTCATAATAACAAATCTACTGGTTTGGTTTACAGTAACGATAATGAAGCAGGAATTAAAAATCTGATGTGGGTAGCACATGGCATTCAGTACATAATGCAAGTACGTTACGTTATACAAATATTTTCAAAGTGAAATAATGATGGGCAATATTCACTGCACATTATTTAATGTTGAAAACTACATTGACATTTGGTGCTTTTCAGGAGGGCAGCAAGTACAATTAATTCGACGTACCAAATTATCTTATAGTATATCGCCCAAATATCAATGCATTAAAAAGTTATCAAGATGGGTATATCGCTCTCTTAAAATTGTTGCGAATATCACTACATATTTTTTCAACTGTTACATATTTAATTGTACTTACTACTGTTAGTATTTATGTCTTTTTAAATACATGTGTTTAAAAAACGCGCAAACATCACCTCAAAAGCGTCCGATTCGTGTTCATGAATACTTGAAACGTTCTCTTCCGTCAAAAACTCGAATTCGAATTTTCGATCCCATCGTAATACTTTTCCTATAAATTCTGGTACGTATGGATAGTCGAGTTTGTTAAGTTAGGAGGATAAGTTAAAAATTTCAGGAAGATGTCCACTAGCTATAATACATATTTTTATTAAATTATACAGTAATATCAGTTGAAATATTAATTTTCAAATTTCCTGCAATAAGTTAAGGGAAAATGATGCATCAGGGACAAAAAAATTCCAATATCTGATTCTGATGGATATAAAAAATTTGAGAACCTATGAACACGAATTAATCGTTTTTAACACTTTACAACATAGTTGAAAAGTGTTTATGACTTTGTTCATTCTGTCTGTCTGTCTCTCTGTCCGTTAGCACGATAACTGCCGTAAAAATGACTTTATCAAAATGAAATTTTAGTATGTTCTTCAGACTGTCTGTGGGACCTATGGGAATATAAATAAATAACATCACCCAATTAGTTTTTTATTGAACCCCAGTTGAAGAAATGAAATACATTGAACCCTATGGGACCTAATCTTTCAAACATTTTTTAAGCATATTTAAAATTCACAAATTGCTTCGACATTTTTAGAAAATATTCACATTATCCATAAAATGTATAAAAAGAATTTCAGTAAAATATGTTAGGTAGTTTTTTATTTAAAAATTATTTCATATAGGGAGAAAAACAAATTCAATTAAATTCTGACTTTTGGGATATCCTCCAGGAAAAAAAAAGAGATATATTATATAATAAATATTTTTCCAAAAGCTTGATTATTTTGTATATGAGAGAGGCTTCACATTTAAAATAAATTTGGTAGATAACAATTTTTCAAATTGTTTTTAAATTTTATATAACTCTTCATGATCTACATATTTGGTGGCATTTTTAATGCACTTTCCTACGTCCTAGAGCGTTAAAATTTCGTACACAGCGTAAATTTGTTGAACTTTTATTCTACAAAAATTTGGTGTATCTTTAAATATAGATCCTACATTTTTTTCGAAGTGGCCTGCAAATAATCCCCGTTCACTTCTATAAATCATTGTTGTGATATTGTTAAAAATTCTGATGTGGGCAGCACATGTCTTTCTCTGCAGACTCATATTCACGTTCTCTTTATTTCTTCAATAATAATTTGAGTTTATCTGCACAAAATAACAGCCATAAGTATGTTAAATGACATTGCATTTGCACGTTAAACTTAAATTTGGTTCTCATTTGATAGCTGGACTTATTGTCAAAGGTGGCGTAGCGAAAACGCGAAGAAACTAGGATATCTCAAGAACGGCTACTCCTAGTGTAATGGGGTTAGTCTTATTCTTTTTGTTGTCAAAAATCACGTATAAAATAGGAATTTAAGTGATATAATTGAGCACACGTAGTCTTTTATTTTTATATTTAACGATTTTTGAGGCCCATTTCGCAAAAATAGCCCGTTCCTTTTTCCCGAATCATACTAGAAAAACCTACAATTGATTTATATACCAAATTTTGTTAAATTTGGTATATAAATCAATTGTGGGTTTTTGAAATATTATACACCAAATTTTGTTAAATTTGTTCCATTAGTTTATAGCTAGAGTGGATAAAGGCAATTTCTGCCGGCCATTTCGCAAAGAAGGCAGATTCTTTTATTACGAATCGTACTATAATCTAATGAACATCAGGGCTTCCCTCAAAAAACATACCTACCAAATTTCATGAAATTCGGTCCATTATTTTTTCAATTAGAGTGAATGTATTATCCTCACAGACATAGAAAAACATACTCAAATACACCCATACACACACAGACGTCTTCCTAAAAATTGTTTTTTCGTGTTCTAGAAGTCTTAAAACGCGTAGATCCTTCGAAAATTCGTGTTCTTCGGCACGATTCCAATACTTTGAATACATACATACGCACACACATATATTATCTGTGTATCTGTGTATCTAAATTCCATGCCTACGTAATTACAATAGTTGTGATTTTAAATGATCCCTAAACTTTTATTATTTCTTCAACGAAGCCTAATTTTAACTTATGCAGAATGCAAATATATCAAGCGATTGTAAGGTGAGTTACATAAGAATTGCTGAATTTTTTTCACACAAAATTAATTAGCGCTGGAATACAAGTTATATGAATGAAATATTCATTGATTTTGCATAGAGAATCAGATGATTTATATTTCGATACAGTTTTAAATAATTAAGTATAATAAATTACTGTAGTACTGTGATAATGTAAAAGATATCACCACTGAATGTATCCCATTTTAGAAATTTTTAATTGAAATTGCATTTCAGTTGGAAAGTGTTTCATAATTAATTCTTATGCATGATTAATCTTTCTTGTTTAATGTTTATTGCGTATCTATCTTTCTGTATGTTTGTAACCGATCGGAAGATCGGTTTCAAGAGCAATTTTTCTCACAAGTTGGATTCTTAAAGCGTTTAGTTTTAAAATTTATACAAATTAATAAAATATTTAAACTAGAAATATGAAAATTGTATGCATAATATGTCTATAATATTAAGTTATATTTGTCCTCAAGATTTGTACATAGATATGTACATGTTAAATTTACTCGCGTTAGATATAGAAGTGAATTATATAAATATATAATTTTTTCATTAAATATATTTTCTCATTATTTTTGCGGTCAATCATCTTCCTTATCAGTATCACAAAATACCCTAAAGAAGAAAAGAGCATGCTTTTCTCGAATAAAAAATACCTTTATTTTTCAAATAGAATGTTTGCAGCCATAATTAAATTAAATTCAGTTCTTATGCTTAATTAAAAAATAAATTTTAATTATTTTTATTTATTTTATATAGTATACTTGCAGCTATAAAAGAAATAAATTGTGTAAAACTCCCCATAAATTATAACACTAGTTTTAAATAAAAGAAATAACATTTTCACATATCCATTTGTTTTTACATAATGCAATTAATTCGTTACAATTGTGAGAAGTTGTGCGACGATTCTTGGCTTCAGCCATCGTGATTTTTTACAGTAATACTACTGAAGAGCAAATGTATAAGATCGAAAGTTCAATCTGTTGTTCACAGCATTCCCCTTTTGCACAACTCGGAATCCGATTAGGTGATCGACCGAAAACACCTTCCTCTCTTTCTTGCTTTGATCTAAAAGTATTCATTTCTATTAATTTAATGCACTTTTGTTTTTTAAGCTTTCGGATAAATATAAAAATGTGCAAACGGTTTTTATACAGAAAGAACAGAATGGGGGAAAGTAGAAGAAAATATAAAGCAGAAACGAAAAATTGCAGTTCTAATTACAAATTTACTATTGGTCACTTTGCCATTCATGTAATTTCTATACGCGATGACGGAAACAAAATATAATGTATCAAATGTAATAAATATTATTACATTAAGTACATAATAAATAATATACAGAGTGAGTCAGAACTCTTGGGCCAAACTTTAAGGGGTGATAAATCATATCTAAACAAGCAATATTTTTCATAAAGCAGGGTCGTAACGCAAGAGGTGAACTCCTAGCAAGAGGAGAACCGCAAGAGGTAAACCGCTACAGAATGGCAGAACATACCTCCTATTTTTACAGGAGGTATTGCCAAAGTTACTGCAACATGTTCCTGCCAACATTAAACGGGTATGTGGTTCCAACACGACGGAGCACCACCCCATTTCAGCGTGGATGTGCTGCACACCTCAAATGCTACATTCCCAGGGCAATGGGTTGGTCGGGGTGGTCCCATAGCTTGGCCGGCACTATTGCCTGATCTCTTCTGTCTCGACTTTTTCTTATGGGGCCATATGAAAAGTCTCATCACGATAGCCTCATCGAATCCGCCGAGGACCTTGTTGCTAGGATTGTTGTTGCCTCCGGCGTTGTCCAAGATATGCCGAGTGTTTATGCTAACGAACGCTGCTTCTACGTCGCAGGTGTGAAGCCTGCATTATTGCTGGTAGTCGCACTTTGAGCAGTTTCTGTAACTTTTTCCATGCATTCTGCTTTTTCTGTCAGTAAAACGTACTTCGTTCCTACTCTGTCACTTTTGTGTTTCCTCTTTTCTCACGAGAGTCATCATTTCATATATATATATGTTGTGATACAAAACGCTCTAGGGAATTTTAAGTAATAAAATGTAATTTAATTAAGCGTCTGCAACATAACACCTAATTTGATCGGTCACCCATATGAAATAAAAAATAAATGAAAATAAAAATGTTATGAACTTAATGAATTGGAACCGTATAGTGAGGAAACAAATTTTGAAATATAAAAATGCAAAGCATTATGAATATGTAAGTTTAAATAACACATATGTTGCATATAGGTGCCTTAAATTCGATACAGTAAGATTTTACTATCATATCCATTTATATAATTCTGAATTTTTTTAAAGGAATCTTGTACCTGTAAATCAAATTAATAAAAAATATAATAATAAATTAATTTATTTATTTAGCAGTCATTATCATTCAAGATGTTAAAAAGACAAACATTTTGTTCTCAGATAAAAAAATGTAGTATAAAGTCACTGTGATTGTTGTCATGGTTGACAGTCTTACTCAATTGTCCAAAATCAGATAACCATAATATTTATTCTGTTTCATGTGAATAAGAAAATAGTGAACACAGATGTATAGTTGTAAATAAAATTTCCTTTTTTATTATTTTTCAATGCAAGTTTGAGTTGATTGTGCTAATTTTTGTTTAACATGATACAATTATTTTATGATAAAAGAAAGCTTACATCCTTAATTAGTGACACAATCCAATATCACAGAATTCATTTCCTTTTCGAATATCACATCCATAAATACAGATGCACTTTTCGATCTATAATCGCAATGATCATTTTTTTTGCTAATGAATATTATTTCACAGAAATATGACCCACTCCTTCATGTCACATATTGAATTTATAAGTCATATTAACTATATAGCTAAAATTTTCATACATCAAGTTGTAAAATGGAGATTATCGCAAATTTCATATAATAGCCACGCCAGTTATCCAATGCACTGCAGAGTGTACAAAAGAAACGATCATCGACATACCAATAAAGGATTGATATACAATGTAGCCACAATAATCATCAAGATTACCAGGAAGCTATCATATATCAATTTGTTGATTATTGTAAGGATTTTTACGTACTCTATAAAAATCACGAGGGCGAGATACGCCAAGGCGAGCCCCCACCTAAACGTAACTCACCTACACACTTAGCAAATTTTCAGGAGAGTGAGCTAGTGTTTTTTCACATAAGGAGAAAAATGCGCTATGCGTTAGTCGAATTTCATTGGATCACAGCGTTCACGCAGTTTCCACCCTGCCCTCAGAACATGAAGTCCTAAAGAGAGCGCTAGAGAGGTATTTCAGCATACTAGAGTTACTAGAGTTAGCAAGAAATATCGTTACAATTAATGAATTTAATATTATTGAAGTATTTTAATGAATAATTTAGAATAAGATAATTAATTATGAATAATATAATTTAAAATAAAAAGTATTTAAAGAATAAAAAAATATTAAATTTAGAATAAAGAATACATCAGTTTCATAACAATATATATATATATATATATATGTGTGTGTGTGTGTGTGTGTGCATATGCATATGCATATAAATATATATATATATATATATATATATATATATATATATATATATATATATATATATATATATATATATATATATATATATATATATATATATATATATATATATATATATATATATATATACACAGGGTGTCCTAAAAACATTGACTTTGGTTTTGATTTCTTAATTATTAATCTTAGACATATATAATGCATTACAAAGTTGCGGAAAAAGGTACAGAATTTTATGAAATCGATTAAAATTTTCAAGGGAGTTAAATTTTAAGTAAAACAAAATTTAAAATTTTATGCGGCGCCCCTACAAAAACATTCCCAATGCGTAAAATGTGTCTCATACACTAATAAGGTGATGTAAAAAATTCAGCATTTTATCATAAAAAGTCCCAGAGATATGAAAAGAGAAAAATGCTGACTTAAACCACTTTTTAACGCATCGACATGAATTCTCGGAAGGGAAAATCATGTCAGCAGATTGCGTTTCAGGGGTCAAAATAACGAAAGAAAGCAATGAAAATAAATAATAATTTTGCTACTTATCGGTATAAAAGAATCTATACACTGTGTAGAAATAATAATTTTCTCAAGGATTACAAAGCTTGTTCAAATTGTTTTCGATAAATGCCAAAAATCCATTAAACATAAAAGACAAACAGTATTTGCCTATGATGCATTTCTGCGGTAAGTCATTTGCACTCTTGCTGTAATCATTTACATTTTAATTTGTGATTAACCCCTCACCAAATTTGTTTAAACATATCTCTGGGACTTTTTATGATAAAATGCTGAAATTTTATACATCACCTTATTAATGTATGGGGCACATTTTACTCATTGGAAATGTTTTTGTAAGAGGACCATGTAAAAATTTAAATTTTCTATTTCTTCAAATTTAATCCTCTGAAATTTTTATCGATTTCATAAAATTATGTACCTTATTTTGCACAACTTTGTAATTTACTATATATGTCTAAGATCAATATTTAAGGAATAAAACCGTCGTCAATGTTTTGGGACAGCCTGTATATATATATATATATATATATAAATAGGAAAATAAGATACATTAATATTAATGTTTTCAATTTTATTTTCGCTAAAAAAATTGTAACTTCAGCCAGTTTGAAACTACTATTTGAGAGCCCTTATAATGGTGTATAGTGGCATCCTCGATTATCCATGTCTTCAATGAATCTCTTGTTTAGTAAGAACTTTCATCTTTTCTTCATGTTCATATTCCTTTTTGCTTATACGTGTAATAGTCCTGTCTCCTGCTCTGACTCACTGGACGGGTCAGGGAGTGTACCTGTGGACGTTAGTATTGCCTCCCTGGTTGTATTTCGACTTGTTCATTCCGGTGCTTCTACATAATTTAAGTTGTTGAGGTTGATCGCGTACACACGTGGTGAAAGAAGACGGGTTCATGCCATATGGAAATACAAATTTTCTTATATTAATTTTTTCATCTTTTGATGCCTGTATAGTCTGAGTTTGAGCATTTATAGTAATGTCCTATTGCTCAATCTGAAACAGACATTTGTTTGGGTTAATTAGAATTAAATACTCAGATCTGAAGATGAATTTAATTCTGATTAATCATCGAATTTGGGCAGGTGCTGTTCTTTACTCTTATCGGCGTTATGGCCGTGGTTTTGTTTCTATGGTAATGTTAATATAAATATAAAGATATATATGTATATATAAATATATATATGTATATATATATATATATATATATATAAATACATATCTATATAATATATATATATATATATATAAATACATATATATATAATATATATATATATATATATATATATATATATATATTTAAATATATATATATATTTAAATTATGTATATATATATATATATCTTTCAATGCTGCGAATATCAAACAACTAATAAATTATTTTTTAACTCGCAATCCGTACAACGAGAACCTATCTGTATTGATTATTTAGAATAGGCATTAAATGTCACGATTTCCCTAAATTTGTAAAGATTAAGAATAACCTTTGTAACTTCAGTGAAAAATATAATGTAGTCGACTAAGAACATAAGAACATATGCCTCTTTTTGTTTTACAGACTTGCAATTTTGAAAACATTGATGAATTCCCCGTTCGTTTTTCTACAAAAAACAAACAAAAAACAAACAAAAAAAAACAGGAAAGAGCTCAGATGGTTTCAAAAGATTCAACGGTCCATGAAAGGACGGAAAAAGTTCTGAGTAGCGTAAAAATAATGAAACTAATGGTGATTAAATGGAAAAAAATTCTGAGGGAAATAATATTTGAAGAATTATTCATCACTTGAAAATGTTATAAAAATAGAGATGAAAACGCAGGATTATAAAGAATGAAACTTCAGTTACGGCAAAATCACCAAATATTACAAATAACCTTATTAGTATATTGCATGGATAAAACTTTTATACTATAAGCATTGGTTTGATTGTATTTTAGTACTGAAATAAAAATATAAATAAAAGAGAAGTAAATGTATAAATATCAACTAATAATAGTAAACGTATAAATGCCAACTAATGTATAAATATCAACTAATAATAGTAAATGCATAATATGTCACCTAATCATCCAGATCCAATCCTGAATCACGGCCTCACTGTCAATTTTGTTATTTAGTATGATTCAGGTAGTATCGTGAGAAGAATACTACTTAAAGCAGCGATTTTAATTATTTTAACAGACCAATTGTAACTAAATTCCAATAGCGAATCTTGACATTTTTATCTCCGTTAATCATTAATAAAATTATAAGAGTTCGGGAATATTCAGAAATAATAAAAATATTCATAGTTCACCGTGTTTCTAAGTGCATAGAATTTTATTAATTTTGTGATATAAAACGTCCCCTCCCCCAATTCGTTAATGTTCCCCCTCATTACTAAAGACCCAGGAAGCCCTACAACAAAAATAATTTGATGTGGGCAGCACATGACTTTCCTTATATAAAGCTATGAATTTACTACTGTTACAGTGAAAAAAGAAATAGGTTATTCTTATGGTAGATACGTATATGCTCTGCAAGATATTAAATTTTCATCAGTTAGTTCATTTTCATCAGTTATTTTTATTGATTTAGCGTCATTTTTATCAAGTTGGCGTCCCCAAGTTGGCGTCATTCCGCCAAATCCATCGCCCAAATCTCGCCAAGCGTTATGGACGGAGAAATAAGTTATTCTTATAGCAGATAAATGAATATTGGCGTTCAAATGAAAAATTATTACTCCAAGTATCTTTTCTCATGAATGGAACGAGTTAGGTACATGAGAATGGTGTCACCAAATTTATGGCATGATACGTATTACATATGAAAAGTAAACATGTTTTTCAACGGTTAATATTTTTATTTAATTTATGGGATTTTTTGATAAATTTATTTGAAAAATGGGCAATATCTCGAAAACGGTTCATGCTAGCGTTCTGAAATTTATGTCAATCGTTTTCTAAGGTAAAATTACAAAAGAAATGTCTATTTACGTAACTTTATTAAAGGTTTTGATTTTTTGGTGATTTTTTCAAAATTTCACTCGAAAATTTAGGAGGTTTCTGAACATTCGATTGTGTTTTAACACAATAGACTTCCAGCATTCATGGATTGTGATTTTTGTACCATATTTCATTCGAATAGCTCCATACGTTCGTGGGATATCGTCTCCACAGTCTCACAGACACACACACACACACACAGACATCACCTCAAAAATGATCGATAAATGATTAGGGATGCTTGGAACGTGCTCTCCCGTCGAAAACTCGAATTCGAATTTTCGACCCCGTCACAATACTTTCCTTATACATTATGTATATAAGGAAAGTAAAAATATAAAATTGCTGATTTAAGAAGTTGGTGCTCACTATTATTCCATCGGCTCCACCGTTCAGACAAGCTGCAATAACTGCTGGCCACTGTTGGGGATTGTCATGAGGCATTTCAACACGTTTGTACTTAGCCCTGGGATGAAAAGGGGCAGGTGTAATGTTACTTGAAATGTATATAATATGTATTGTTATATGTATAGCGATGTCTTTGCACAGACGAAATGGGACTTGATGGCGCCTTGGTTATTATGCGCATTTGATATAGGTTGTAAATATTCGGAGATTTGTGTAACAAAATGTCAAAGTTAGAGCTACAAATCTCTGGGAATTATAGCCCCTATTCGTGGCCCGATCCTGGGACCACCCGGTCTGTTGAAAGCCCTCCGGTTCTCGGATTTTAGTGGAGTGCATAGATAATGAGCGTCTCTTCGCAAGCCAATAGAGTGTTGTTGCTGTTGTTAAGACCCAGACCGTCCGACCTACCGGAAATGAGTAAGAGCCAATAGAGTGGTGTTGTTGTTGAAACCCAGACCGTCCGACCAACCAGAAAGGTGTAAGGTAACTGTTTGGACGGTCGGGAAGTTCCACCCAATTTAGACCGGAACCCAGTGGGGGTAGCATCCACAGGGACCGTACCCTCCTTCCCCTACCACCAACCTCTCGGAAGGACTTTCGGACCCACATGTTTAACGTGATCGTACTCCGCATGAACACGGCGGCAGTTTTTGGCAGTGGCTGGAATCGAACCCGGGCCTACCGAGTGCAACTCCAGCGCGCTAACCAATGGGCTACCGCGCCCCGTGCCAATAGAGTGTTGTTGTTGAGACCCAGACCGTCCGACCTACCAGAAAGGTGTAAGGTAACTGTATGGACGGCCGGGAAGTGCCACCCAATTTAGACTGGAACCCAGTGGGGGAGGCATCCACAGGGACCGTACTCTCCTTCCCCTACCACCAACCTCTCGGAAGGACTTACGGACCCACATGTTTAACGTGATCGTACTCCGCATGAACACGGCGGCATTTGTGGTAGCGTGCAAATCTAGCACGCAAACCACGGGGATACCGCACCCGAGATGGCCAACAGCACGCGGTGTTCCGAGGTGGTCACCCACCAAGTACTAACCGCGCCCGATGCTGCTTGACTTCGGTGATCTAACGAGAACCGGTGTTTTCAGCACGGTACGGCCGTTGGCCTAGCCAATAGAGTGTTGATGTTGATGACCCAGACCGTCCGACCTACCAGAAAGGTGTAAGGTAACTGTATGGACGGCCGGGAAGTGCCACCCAATTTAGACCGGAACCCAGTGGGGGAGGCATCCACAGGGACCGTACCCTCCTTCCCCTACCACCAACCTCTCGGAAGGACTTACGGACCCACATGTTTAACGTGATCGTACTCCGCATGAACACGGCGGCATATGTGGCAGCGTGCAAATCTAGCGCGCAAACCACGGGGATACCGCACCCGAGATGGCCAACAGCACGCGGCGTTCCGAGGTGGTCACCCACCAAGTACTAACCGCGCCGGATGCTGCTTGACTTCGGTGATCTAACGAGAACCGGTGTTTTCAGCACGGTACGGCCGTTGGCCCTCAGCCAATAGAGTGTGTTGAAGTTGAACCGCATTGTTTTATGGTACGTCGTTTTCATCGAATGGGAAAGTGAGGGACTTTCTCCCCAATTTTCGTTCCCCTCCTTTTAAAAATTCTGGAGGGACATTTGAAAATGTAAAAATTCAGATGAAATCCTGTTTTCAAGGAGAAACGTCTCCTAGTGTGTTTGAGCACTTGTTTGCAGCCAAGCTGCTTGTTTGAACACTTGTTTACAGTTCATCAGCGCAACGCAGTTAGGCGTTATTAGGCGGCACTTGTACAAAATACATGCCAGTTTTTACGGAACAGGCGCCTCATACCTGCCAAAGAGTACTATACTCCATTGTAGCCTCCATAAAACAGCCATTTAACGATTTGGAGTCTATGGCCATGCGTCGCAAAACCAACTAGGGCGGTGTTTGTGAGACAGCGAGATAGTCGACACTTTTGCTACGCAGTACAACACAGTTCTGACTACAAACGGCGTAGTGTGGGACCCTTTGTACCCTTAACTACTTCCAAGCCGTACAACTGTGGTACTGCAAGTACGGAGTTTTGCAAGGCGTCAATCCTGGGCTCCTATGCTGTGCACGACACGCATCAACTGGGTGACATCTACTGTAATCAGTGCGGTCCGTAGGACTGAAATCCAAATTGTTAATCGGCACCCTTTTCCATTGTGCAGAGGTATTACTACCAGCAGCCATATGCTGGTCAGATTCTTCTGTAATGAGGTATTATGATTTATCTTTGATTTTAAGTGTCTTATATGTATGTGCTGATCGTAATTGATGTGATCTCCAGTGTTAATGTTAACTTTGAGCTTAAGGGATATTAGCCCACTGAACCAATTTTAAAAGTAGTTATATGCAAATTTTTGGAAATTTTGAAAAGTATGAATTAATTGAAAACGTACACCACGAGGTCCAGCTGGGTAGATGAGAAGTAATTGTAATTGTGTATTTTTATATAGAGTGTCAAATTGAGTATTTCATGTGTTCTTTTAATAAATTGTTAAGTGGCCACAAAATTTGGATTCTTTAATTAGCATTATGCAATGTACTAGATCCGTTCGGATCGCACTATACAAACTCATAGGCTGAGCTGGAAAGCACTAGTGGTAAGTGGTAGCAAGGTATATTAATTCTGTATTTCTGTATTTATGTGTAAAATTCACCTCACCACAGGGATGGATGATCTGTTGAGCGAATCCTTACTTTTATGCAACGCCCCGTTATTTATAATAATAAAAACGAAAAATACCTCTATCTGATTGTCCGGGAAGCAATATCTACTGCAGTCACAGATCTGACGTTTTGCATACAGTACAGTCTATACCTGAACTAATGCGCCTCGAAAGCATTTTTTCAATTTTTAATTATATTGTTTAACGAATACTGTCGCGATGTAACTGCTACTAGTAAGATCTAACAGCTACTGTCACGACCTAATGCCACTATCCTCTCCTACAGGTTTTATAGCATTTAATTATTTATTCATTATTATATTTTTTTGCTTAGCGGATAGTGAGCGTGGGAATTTGGCGGCTGAAGAAAAATGAGTAATGTTATCTGTAAATGCATTATTTATGTACAGGGCGTTTATTTACGACAACTCCGGGTAATTCGTTCTAGTAGAACATATGCCAATGCAAGATATGTTTCTTTTCAGTATATAACAAAATTCAATATGCCGTGCGTTTCGTGAAGAGTGTTCGAAAGCAATAAAGAAAATATAAAGAAAATATAATAGCAACGGTTGATCATAGAAGCAAAGTGAAATATGGAAGATTAACAGCAAAGAGATGATGATCTAGCTATGGTAGTCGCCACCACCTGAACTGGCATTGTCTTAAAAATGCAAAATATATATTTTATACGTCTTCTCAATCAAAAATATGTCAATTTGTGCTTATTTAGGGCGATATAAATTTACTCGATACCTTTTAATGAAAAATCGCTGAACTATTGACTTATTCCATCTTAATTGAACTGCAAGTGTAAACAGTTTACTTTCTATGAAAGTAAATATGGAGAACATCGGTAAATCTATTTAAAACAGGAAAACTGCCAATTCTAATGTGTCACCTTTTACTTTTGGATAATATACTTATTGCTGGCATCTTACAATCAAACGAAATATACCTAATAACAATAACTTACACAACAGCATTGTGGATGGCAGGCATATGCTAGTTAGATGACTACAATTGTTTCGAGGGTATTATAACCCCCACCACCGCCACACACATACACCCATATTCTTCAGTCCAAAACATAACAGTTAGAAAAGTATAAGCCCTTAACAAAAGCTCAGACAGAACTGGTCTAACTGTTCTGCTTTGGCCTGAAAAAGGGAGTGCCCTAGAAACAATATAAATACCTAACTGACATATACCTGCTTTCTACAAGGCAGTTGTGTTAGTTTTTGTCTAATAAGCAGTAGTTTGTTTTAATGTAACATAATAACAATATTTGGAATATGTCAGTGAATGTTGCATCAAAAGGTACAGTGAAAATTTCTTTCGTCCTCATTAAGCGCGATAAAATTTTTACAAATTGACATTATTTTATTGGGGGCCATATAAAATTTAAATTTCACGATTTCACAAAATTATCAGTACTGGGTATATAACTGTCATAGTTATATTATATCAATGTTTGCTTGTATTTTATTTTCATATTTCACTTTAATTCTACGACCAACTATTGATTTTATATTCCTTTTTGAAACTCTCTTGAAACTTTTTATTATATATTGTTTGATAACAATATATAACAAACTAAGTTGTCCGTGGTATCCTTGCTAATGATTTCAGAACAATATTTAAAATACTAAATACTTTGAATCTTTCTCGCCATGTTATAAATACTTTAAGTAGTAGAATGGAAATATTTTTATTATATCATCCGTATTTTACTACATTTGCACTGCATTCCAAAAGTTAGGCAAATTCTCAATTAGCAAACTCATCCGTAGAATTTATTGGGTAAAACTTATTGTTGTTTTCGATGGGAATATTTAAATATCAAATAGTGAGCAATAGCAATTTGTTTCTTGAACACAATAAACACTATGCGTGGCGTAAAAACAAGTTGTTTACGCCTAAGAAATTCAATTCTCAAATACATTTTTGGAATAGTATTAGGGATGATTTTGGATTAGATCAGTTTTGGTACAATACAAAGAATACGCTCGGAAGATTCACAACGCTGGTGTACTATTCGGAGATTTGATGTAGAGCAGTTTATTAAGAAAGCCGTGAATTTATTTTTGTGGACCATACTGTGATTTATCTTTTGTGTAAATAATTTCAAACAAATGAGATAGTTATTTATATACCCGTCCAAAATTGTCCTGGGGTTGCAACATCTTATTACATTCTAGTGCATAGCATTCCTGACCAAACGCAATCGCCGTGTAATCGCACCAGCTCACCGAGCAATGTCTACCACAGCCATAGAAAAGTCGATATTCGCTAGTATTGTAAGGTAAAGGAATCATGTCAAAAGACTCTAAGCCTGTGTATCACAAGTGTTTGTGCTTTTGAGCGCTCAGGCCAGAGTGGAACGATTAAAGCGGAATTGTCAGCATGCGACTTGGATAGAAGTACAATGGTCAAATGAACTCCTTACAGATGAATCATGATTTGCACCATATGGCATGGTCAGGTGGCGCTCGACAACAAATGTGGGATATGGAAGCTGACCAGTCCTCCTCCACACATGTATGCCGCGGTCATCGTCACTGAGAGAAAATCGAGATTCGTTGCCGAAAAGAACATGTCTCAAATCGGGCACTGTCCAGTTTGTCCGAGCTCGGCAATAAACCAGACGGTTCTGTCTATGTTGAGGGGTCAGTGGTAGGAGCCTTATAGGATGTCGAAACCTAATCCCACCTTCTGCCAATTGCAATGGCGAATTTCGAACTCGCATTACTTTTGGGTAAAATGTATAAATTCATATAATCTATTTCTGATAATCTAATTTTATATACAGCTCTTTACATCTTTTAATTCTGCTTTGAAACCCCATTGTCATTTTATGTTATTGATATTTTAGAACATCTATACTTCTTAAACCGCAATATGAATTCATTTTAAAGCATTATTTCTAACGTGCAAGAGAGTTATTGGTTCCATTAGATTCGAGGTCAACGTTTTGGCTGATGGAACTGGAAAGTAAAAGTTTGGGTTAATACAATGTATATGTTTCTGCAGTGAAGTAGTTGTAGAGGTGGTGGCTGGCGCGTCTGGAAAACGGAAATTCCCTTTTTGCGTCTGGACTGAGAGGCATCTGGAGTTGATGCGTTGGGAAATGTTTTTCGGCGGGCAGATTGTTTTGGAAGCTGCATAAAAGCTGGCCGAGCGATTTTGGTGGGCGCACTTCCTTTTCTCGCAGTCGAACATCACGCTGCTGTCCGGGTCCTTCTGCCGGACAATTTCTCCGTCCATCTCGGATCCCGGGAGCTTGCCTTAATCGGCCGGTTTTTTGGAGTTCGCGGATGGATGTTTTTCTGTAAGTGTCGCCTTGAGACATCCTGGGTGATCCGAGGCCCTCCGGATCGATGACTTGAATCGTTTCTCCTGTGGAAATGACCCAAGGCCCTTGCCCGGTCCCGTTCCGTGCCTGACGGAGCCCTGATAATGACCGAAAGATGAGCGCCAAGCCTGTCCGGACCATAAGTCTCCTGTAGACCCCCCTGGTGTACCAGATCCGTTTTATATGGAGCAACGATTCGCTAGGTTTCTCCGCTGATGTCCTTTATTCTTCGTGGCTTGAGGTAAGAGTTTTATTTCTGTTTCGAAATCAACCCTGGCGTCTCAGAATATTTTTTGTATCATCTGAAGTTGACTCATAAAAGAACTGCAAGCCGAGCATGATTGGCTGTCCTTGCTGATTCGACGAAAAGCCTGCTTTCATATCTTCTTAAAAATAATATTTAATTCTAATTTATTAATTTTTTTTTGAAATTCGTAAATCCTATTTTTAATGCTCTCAGAGTGCTCGTCCCAGTTTGCCTGGCCATACCATAATTTTTTTATGAAATTTATAACTGTTTTGTGTGCCACTGATTTATTTAATATTGGATAATTACTGTTTGAAGCTTGTGGCATTGGTTGATGAAGTCTTTGCGCTTGAGTCCAGTGGCGTGATGAAAGATTCAGCTTATGTTTTTGATACTCCTTTTATAACTTTAATAAATTATATTATTTTAACTCCTAAATTCCGGTGTTTATTCTGTGTTTTATTTTATATAATATTTGTGGATGAAAAGGAAGTTCCTTAAAGGTAAGGATTTTGATTTTAAATGTTTTTATATGTTTTGGTTCTTCTGTATTTTCGGGCAGGTCATCTTGGAGATTTACTTCTTCTGACAGGAGGGTGAACCTTTGTGGTTATTTGTGGTTTTTTCGATCACGGGTTTGTAAGTGGTGCTGGTGCTTGTGTGTCTTCTAAATTCCAAATTTAGGAGATCACGCCTTCGCATTTGTACAGTCGTCTACGAATATTATACCTTGTTACAGGATACATTAATGATGCAGCAAGCAACTGCCATATCGCCCCGTCCAAGATTATGACTGATACCTCTGTTGAACCAACCAACTTTCTTTCGGTCTATGGTGCAACCTCTCTCTAAATCCAACAATTTTTCGTAGCGTCGTTGAGTACATCTCAGAGGCATCTTTGCACTTAACTTGTAGTATCGAATTAGAAAATTATGTCCCAATTGCTCGTGAGTGGGAACACTATTCGTATGAAAGTCTGCAAGATTAGTCGTTCTCAATCGCGTTGCAGGCCCTATATTATCTTTGGCTCTGATAGTTTGGACATTTGCATAACTCTTAAAGTGACATATGCCTACAAAGTTTTGTGGATGTAGCTCAAATTTTTATGCATATTTTTTTTACAACATACTGTATGTTTCTTATAACAAGCAGCTGAACTTTGACGTCCAGCTCTCATTTTTACAGTCACGTGTAAAATCCCATTTAAGCAATAGGCAAAGTCTTCAATCTTCAAATTGTGTGATTATTTTAATCAAATAACGTCTAATCCCGCATAAATTAAATTTCATATTTTCTACGAATAAAAATTTAAAATATGTTCTCGCTAACTTCAATTGTTTTCTTCATAATCCTTTTTGCATCCGCCCTTATCTAATGTTTGACTTTGTGTGTTACTTCAAGAAAAATATGGGGAGAAAAGAAACCTTATACACATATTCTTCAAAAATTAAATGATTTCCTTTCATGAGCAACTAACAAAAAATTCCGATGAAATTTAATTAGAAAGAAATCGATTGTTGTTAATCGAAAAAAGCTTGAATGTTTTCAATATCCAGCTGAGGTTTTAATATTGAAGTTAATGCAGTTATGCAGGCTTTAAAAAGTTCGTTCAAGGGTAAATGATTAAGTGTAATTGTGAATATTCTGCAATATTTTAGTTTAGCAGACGTGCTTTAATGCTGATCCTGTATGTGCTTTATTTTATTTCTAACAGTGTTTCTTGACATTTCTTGATAATTGTATAATTTGTTATGGATATTATTTTATTAATTACTATTTTGAATCTTGAAATAAAATAGATTTAATTTATATACTTCAATGTTGTGTAATTGTTTAAACACTGCAATTTGATATTTTAATGATTTTTAATAATTCAAAAACTTTTTGCATAAACTTTTAGATTTATATCTTAAATACAAAAATACATTATTATTTATCATAATACATCATTCATCAAAAATACATTATCATTGGCATCTGTGATTTCGAATCACGCGTTTTAATTTTATGGTGCTAAAAATGAAACCAAAATTTTATTACATTATGTGTTGTGTGTTATGGTAGTACTTTAAAAAGGAATTAATAAGTTTTTAACTTAATCTCCCTAAATACCTATTTTACATGTTGTTTTCAACTGAATTGTTTCTTTCTGCACCTGAGTTAATTCACTAAAATAGCTAAATTGATTGCATAATAAAAACAAACTAGACAAACTGAAAAAATAATATTCAATGCTTCCGCGAAATAGGCATAAGTGGTTTTCAGCGGTTTAATCTCACGAATAAGTATGGAAAGTTTAAATGCATACTAAACATTTAAGTCGTACATCACGAGTAAAAGAGGCAGTTGGACTTTAATGCCTTATGATCTAATCATTTAATCAACATATCTTCAGTTGCATTCATTTTGTTTCAGACACGCAGACGTAGGTTTTATAAGGCATTTCGATCACTATTATTTTGTCACAAAATTATACATTCTCGGATATAAATCATGATCATGTAGAAGTCCGAATTCTAAATTTCGATCTATGGACTCAGATATCTAAGGCCATTGGTTAGATAATGTTATGTCTACGGAGAAATGTATGTGTATAATACTAATTACAGTCACTTTTACAAGACACAGCAAGAACTGTACCCATAAGCAAATCCCATTAGCTTCAGCATATGCTATCAATATTCGTCTATCACACGTTATTACTTTGGATAAAACAGAAGTTGATATTGGCCCCATTGAACTTACACTTGGAATTCCTTACTTTGTTGCATCAGAAGTCAGAATATTGGAATGACTGATATTCGAGACTTCAACCAAAAAATTGGGAAAAGGTGGCTAAAACAAAGGTGTCAATTTGAAGAATCAAGAACTACGCAGACAATAAAATGTGCATTAGCATCCTATGTGAATATCACTATTATTTAATATTTTGATTTTTGACACTTTCATTAAATAAACGCGTCAGTTATTCATAATTTACTTAGATAGCCTGCATGTAGTCTGTATGTAAAACATGTCGAAAACCCAGACCGTCCGAATCATCCTAGGATATAGAGCAACTTTTTGGACGGCCGTTCATGTTTTACGCATGTAAAACATGTTGAGACCCAGACCGTCCGACCTACCAGAAAGGTGTAAGGTAACTGTTGGACGGCCGGGAAGTGCCACCCAATTTGGACCGGAACACAGTGGGGGAGGCATCCACAGGGACCGGACCCTCCTTCCCCTACCACCAACCTCTCGGAAGGACTTACGGACCCACATGTTTAACGTGATCGTACTCCGCATGAACACGGCGGCAGTTTTGACAGTGGCTGGAATCGAACCCGGGCCAACCGAGTGCAACTCCAGCGCGCTAACCAATGGGCTACCGCGCCCCCGCATGTAAAACATGTGTAAAACATGAAACTTTGCTTAAGTTTCGTGTCATAGTAGATAACCTATTAAAACGTGTATGTTAATAAATAGGTAATGGTAGAAATTATGGTGAATTTGAAGACAATTAACATACAACTTGACGCGTGGATTCAAGGCATTGGTGACTGAATTCACGATGTCTTCTATAGACCAAACACACACACACACACACAAAAATCAATATACATAAAACGTACATTGAATAAGACAGATAAAATAGACAGAGGGACACAAATATTTGTTAATGAACTTTTAAAGAATTGTCTATAAGACAGTTCTATAAAAGTTCTCTCCAGTGCAGAAGAACAAGGTGTGTTCTAGGGTTTCTTCCACAAAGCAAACAAGGCACTTGTTGGAGTCAGTTAGGTGAATTATCAAAGTATTTTATGTCTGTATTTGGGCCAGACGTTTATGAGCTGCCATTGTTGCTGTTTGATTCATTGAAGACAATTAAACACTGCTTGCATTTTAGAGAGGAAAGGTCACGTAAACTCCCCAAGAGATCTATAATATGATTCCCATTTTATTTTTGAAAATTTAAAATTACACATAAAAGCAGTTCATTCTAAAATAATTGGTACTACGCAAACAAATATACTTGGTGTTTATTCAATCATAAGATGCTAAAAAGAATATATATACTTCAGCCGAATGACACAGACAGGCATCATGTATTACATTTATGTAGTTTTGAAAGCATTTATAGGTGAAGTATTTAAAAAAATCGTAATGTAAATTACCTATGTACGTAAGTCTCGCCATATTTGAATAAATTTATTTTAAGGAATAAAATAACTGAGCTTGAAATAACTTAGTTTCAGGAGCAGAATAACTAAGCTCAGAAGTGAATATAAATTGTCCATGACATCAAAAATTTCAAATTGAGCTATGGTACTGCGATTTGTAATTAAATCTATATTGAAGGTATCATAGTGCTAAGGATTAATAAAATTATGTTCGCAATATATTGCAAGAGTCCATTTAGACGATAACAGCTTGCAATTTCATTCCAGTAGCTCAATGGTATACCGTCGGCTGGTCAGTTCGGAGATTCAGGGTTCGATTCGAGGTTAGAGCAGCAAGGCTCTTTATAACATGACAAAATTTCCGAAGTTTTAGAATATTAAAACTTATGTTTCTATATATTTGAATTCTTATTGAATTTGAATTAATTTTTTTTTAACTTAAATGTATATTTGAGTACTCATATTTTGAAATTTTAAAACAATTTGAAAATGGTACTACACTTTATATAATATCATAGATATTAAAATCTAATTATAGTGCAAATAGAAGCCATAAACTCATATAAAACTTCAGTTTTAAGTGTGTAACACATAAACATTTGAGAATTGTTTTAAATAGACCCCCATTTAAAATCAGGCTAAGATATTTTTTAAAAATAAATTACACTAACTTACATCTTTTAAAGTATTACGAATAATGAAGAAATATCAGCAAAGTGGGCATATTTTAAGCTATACATTTTAAGTCAATAAAGATGTGAGTTTACATAGTACATATTCAATATAATAGAATGAAGAACAAACAGATCCTAACAAAAGATTAATTTAAACCAAATTAACAGGCATTACATGTTTGGTATAAATTTAACCAAACAATTCATAAAGACTTATATATGGATTATACATTTATACTGCATTTTTTTTACTTCTAACCATTTATGTTATTCAAATTTTTTGTAATTTACTTTATCTATTTTTGTTTAAATTTCCTTAAGATTTAATTAAATCTCAAAGTCTTAAAAGTTCAATTTGTCTATATTTAGTCTGAAAATATTTCTAAGGCATTGAAACAAAGCATAAATTTAAAAGAATAAATCCAGAGTAAAAAAATACAGTCCATCCAGAAGAAGAAATGTGAACAAAGTTAAGTGAAAATAGATGAATCAATAAAAGAGGAGTTCTGAATGAACAGCGAGCAAAACACTACTGGTAATTAAAATCGATTTCAGTGAATAACATTTAGGGGAAATTAATTCTAATTGTAAAAGTATTTATTTTTTGCATATTTAAAGTACATATGGTATACCGTTAACATTTTACTACAATATAGAAAAACAGCATTATTGGTGGTTTACTTTTGGACATAATATATTAAGAAGCAATTTTCATTTCAATATAATTTTACAGTGCAAAATTTAAGCAAATATTTCAATAAATCCTGGGGAATAAGCAATTATTATTAAATCTGTATTAAGCTACATTATAAAACATCATGAATTTCAGATATAAAGGTATTACTATTATCACTTAACTTTTGACATTTTTTCTGTAACTCGACCTCTATCTTTATTATTTTTCCCTACAATACATGGTAATGTATAGAAAAAGTATTGTTATCTTGTCAAAAATTACAACTCGAGTTTTCGACGGCTTTACACGCTTTTTGACACCTGTAGAACACGAAAAAACTATTTTTAGAGTGATGCCTTTGTGTGCATCTGTGTGCATGTCTGTGTGTACAATGTATGTATCCATTCTGACTCAAAAACTAATTGATTAAATTTCATAAAATTTTGGAGGTGAGTCATTTGTAGGTTACACTGATGCTGATTAGATTTTTAGTACGATTCGGGATAAAAAAAAAACCTGCTTTTTCTGCGAAATAGCCCGCAAAAGTATTATGTATTCATTATGGGTATAAAGCAATTGAACAAAGTTTGTATACATAAGTCACTTAAGGGCTACCTTGGTGGTGATTAGATTTTGGTACGATTCGGATAAAACCCTACATTTTTTGCGATATGGTAAAAAACAATCGTCAAAATCTAAAATAAAAGTCTACGCATTTTCAAATGTTACAATTAAATACTTCTTTTACAGATCATTGTTGACGATGGAGAGAATAAGACTAGATATTTTAGTTTTTTGCATCCTTGCTACCTCGCCTTTAAGAAAATACGCCCGAGTACCAAATGAAAACGAAAATTAAAGTAAAAGTACAAATTCAGTGTCATTTCAGATAATTATGCGTGTGATTTTGTGCAATTAAACCCAATTTAATGAATTATTAAAGAAATATAGAATAAATGAATTTGAGTCTGTAGGGACAGTTCTGTGCTGTCCATATCATATTATTTTTATATTCATTAAAGCGAATATGACAAATGCATTTTGTAGACAATGTTGGACTTGATATGGTGTGCGGTCTATTTTTTTTCTTTCAACATCTTGGCATGCCTGCTTTCGATTCATATTTTTGTGGCAATATGTGTTCAATCATTCAAACAATATTGTGTCTAACTGACTCAAAACGAAAAACAAGAATCAATACACATAGAAATAAATGGAAATAGGTCAACTTGCTACACTACCTGAAACCTCATTATTACAGTCGTTCCTATTTTTATCCATCAAAAAGAAACGCCTTTATTAATGATATTTTAATTTCCTAGGCATATCGGTTGTTGAGCAATGTTCAGTGAAACACAGATCTCTTAACGAAATGGTACAAATAAGATAATTTATGGTGATGTGGTGCATAAAATGGTGTCCAGGTGGTCACACAACTATTCAGCTATAGCTGCCTAGGAGAAATATTAACAGTTTCCATTTTAGTAGTTGTGTATTTGATATAGATACGTGTATATTATATTTATGTCAATAACATCAAATGTTGAATGCACTCACAAATATCAAACGAAAATATATGGAGTTTCACTGAACTCGAATCGAACGTTTTTGATAGGATGTGTGTGTACCCGTGTCCGTGAGTTTGTGGATACGATATCTCACGAACAAATGGAACGTTTCGAACTAAATTTGGTACAGAATTTACAATCAGTGAGTAGGGGAAGAATATTGATTTTAAACGCAATCTAATGTTCGAAAAATTCCTACATTTTCGAATGAAATTTTGAAACAAATCATCAAAACATCAGGACCTTCAATAATATTACGTAAATAACAATTTCTTATGCAATTGACATAAATTTTAGAACGCTCGCATGAACCATTCTCGAGATATCGCACATTTTGTACACTTTTCATATGTGATATTATGCGCTGAATTTGTTAACATCAGTCTATTGGATCTAGTTTGTTCTATTCACGAGGGAAGATATTCTGAGTAATAGTTTTATATTTTAATGACTAACAATTCGCCAACAATAATTTACATATAATAAATGCTCTTCTCTCTATATGCCTATAACGTTTGGCGAAAAATTTAGGAAACTTGGTGAATAATTTAGCTAAATATAACCAACTTGGCGGTGTTTCAAAATAAAAATTGTGTGGCGATATTGTGCAGTGAATCATATACATACTTTTTCACCGTGGAAGAAGTAAATTTATTACTTATATAAGGAAAGTTGGGTGCTGCCCACATCAGATTTTAAAGATATGTAACATGAATGATCTAATCCACGGAAAAGGGAATAAATGGTGCATTTAATTTAGAAATATATATGTTTTATTGAAATCACATTATCCTTTATATGCATAGACTACTGTTGTGCAAAGACTATATACCTACCCGTACACAAATTTAAAATAATTAATTAATCAAAATAAAGTCAAATAGTTATGAGGAAAATAGCAAGTTTTACAATGCCCTTCCCAACAGTTGCAGTAAAATATAGAAAATGTATACAAATCACATACGAAATTGAGCAAGATTGAGGGTTTTGGCAGATTATATTCAAACCAATATTATATACATCTTATAATTTTCCAAAATTGGTATTCTGTAAAATTTTCAAAGGTGAGAGTGTAGGAAGGTGAAATAGTTTTGACAGTTTTATATAACATACATTTTAGATAAAGGTAATATGACCCTTTATTATTCACAAAGTTCAAACTTTTACAAGACGCGAACCAAAAACTCTTATCACCGAAGTGATAAGAGTTTTTGATTCGATAAATTGATAAATTGATTTGGAGAGATAAATTGAAAAATTGAATACATCACTTTTTCAAATGTTGTATTGGACTCGATATGGCCGATGTGTAGTTGTTTGTCTCTTCCAACATCATTGGCGACATTTTTACTTCTTGGAGAGTTGGAATTTGATACACGCCTTTGTCTAGTAGAACATTTAAATCTAATAAAATTAGGCGGATCCGCAAAAAATGGAACTGACATTTATTTGCAAAATTCCATTTTCGACGGAAGAGTCCGTTTCAAGCATACATGTACTCGAATAGAACGTTTTTAAAGTGATGACTGTGTGTACGTGTGTACGTGTAATCGTGTGTGTGTACGTGTGTACGTGTAATCGTGTGTGTGTACGTGTGTGTCCGTAACTCTGTGAATACAGTATCTTATAAACGAATGGATAGATTCGAACGTGATTTGATAGGATTTTAACTATCCTTGCATATTGGAAGTTTATGGATTTCAAACTCCATCAAACATTCAGAAGACCTCCACATTTCCGTATGATTTTTTTAAATAAGTGCATTCAATAACATGACATAAATAATCATTTAATATATATTTTAATTTTATTCTAAAACGAATGACACAAACTTTAGAATGCTAGCTTTAACCGTTCTTGTGATATTGCAAGTTTCACAAATAAATGTACCTAAAAAATGCATAAAAATGCACAGTTGTAGGTATCATCAAATTTGTAATATGTAATATTTGATGATTAATTTGGCGAAATATCTCAAAGTTGTTGACTTTTTAACGTTGTGCTAATGTATCGAAAATGTGGCCAAATTGGAAGAAATGGCACTAAAGTTACGAAAATGAAGCCAAATTCATGAATACATAATAATTTACATATTTTATTATAATATAATGGCGTATATTTCTTAGCAGAAGCTATCATTATTTCCAATGATCAAGTTATATTTTCACAAAATATAAATAAATTTGGTGCTTCAAAATAATTTTACATTTTGTCATCCAGAATAGCGCCGAATCTCAGTGCACTTTTCAACGATAAAAACATTGTGGCGTTGATCTTGCCCATCATTATTTTGCATTGAGAGACGTAAAGTACTTGCAGTATGTACATCAGATTCTTTCTTTTCCGGTGCAGCGCTTACTGTCAGTCAGCTTATAAAGGTGTTGGAATGAACAAGCAGACGTCTTTTGAGATAAAACAACAAATTTATTCTTAAACTGTGTAAATCATAAAATAAACTCCATTAGCGTAATTTACAAATAATAAATCAAAATATACATGGTTCACCAATTCTTCCATCATCTGCATCCACACACGCCACACTCCACGTACCAACTCGTACCATCTTTCACTTATTTCCCATTCTCTGGAATCTGTCGTATCGTCTCGTGCTTCGCACTTCGCCTTTTTATAACCTAATTGCCAGCTTCCCATACAACCCACAATCTACGCTGCTGCTTTTTAAATTTAGACTCTTTTTTCTCCGAGGAAGTCACTACTTGAAAAATAAGAAGTCCGGAATAGAAATTGCTAATCCTTACAATCTAAGAAAAATCGCCTGCTGAAATATTTCAGTTACAATAATATGTAAGGTAAACCATGGTTAGTTGGCTATAGTTTATTTAAATTGAAGATTGCGGGTCTATTTTATTATAATATATGATCATAAAAATATTAACAGACTCAATTAAGTTTAAAGTTTTATATTTACACGGACTTTTGTGAAAAACACTTAATAGGAAGTAAAGAATCCGGAAATTTTTAGACTATACTGTTGGCCATTTATCCCTTGGAGTTTTTTATGTGTCTTGCCAACATTTCTTCATTTTCTGTCCCTAATAAATAATGTTTTCCCATCGAGCCCTTAACTATGTTTCCAGTTTTCTATCCAGTGTTCACGAAATTCAATGGAAGCTTGTCGGACTAACGTGCTATTACACATTGCTTAAATTACTTTACATAAACCATCTTGTGTCCGCTCCCCGTGATTGCTACCCTGTTTCTTAATATATATATTTGGCACCTGGAAATAAAGCGAGAAACTGCTTAACATGCATGACGAAGTAATCTATCAGGTAAACAGACTGATAAACTAACCCTAAAAAGAGCGGGCCTTCTATCCTTAACAAACGGGATAGATGGCCATGACACTTATCCGGTAAACGTGGCGTCAATGAAACTCATTGGGCTTAGGTATACACATACAGTGTTTAGTTCCTCGTTTAAGCTCGATTGGAAGATTTTACCTGAAATAAACAGTAATCACAAGTCAACTTAGTGAACGGAAAAACATTTTGAGGGGATGAAAATATATATGGTGGAAAGTTATATACTTACAATGCCGCTATATTTTTTTGCGCAAGTCAATATCAACCTTCTTCTTGAATATCTGACTTATAACTGTGTGATTAGGGCTACCATCTGGCGGTTACTAAACAAATGACAGATATTGGCCATCTTACTCGGATTTACCCTATATTCATTCAAATGGAATCTGCCTATACCCTCATTTCCCTTTCACACTTCTAAATATTAATTTAGGATGATGATTTGATCTATATATAGTAATGTTTTTAATTGAATATGCTTACACCGGCAGTTCAGTTCAATTTCCTATGTGCTTAAAATTTATTTTATACTTTTCCGTGAGTCACGTGCGTTGTGCAGCGGAGTACATTAAAAGCTGAATATAATTTTTCTCAGAATATAATTTTTACTTTCGTTTATTGTTTACACAGTTTACGTTCAGACCTATGTAGTATTATACGTGGATATACGCGTTAAAACTTTTAGCCGTCACATGACGTTGCCCCAGCGCACTATTGGGGGTAGGAACACACCGCCCCCAACGACACAACATCCATGACTGAAGATGGGACTCGAACCCACAACCAGGCAGCCGAACGATCTCTAGGAAACGTTTGCCTTGACCGTTCGACCACCGCTCGAGAAATCGAGTCTGAGATGGCAAATTTTGATGTCCGTAATTTACCTAGCAACGTACTGTAATGACATGAAAATATGATGAATGAAAATGTTCGGTGGGACAAAACACTTTTTTCGAGTTTCAACTTTCTACATACTCTGGAACGATCCCGTAAAAATGTTGAACTTGAATGGCAAACATAATCTACGTGAAGTTAATTAGGAATGTAAGGAAAAATAGCCCTTTCAAATAAAATTCCTTTGAAATCTAAGCGTTTAGATAAATTGAGTGAAGTAATATCATTCATGTATTTCTTATAGGGTTCAAGGGAGAAAATCCTGCGGAATCCGAATTTTATGTTACATAAATTTATAGAGGCGTATTACTTTTATTTTCACGCTTGGATTTTGATGATTGTCTAAAGATTATGTTTGTATATCTACAGGGAGAATAATCAGTTGATCTCGGACGGTATCAAGAGACCAGAAGATCCGCAGAGTTGAAAAATGTGTTCCGAGAAATGGAGCAGAGAAGACAAACAGCGATTAAGGCAGTGAAAGGAATGATAAAAAAGCAGAGCATTTAAAGCAAAATAAACTTTTTCTCGGTCTCAGGGGTAACATAAATGGGAAAACAAAATATACAAATAAAACGGACAGCCGTTTTCCATGTCAAAGAAGAGAATATCCATTAAAAGGTTTTTTTTTCTAGATGAAGGGTTTACTTTGGAAGCTGGGGCATTTCAGTAAATTAGTTGTATGTCCTTTTAATGCATATGATACATTCACTTAAGCAAAATTTACTTTTTAGTTTGTAGCAAATACAATTATATATTTTGTTAAATGATATTTGATACGCGATTAAAAAATTATAATGATATGGATTATTATCTCTGAAAAATTTGAATAAAACACAATCAATACATTAGCATGCTGTTATATTGCAATAGGATTGTCTTTGAAATTGAATTACTTGCAATTAGTAGTTAATGGGAAATGTGTAAAGTTTGTTTGTCAAATAGCCGAGTTTTGGATCATTATACATGAAAATCCAACACATTATATAGTACATTATAAGATTTTTTTATGATGGCTTAGTTGTATTACGGCATCAATCAATATTTTAAATTCAGAAAATAGCTTAACGCTTAAATCAAGGTACAGTAAATGACGAAGTTGAAGTCCCAGACAATTGACTGACCCGAGGGTATTCAGTAGCCGTTTGATTGGCCGGACTGTGAATGAAGGAGTGTAAATGACGGAGTGTTGAAAACCCAGACCGTCCGACTCCTCCGAAGACATAGAGCATCCATTTCGACAGCCGGTAAAAAAAATGACGGAGTAGAAAAGTTTTTGTAAAATTTATGTAAAGGATCTTAAATGTGCTGAATAAACCATCACACTGATGAATCACCATCACACTGTACGAGTATAACGTCATCATTTCCTAGCATGCGTATGTGATCCATGATCACCTGTAAATAATTTAAAAAGTAAAAAAAAGTAAAACTTTTAAAAAAAATAGAAAAGAACCATCAGAGACATAGAAATTTGTGTCTAAAAATTTTGTGATATCAAATTACCAAGATTTTGCTTTTTTAATTCCGGTACTTAACATTTAGCAGTAGTTCCATACATTTAAGTTAATTGTATTACATGCTAATTATAACCGTTCTCCTCATGAATATCTTAAAACGTTTTTCTGAAAATGAAAATTATTACATTTTGAGCACTTGGCGGCCACACTTTCATGTTTTAAATAAATTTATTATGTCTGAATTATAAACCATCGCAGATAATTTAATGTTATTTGTGTTTTTTCCAGACATGTCCGCAAGATTTGTCTTAATATTTTTTTTTCTAATTAAATGCATAATTTGGCAATGTAAGATTGTTAGGAAGGAAAATTATATTGTTATTTTGTCAAATGTAGCCGTCAAGTGTATACAATGTAGTCATTTTCATATAAAATGGCAATTAAATACCGGAATTTAAAAAGGAAAATCTTGGCAATTTGATATCGCAACTCTTTTAGACACAAGATTTTCTATTTTTGTGCTAGTGAGTTCCTTTTTCTAAGCTTGGCGTTTTTCTTATGTTCTTACAGTTTTTTAGGGGAAATCAGTGCTGTTTCTAAACAGTATATATTTTTTTACCCTCGCACTTATTTAGGGTGCATCAAAGGAGCTTATTTATGTATTACTCTGGCGCAGAGGTAAAAAGGCGTACGTACGTAATAAAACATTACCATACTAGGAAGCATCAGTTGATGTGTTCTGCGTTTGAGCATCTTGGTAAAGGCGTACTAAGTGTCAGCAAAGCAGGAGTGTCGAGCCGTATATGCGCTTGCGCACCAGGCGAAGACGTGTTTAAACGCCATAGTTAAAATTTTCTAAAAAATATACTTACATATAAAATTTCATTGGGATACGTCTTTTCGTTTCTACGTACTTGCATATATACTTCACAGACATATACAAACATACAAATAAAAATATTTCCAAAAATTTTCAAAATGTCTTTAAACGCACTTTTTAGGCTAAATCTAATTAAGATTAATTAAAAAATTTGTCGATAACTTATTCTACGTAACAGTTTGAGAAGATAGTGATAATATTCTATAGCCAATACTGATACAATCTAATAAATAATCTAAAGGAAAATACATCTTACATGTGCCTAAATTATTTAATTGTAAGTAAAGTGGCCAAAGAGACTACATACGTGATTTGTTAACACCGAGAGAAACTTATTATTTCTTGCGTGTTCTAATTATCCATTTGTTTCAAGCTTTACCATTTTCAAAAGAGTATTATATGCTATTTAAGTAATATTGATTACAATCGTACAAAATGTACAATTAAAACTATGACAGTGACATAATAAAGAAGTTTAACTTACGGCAAAACGTGTTGTTCAAAAAATAATTATTCGATTTTTTACTTTATTTATATACATAGTATAATGTAGAAGGGAAGTATTGTGACGGGGTCAAAAATTCGAATACGATATTTCAATGTGACTGCACGTTTCAAGCATCCATGAACACGAATTGAACGTTTTTAATCTGATATGTATGGTTTTTTTTGGTGTGTGTGTGTGTGTGTGTGTGTGTGTGCCCGTGAGTCTCATGAACCAATGGATAGATTCGAATGAAATTTGGAACAAAAATTACAATCTGTGAACACTGAAATTCCATTGTTTTAAACTCAATCGAATGTTCAAAATACCCCGCAAATTTTCTATAGACTAGAAAACTTTCAATAGAGTTACGTAAATAATCACGTCTTATGTAATTTTCCACTATAAGACGATTGATACAAAAATTAGAACGCTGGTATGAAACATTCTCAAGATATTACACATTTTCCAAATACCCTCGGAACGCCGCGTGCTGTTGGCCATCTCGGGTGCGGTATCCCCGTGGTTTGCGCGCTAGATTTGCACGCTGCCACAAATGCCGCCGTGTTCATGCGGAGTACGATCACGTTAAACATGTGGGTCCGTAAGTCCTTCCGAGAGGTTGGTGGTAGGGGAAGGAGGGTACGGTCCCTGTGGATGCCTCCCCCACTGGGTTCCGGTCTAAATTGGGTGGCACTTCCCGGCCGTCCATACAGTTACCTTACACCTTTCTGGTAGGTCGGACGGTCTGGGTCATCAACATCAACATTTTCCAAATACATTTATCAAAAAATCACATAAAATTAAGAAAAAATTAAGTATTGTAAAATATGTTCACTTTTCATGTGTAGTATTATGCGATAAATTTGTTAACATCATTATCGTGAATCTAGCACGTTCTATCCACTAGAGGAGATAATTCGGGTACTAGATTTTTATTTGGACGCCAATAGTCATTTACCTACTATATGGATAACCTATTTCTCTTCCATAACTCTTGGCGAAATTTGAGCGACAAATTTGGCAAAATATCGCTAATTTGGTGAATTTTTTAGAATGCTGCCAAATTGCAGAAAATGTCGCCAAATTGGTAAAAATGACGCTAAATCAATGAAAAGGACGACTAATTGATGAAAATTCAATATCTTGGAAAGAACATAAGAATCGACTATTAGAAGTTCTACGGCCGTCCATCTATCCGTCCGTAACGCTAGGCAAAAATTTTGGTAGGATGTTGCAAACTTGGCGACGCTTTAAATGTTTGCAAAATGAGGGACATGTCTCCAAATTAATAAAAATGTCGCCAAATTGATAAAAATGGCGCCAATTGGAGGAAATGATTTGCAAATGTTGAATTCCATCGTATGAAGTGCTTACCTTCTAGTATATAAGACATGTTCTTCTCTTTGTTTATCTGAAACACTGGGCGATACATTTGGTTAACTTGGTGAATAATCTAGCGGGATATTACCATCTTGGAGATATTTTGCCCCAAATTGACGAAATTATCGTGAAAGTTAAAGAAAATGACGCTTCATTGTTGAATTAATTATTAAATAATGCGTATTGAAGATGCTATCAGTGTCCATAATTGTTAATTTAGAGTTTCATGAAATATAAGTTAGTTGAGTACTTTGAAAAAATATTACATGTTGTCATCCAAAAAAGTGTTAAATTTATAATTCAACGTTAAAATCACTGTAACGTGGAGTTTTTCATCATTTTGTCACTCTGCAAAAAGTAAATTCATTGCATTGTATAAGGAAAGTCATGTGCTGTCTAAATCAGATTTTTTAAAAATATATTTTAAATTAAAGTATGTACAATTATCTTTTAAAATAATATTTACTCGAGTCTGTCCGAGTTTAACTTTTGACGTTATTAAATTTAATACTTTTCAAACTTTTGACGTTATTAATTTTTTTTCATCCACTTATTACAGTTAAACTAAAAGATTTACCGATTAAATAAAGTTATAAAAATATTTTACAGGAAACAAAAAATAAACTTTTTCTTATGCTAATGAAGGATATTCTGTATCTCTGAAGTTATTTTTCTATGTTCACCCTTTTTTTAAAAAAAAAAAAACTCAATTTTAGTGTACAAAAAGGAGAATGTATTTCTGAATTGCCCTCCTTCGTGGTCGGTTTATTTCACACGTAAAACATTCAGACACTGTAAACTGTCTATGGTTTTGATGAATGTAATTTTTTCTGTTAGTCTGTGGGGAAATTTTTAAGTTGGTAATAAAAACTTTAACCATTATTTTCGGCTTATAATATTCGACAATGGTTTTGCAATTATTTTTGGCTTTGGATTTTGGGAGTGGATTTTCATTTTCGGAATTTCACAAGTTATGCAAAGAAAGGTGAAAAGTGAAATGATTTTACTATTTTCTTCCAAAATAGTGTACTAAATAATCAATTTAACGATAATTAAAAATCGAAAATTTAAGTTTTTGAACCACATATTTGAAATCCTCATATTTAACGTACTAGTACGTGAGCACGTGGGCAATTTGTGCATTGCTGGGAGCTATGCGCTATTTCTCTTCAACCCCGGCTGTACCCCCGGTGTAATCTACTCTAAGGTGTACTGTATCTTTTTAGGCGACCAGTACAGTGCCGTCCAATTTTGACTAGAACCCAGTGAGGCAGCATCCACAGGCACATCCTTTCTTCCCAACATCCACAGGCACATCCCGCCTTCCCAGCATCCACAGGCACATCCCGTCACTAACCTCTCGGAAGGATTTACATATTCAACACATTAACAGACCCACATATTTAACGTGCCTGCATTCCACCTGAACATGCGAGCATTTTGGGCAGATGTGGGAATCGAACTCGGATCGTCGGGGTGCAATCATTCTCCGCAAACCACTGGGCAGTTCCACCCCTATTCATGTATTAGTTGACTAGAGGTAAAGTACACTAGAAAGTTTTACATATTCGTAATAATATATTCAACCACTTTAGTAATATTTATCAAACACAGTGATACGCCCAATTGTGACAAAATTGCTAAAAGGCGATGAATTGCAGGCTTTATATTTGATTTCAGAATAATGTCCTTGTTTTAAAATCGCTATAAAATGTCCATTCAAATATATCCAAATATTTAAAAAGTATCAACTAATAGCATGTTCTTATATTTGTTTCTAATTGTCTATGTCAACGAACCGCAATGTGTTACAGAAAACGCTAGGGATTCATCAGAGTAACAAAAACTCTGGGACGAAAAGAGTGTTTCTTTAAGAAACAAGAATAGTTGTACAAACCAAGATTAAGTTTGTTAAAGGAAATAGGGAAAAAGTTATTTAAAGGCAAATAAATTTCTCTTTTCTCAAGAGAATTTATAAAGCTATAGAGAGTGCAAATGAATAAGAATTCGGAATTTTTTCCGGTGTAAAAAACGAAACAAAATTGAGCACCATCCACTCTAACTGTACTTTTAAAAAAATATGCATGACTTAAAAAATATATATATAAAGATCATCAACTTGAAATTTAAAATATTTTAAAATGATAAGAATTCAGCATTTTGTTACGTCTACGAAACCTAAAATTTTGTATAAAATTATTGTACCATTCACATTAGTGTACTTCCAATACATGATGTTTATAAATGTACCTACAGTACATGCTGTTTTTGATGTTTATAAATGACCATTATTGTGATGGAGTTAAAATATAAGCCGTTGATTTTGTCTAGATGTTTATATATCTTGACGTTTTTACTTCAAAGTAATATGCTTCATTAAGAATATTTTTTTCCGTACGAACCCTATAGAAATGTTCAATAATCGATACATTTATCGAATTAATTGTAAATGCGGACATATATATATGTATATATATATATATATATATATATATATATATATATATATATATATATATTATGTATATTATATATATATTATATATATATATATATATATATATATATATATATATATATATTATATATATATATATTATATATATATATATATATCATATATATATATATATATATATATATATATATATATATATATATTATATATATATATATATATTATATATATATATATATATATATATATATATATATATATATATATATATATATATATATATATATATATATATATATATATATATATGATCAAACTAAACTTGACTTAAAATACCGGTAAAATTATATCAAAATTGCATCAAAAGCTAAAATCACAATTAATAAATCGTTTATTGCTATAAACATTGATGGATAACAAGTTATTAGGTTTGATTTTTCCTCTTCCTCTGTTATTCAAAAGTGTTCTTTGGTTTTCGGTTTGAATATCTTTGAAGACATTCATATTATTAAATATTCCATTTATCTGACCAATAAATTGCCAAATACAACATATTTTTTCAAGGTAGGGCATATCTATTTCTAATAATTTATTTCATGTTTCGCTCTTACCCAGCATTTTATTTACTTCGTTTGCTCCTTCAGTTTATAATTCCCTGATCTTTTTTTCTCTTTTTCCCTTTTGACTTCTATTTTCTCACATCAAATGGAACTACCGTAATGTGTTTCATTTTCTCTGTTTATACGGTATAGTATGTAGATCTTATTTATACGTTCATGTCCAGACTTGTTCGCACTGAAGGAGGAAATTGAATGATTTCTGAAACTTGCATCTACTTAACCTCCAAATTACAATCTGAGAACTGCAGAAAAAAATCGTAAATGCAGCACATATGCAAAACAATGATATACTAGTTACAAAGATAAGTAATATGCTTTTTATTCAAGCCCTGTAAGACACGCGACCTCACGTACTCAAGTAAAGTTGGAAACTGAATTAATTATGTTCGTGAAGCTGTAAAGAATCTCGCTACCGAAACCATGAGTTGAACCACTGATCTTCGTACTGGACAACCTATGATCGAACGTTGAGCTACTGAGAGGGAATTGCAATCTCTTATTGTCGAAGCGGACTCTGCATGCCCCATCCTCTACACGTCAGATTGACGTACAACAAACAATCTGACAGATCCCTGCTATTTTACCTTTGGTTAGTCCCCTGACACTATTTTGATCCTCGGGTTCAACATCTGTGTGGTCGTTATCCTGCCGGTATGAAATTGGAGCTCAATATTCCAGACTACTGAATAAGGGCTAGTCAGAGTAAGAGACACTACTGAATAAGGGCTAGTTGGAGTCACTTTCAGACCACCGGTATCTTTTCACTAACCTACATGATTAAATTGTCCAAATGCCATTGTATAACCACGGATCTTCGTACTGGACAGCCGACGCTCTATCGTTGAGATACTGGAACGGAATTATAAGCTTTTATTTTCAAGAAGGGCAAGGTCGCGCTTCTTGTTGGTTCTGAAGAAAAATGATCTCATTTACGTTTAAAACTATTAAATCAGTTTTCTGTATGTATACTGTTATATTTATAGATATTTCAACCTTATTTTTATCTGTTATTACAATTATTTACACTGTGACACCCAGAAAAATTGGTCATAATTTAAAATATATATATATATTGTTCATTGTTTGGTTATCTTTATTTTTAATGTATCCCTCTCTTTAGTTTTATTTTCATTCGAAAATCCAGTAAATATTAGGAAATCTAAAATTCTATGTGGCGGAGGCAACACCCTTGCTGTGTGTGGCCGAGCATTGTCCTATTGAAAAATGCCTCTTGGGATCCCTGCTATGAGTGGCAATACATGTGACTGAAGGGTGTCACGAATGTACCGCTGGGCTGTCATGGTTCCGTGGATCAATATTAGAGATGACCGGGTGTCGTATGCGACGGCACCCCATAGCGTTGTGTGCCGCTGTAAAGCGAAAGCAGTATTGAGACGTTCACCATGGGGTCTCCACACACGTACACGGTTGTCATCACTGCCCAAATTGAATTTCGATTCGTCGCTGAAGACGACCTGTTTAAATTCGGTCTCGGTCCAATCCCGTCGAACGCGACACCACTCCAAACAGAGGCGACGGTGGGTGAGAGTCATTGGCAGCACACGTAACGTGCGCCGACGCGATACCAAATGACCTTCAACCAGGCGCCACGCGATGGTACGGATATATACAGGGCCCGCACACACACATTGTGTATGCGATAAATTTATTATCATCTTTCTGGTAGATCTAGCCCGTTTCATTCAAGAGAGATAGCTTTGTAATTTGACTCCATTGGTCGGTTATATACCATAAGATTAACCTATTTCTCCATAAACAATGCTCGGTGGAATCTTAGCGGATAATTTGGCGGAATATCATCAACTTGGCGAGTTGTATTAATTTTGCCAAATTGACAAAAATATCGGCAAACTGATAAAAATGTCACCAATTTAATAAAAATGACGCCAAATCTATGAAAATGATGACTAATTGATGAAAATCCAATATATTCAAAAGAATAAGAATTTACTATAAGAGAAGTTATTTTGGGTGATAGTTTTGTATTTGGAATCCATTAGTCGTTTATCTTCTAAAAGAATAATTCATTTCTCCGACCATAATGCTTGACGAAACTTTAGAGACGAGTTTGCAGTATGCCGCCAAATGGATGAAAATGTCGCCACATTAATAAAAATGTCGCCAAACTGATAAGAATGACGCTAAATAAATGAAAATGACAACAAATTGATCAAAATTCAATATTTTGGAAATATTGTAAGACTCTACCAAAAGACGTCGTCTGCCATGCTTGGCAAAATTCTGGCGACGAATTTTGGCGGCATTTCACCAAGTTGGCGGCTGTTTTAAATTTTGCCAAAGTGTTAAAAATGTTATCAAATTGATAAAAATGTCACCAAATTGATAAAAATGACACCAAATAAGGTGCAGTATTTTGTAAATTTTTAATTCAGTCATATGATGGGCACACTTTTTATTGCATAAGAAATGCTCATCTTAATATCGCCAACTTTATATTTGGCTTTACACTGAAGACATTTCGTAAAAAAAAATACGCTAAGTTAATGAAAATGACGACTAATTGATGTATTTATTATTAAAATATTTAAATATATGGACTATATAGCTTATTGAGGATGCTATCAATATTGTTAATGGTTAAATTAAAGTTGCATAAAATATAAGTTAATTGGGTACGAAATAGTTTTAGATGTTGTCATCCGGATGTATAATTTACTTCACCAAATGTACAATTTACCGTTACAAACATTATGTCATGGATCTTTTCATCACTTTTTCACCGGTAAAGAAGTAAATTCATTGCATTATATAAGGAAAGTCAAGTGCTGCCCACATGAGATTCTTTATATTATTGCATGGGTGGTGTACATTGAGACTGCAGTATTCTTAAAGACGGTCCACTGTATATTTCAATGCAAAAAGATAGCAGGTATAGAATAAGGGGTTGGACAGGGGTATAGAATAAGGGGTTGGCAAGTAATAAGGGTATGGACAAAACAATATGAACACTTGTTAATAACAATACTCGAGGGAAAACAGTCGTATACTCCCACCCTCTAGTGTTGAAACTTTCCACTTATTGAACGAGAATGTACACACATCAGTCTGTCCGGCCATCCACCATGCTGCTCTAAGTCCTCGGACGAGTCGGTTGGCCTGGGCTTTCGACACATCAGTCTGTGCGTAGCAGTGGTAGCGGTCGGATGCAAAATATATTGCGGCGTTAAAACTTCGTTATGGCTGACCTCTCAGACTTCAAAAGAGGAATGATCCTTGTGGCCCGTTTCGCCGGAGCCTCAATAACGAAAGCGGCCACCCTTGTTGGTGTCGGGAGAAATACCGTGTCGATGACAGCCTATATCAAACAGGGAAAGACATCATCTGCCAAGCACAACGGTGGCCGACGGTGGAAACTGGATGATAGATACAGAAGTGCTTTCAAGCGGATTGCGGTCAGAAAGTACAAGACAACAGCATCCCAAATAATATCTGAGAAGAACACACACTTACAGGAAGCTGTATCATTAAAAACTCTCTGCGTGAACTGCATGCGGCAAACATGTACGGTAGAGCTGCATATCCAAAACCATTGGTTACACCATGCAATGTCTTGAAACGACGAAAATGGTGTCGCGAGCATGAAAGTTGGACACAACAACAATGGGAGAATGTCATCTGGTCAGAGAAATCGTCGTTCACATTATTCCAGACCATCGGACGTGTTTACGTTTGGAGAACGCCGGTAGAAGCTTATCATGTTGACAGTCACCGTCCTACTGTTCAGCATGGATGAGGATCAGTGATGCTGTGGGGCGTTATGTCGCAATGTGGTCTCGGCCCACTTGTTGTCCTGATGGAAGGGGTAAAAGCACGGTATTAGATCAGTATTCTTGCCGATATCTTCATCCAATGGTGCAAACTTTGTTCCCTGATGAACGACCTATGTACCAAGAAGATTATGCTCCCATTCTAATTGCTGGAATTTCCCGAGACTGGTTTAATGAACAGGATGATGAAGTACAACACCTCTTGTGGTCTCCGGTCGTCCAAATTGCTGCAAAAGTCCTCGGATGGTCTGGGTCTTCAACCACGTGTAGCCTCCTCAGTCCCAACCCCTGTATATATAAATAGCGGAATAGCGGATAGTTCTAAATCGTATTCCCGATTGTCACTGGGCAGAACCTTAAGGAGGTGATCCTTTATCTGTGGTTTATATGTGCTGTTTAAGATAATACTTTATCAAGTATCTTTTACGGGCCCGTCAATGTCTTATAAACGAACAATAAAATATTATGCTCGAAAGGAAACTATTTCATTCTTCCGAAAATGAAATACATTGCAAACATCTGGTGCAACAATATGAAATGCAGATATCTTCTCAAAGTAAGTCAATGGTTTACATTGTGTTTTCTTACTAGTATATGTTCAGTAAAATATACTTAATTTAAAGCCACATTACGAATAGTCCCGAAATTAATTTTGGTAGCAAAGAAAATAGTGCTTTTAAGACATATCCCAAAAATATTTAACGTTTCAATGGAAATTACTTACAAGAAATATGTAAGAGCCTTTACTTGGAAGACTCTTATATATTTTTTGGTTTGGGGGAAAATGATTTGCACACTTTAATTTTGACATAACTTTTAATTATTTTTTGATCACATACACACATACAGAGACATCACCTCAAAAACATTTGATTCGTGTTCAGGGATATTTGAAACATGCTCCCCCGTCGGAAATGCGAATTCGAATTTTCGACCCCGTCACAATGCTTTCCTTATACATTATACTATGCATAACAGGAAAGTAAAAATCCGATGTAGGCAGCACATGACCTATCTTATATAATGCAATGAATTTACTCTTTCACAGTGAAAAAAAATGATGAAAAGATCCACGGCACAGTGTAGGTAATGTTGAATTTTACATTTGGCACTTATCCGGATGGCAACATGTAAAACTATTTTGTATCCAATACTGATATTTTGTACCCAATACTGATATACAGGCAACTCTAAATTGACAATTCTGAATATTGATATTATCCTATATAAACAATATAGTCCATATATTGAAATATTTTAGTAATAAATTCATCTCAATAGGCGTCATTTCCATTAACCTGGCATATTTTTGAAATTTTGACTAAATTTTGAAATTTTGACAACCCAGGTCTAAAGTTAGCCAAATGTATTGTTTATTGTTAAAAACAAACGGGAGAAGCGCATTTCTTATATAATAGAAGGTCACCTATCATATGATGAAATTAAAAAATTGCAAAACATTGCCTCCTATTTAGCGTCATCTTTATCAAGTTGGTGACGTTTTAATCAATTTGACGACATTTTCGTCAATTTGGCAACATTAAAAAACTCGCTAAGTTGGCAACATGTCGCTAAACTTCGTCGCCATAATGTCGCCAAGTGTTGTAGACGGATATATGTATGCTATTCGTATAGCAGATTCTTATATTCTTTCCAAGATATTGAATTTTCATCAATTAGTCTTCATTTTTATTGATTTAGCATCCATTTTTTTCAATTTGAGGACATTTCCGTCAATTTGGCATCATTTGAAGAACTCGCCATATTGGCGTTATTCCGCCATATTTGTTGTCCAAATTTCATCAAGTGTTATGGACCGAGAAATATGTTATGCTTATAGTCGATAAATGACTAATGGTGTCCAAATAAAAAACTATTACCCATAGTATGTATCTTCTCTCGTGTATGGAATGAGATCGATCCACGACAATGATGATAACACATGTATCTTATAATATAGCATATGAGAAGTGAACATGTTTCAGAATAGTTAATATATTTTTTCAATTTCATGTGATTTGTTGATACATTTATTTGACAAATGTGCCATATCTCAAGAACGGTTTATACTGGAGATCCTAAAGTTGGTGTCAATCGTTTTCTAATGAAAAGTTACATAAGAAATTATCATTTATGTAACTTTATGGAAGGTTTTGTGATTTTTTTTCAAAATTGTCAAATATTGTAGAAAAATTGTCAATCACTTTTGTCAGGCATTCTTATGTATCATGTCATTTCCTAAACGGAAGAAACATCTAAGGAGTAATTCAACTTCCTTTATCGACCAACGATCTAAATTTTTACTGCAAATTTGGCCATAAATAATGTTGAGACATTAAATAAACTTATGTATACGACACAATGTCACGATTAATGTGTAATGTAATTCGTGCTAAAGCTGGCCCAACGAGCTATTAACATGTACTATTATTTTGTGATCAGACAGGGTAGAAAATCGTTTGACTCAAAGTAGCGGTTCCATTCACCGAAAATTTCACTGACTCCCCGCCTACCCTAGGAGAATGAAATCTAGGATAATATTTTATCCTCCTAGCTCCTACCTTGTCGTTAGGGAAATATCACGCTCAACACATACGAGTTAAAAAAGGGGGGAGTAAAGGCCACACATTTTTTTTTCGGCTAGCCTTATTAATACTGTGTTTTTCGCAAGACACACTGTAGGATGGACATTTTTAACTTCCAAAATGTGTAAACATGCGTTTTAATGGGACACATATTTCGAAATGTGTCACGTTAAGCAAGTAAATTAGACCAATGCTCTCAGTTATAAATGTATCTGCGAAATTATTTAAAAATAAAAATAAATAAAAATGTGTTGTCATATTTCTTTGAATTAGATTTTAAGCAGGGAAGGCTGAAATTTTTATCATCTATGGACGCAACGCCACAGACTGGAAATCATTGCTTTATACTGACACCTTTGACTGATATATGGGAACTTCAATCTTTGTTGGTGTATATGGAATACAGCTAACTTAAAGCGTAACATATTTAAAGGATGACCAGATACTTCAGATGGAATCACGGTCCCACGATGGATACAAGAATTTGAGGATTTCTTCTGCAATATCGGAATTCCGTGCTAAAGAGAACTAAAGTCTATACAAAAATGATAAAATACGAAATAGTAGCGCGATCCAAGGTTATTATACGCCGATTTCATGCAGGATCTGTGGATATGAATCCTCTCAGAGACTGACTGTTCATCCTCGAGGATGAGAGACAAAACAAGACTCAAATATTCAAATTTGAATCCATTATTCATGCCTTTTGAGCACGTTTAGGTTATCTACAGAATGCTTGTCGTTGCTCCTACTTTTCTACACAAAAGATATTTAAATATTGATTTTCCTTTCCGTTCTGAATAAGTACATTGGAGTATTCTTCAATGTTTTAGAATTTATCGTTTCCTATTACCATAAAATTACAATTTTACAACACGGAGGAAAATTTTAAAAGTTTTTACAAGTTAAAATGTGTTAGAATGAGATAAAATGAGTTAAAATATTTTAGAATGTTAAAATTAATTTGTAGAACACATGAATGTAAATGTAAATAAATGCTTCAACATATATTTTTGCGCAGGATATTTTGACATACCTGCAAAATATTTTATTAAAGCAAAATTATATATATATATATATATATATATATATATATTATAGATACAGTCTATCTATTTCTTCAGTAGCATACATATTTTGTGTTTGCTTTGGCAAAATACTTGGACTCGTTAAAGAGTTTTGGCGAAGTGAACAATTCCATAATTTAGGCCTAGCCCTTGTCCACGTGTATAGCATTAATGCTTGCATTTTATATGTTTTTCTATTATCGTTTCCATTCTATTGATAATTGTTGATAATCTTTAACTTGATGACTCGAAATTTCTATTTTTTCCATTTGATTGAAGATATGCTGTTAAATATTTTTATGTTGTAGGTTTGGACCAGGCCTACCACGAGTAGAGAGGATCGAACGATCGTGATGCAGGCACGTATAAAGCCCACGACGACCCGATCCGTGATACAGGCACACGTAACGGCTCCTCTGTGCCCACGAACCATATCTAGACGCCTGAAGAAAGTGAATCTGCGATCCCATCTTCCCTTACGTGTACTGTAGTTAACACGTTAACATCGGCAGCTCCGGTTGCAGTGGTGCAGGGCCAGAGCAGCGTGGAACGCCACAGATTGTCGATGTGTGGTGGTTAGCGATGAGTGCCGCTTCGGTTTGGGGACCGCAGCGTGTCCGGGTGTGGAAGTCCCCTACACAACCTCATCCCCGTTATCGAGAGCCACACCAGTACCCGTGCAGGCATCGCGGGCAGGGGAGCCATAGCCTACGACAGCCGATACGTTCTGGTAGTCGTACCTGGAACATTGACGGGCTAGCGGTACGTGGATGCGATTCTGTGACCAATGTGCTCCCATTCGTAGCTGGGATTCCAGGAGCGCAATTCCAGCAGGATAATACTCGACCAAACACGGCTCGGGACGTCTAGGCATGCCTGATACATGTTCAGACACTTCCATGGCCTGGCAGCTCCCCAGACCTGGCTTTTATCGAGCATGTGTGAGCCACTCCAGCTGCTTCGTTGCGGCAATCTTCGGAATTTGGAACGTAACGTCCAACAGGTGTGGACGCAGGCCAACATCAGGCGTTTGTTCGACACCATGCCGGACCGTATTTCTGCTTGTATCTCAGCACGAGGGGCAGTGTACCACAGCTCCCTCTGTACGTGTGCTACTGCGCTTATTTGGTGATCTATATTCTTACTTCAATAAAATGTCATGTCCATCCTATGTTTGCTTCTTGGTGCGCAACATTCATTGCCTGTGAGTATATATATATATATAATTGAAGAATTTTTATTTTTCATGTATTCTATATACCTGAGATGGATCATTAAAAGAAAATGCTCTGTATAGCAAAAGTGAAAGGAAGATGGACTGAAATGTAAATGTGGTATCAAAACGACTGTACAACAAGCTGTTGAATATTTAAAAAAGAACATGAAAAGTAAAGATTATAAATAAAACAAGTACTAAATTGGTATAAAATACCCATTTTTTCCTTGTTCCATATATATATTAAGGAATGGAATAAGAATTACAAGTGGTAATGATGAGTGAACAGAAATTTTTTAACTGCACATCTAGATGAAAGTATTTTTATAAATCATATATGTAATGCAGGTACTTAAAGTACTAATCCCCTTGGTCCCTGCATACATGGTGAAAATGCGAGAAATATGTGTAAGATGAAAAGTTGAAAAACAGAAATATTGCACGATAGTCAAGGCCTTTTCTAGCTCCCTAAAATAATGTGAAATTGAATAAATTGAATAAATTAATAAGCATTTCCGAAACCATCTGCATTATCAAAGGCCATACATGTTTCGTTAATGTGGATTCTATGTTTCTGTGTCCATTACTGTAAATTGTATTACAGAAATACCGCACATGGCCCGACGTAGAAGAAAATATAAATTGGATCAGATATATAAGAAATCAAAAATAATAATCTATATAAATAAAAATGAAAATCTGTCTGTCTGTCTGTCTGTCTGTCTGTTTGTCCCATCATCACGGGAGAACGGCTGAACCGAATTTGATGAAATTTTGTGGGTAGCCTGAAAATAGTCCCACTTAAAATTTAGTCCATATATGGAGTTTCTACAATCAGTGGTTCTCGAGATATTAGTAAAAAACGATATTTTCGTTTGTCTCATCATCACGGGATAACGGCTGAATCGAATTTGATGAAATTTTGTGGATAGCCTTTAAATAGCCCCCCATAAATTTAGCCCAAGTTTCGAGTATCTGAGACCAGGGGTTGTCGAGATATTAATGAAAAACGAAACTTTTTCTTAGGAGTTCTCCTCTCTAACTCCGTGGTTTATCCAAACGAAAAGCTTGAAAATCGTTTGAAAATGAATTAAAACTGTATCTCAGAGTTTGGGGGGAGATTTTTTGCACTAATTAGTCACTTTCTGAAAACATCAATTGTTTGAAACATGATTTAAATGGGAAATCTATCTCCTTGGTTTATATTATACAAGCTTTTACTGAAAAATGAAAAGTATAAAGAAATAAAAATGGCTATTAAATTTTGCATTTTATGAGGAAGATTCTATCTTATATCATGTTGCTCGGCAACGGAATGAAATTAAATGTGTTGTTAATATTTATTATTATTTTTTCTATTTGAATAATAAATAAATGGATGTAAAAATATATTTTTAAATGAACGGTTTGATTGTTCTTTTAATTATATAAATTGCCGACCGCGTACATGACTTTCATTTATTTTAGCAAAGTGGTTTCCAGCTCATATATTGTGTTTAGCTAATAAACTCATATATTGTGTTTATCCAATAAATTCATTTAGCCGATTGTTGAAGCAGAAAAAGATTAGAACGGGTGTATCTTATAACACAGTTTTAGTGTTTTCATTTAGTATATACAAACTGGATCAGGATATTTTATTCTTCAGATCTGCAAATTCAGAGCTAAATTTTGTTCGTCATAAAGACATTTCACAATAACGAAATTTTACTTTCTTTTAAAAATTCAATTTATACTAGTAGGCACTTTAGAAAATTTAAAATTCACATTTTTGCTCGATAGTATATAAAAATTGAACAAATTTAATAATAAAATGTAAAATGACTACAATAAAAATGTTATAATTATTTGACATAATTATAAATAATGTAATTTTTCCGTCTTAATTTCGATTCGTCTAAATTCGGATTCGTCTTAATTTCGATAAAACGAATTTTTCATTATGTCCGTATTCGTTCTAGAAGAAATCGTTGTAACGGTATATCACGACTGTATTATTAATTTTATAAAAAAATACTGAAAAGTTCTTTTATTACTAATCTAATAGGGATATCCAATGCTGAGTTTTCAAAATAATAATACACATTCTTCATTGAAATTCCTGAAATCCCAGCGCGTTTCTTATAGAACGGCTATATGCATAAATTTGATGTCGTAGAATATAGTTGTTTTATTTTGATAAAAAAGAATCGTACACCATTTTTGTAGTTTAGAGGGTAAGACGATGTACTAATCAATTGCTATTTTGGCAGATAGGCCAGATGTCTCAATAGTACTACAGTTGAGACGCCTTTTTAATACAAACTGAAGTTTTTTGCATAGGTTTTAGGAAAAAAACAATGAAAAGTTAATACATCCAACTAATGAATATATTTTTAATAAAGGAAATGGTTTAGTCCTCAGATGAATTTCTTATATGTTTCATTAGTAGTATCATAATTCATGGCTGGCCATGTGTCTGCAGTTCTTATTTCTTTTCCAGTTAGGGCCAAAGTCAGTACTAAATACCCTTAAAATTCTATAAGTAGATTTTTCAACCTATTTCTAATAATCACTACTCTTTCAGGATGAGCAATAGCGTATTAAAATAATAAATAATAATAATTTTAAAAAAATGTAAAATAAAATTAAAAATCAATACCAATAATGATTTTAAAATTTGAAATAATATACAACATTAGCCAGCCTGTAGAAGTGTATTGCAACCCTTATTTTGGTGTGATGTTTACTATTTACACCTAAACATTTTAGTTTTGATTATCTAAATTCGGATTTTCTGATAGTACAATTCTAGAGAAATTCAACTAAGAGTGAAATTTTTAAAGATGTTTATATATTTTAGTTAAAGAGTTTTTCGCTTAATCCAAATTTCTATGCAATCCCCGAGTTAAACATTAATTTGAAAAATTCTGATCTTGACTTACGACCTTTAAATCGAAACTGTTTTTATTTCCAACAAATGTTTTCAGAGTTATACAATTGCTAGTAAAACTTGTTCTCTATTTCTGAAACGTCCTTTATATTTGTTGGCAAACGTGTTTGTGTCCATCCAAACCCTTAAAAAGCTCTTTTGCTGATCTACAAGACTTGAATATCTACAAGACTTGAATATCTACAATACTTGAATATTTATAATATCGACCACGGGATTTTCGCCCCCCCCCCCCCACCCAGGAGAGGTGAAAATGAGGACGTTAGTTTCCAGATCCTGCAAGACATAGGTGACTCAGTAGGCTGGGAATTTGCACGTAACTTATTTTTTCTCAAATGTTAGTTTTACTTTTTGATGGGCCAAAGTACTAGTAATGTTTTATGTTGAGGATATAAATAATTAGGTTTGTTTAAAAATTAAAACTTGCATTGCTACTTTAGTTTTCATACGCTTGCATATTTCAATCTGCTAAAATAATACTTAAAATTCCTGCAAAATATGGATGCTTTTTCAATCCGAACGAATTTGTCCCCATATCATATGATGATTTATATACTTTAGATGATTATAATGTTGCCAATTGAAGAAGTGAATTTTAGTTTAAAAAAACTGAGTAGGAAAACAAAGAAAGTAACGGTTCATTTGAGGGCAAATAAATACATTACGTCCTCGGGAGAGTTAAGGGAAAAACATAAAATAATAGTCACTTGAAACTTAAATCAGTCACAAAATGTGAATGAAATAAGTCAATACATGCAAAAATAATTTACGTCGCTTGCACCGAAATTGGTTCTTGTTCTATGCTTGTTTTCTTGTTGAGAATACAAATGTAACAATAATATTCAATATAACACATTTAGGACTAATAGTTTTTAGTTTTCTCACCCAAGGTTACATTTTAAATATAAAAAATTCTATGATTCAAAAAAACATTATTGACTTATAATATTCTTTCAAGTTGTATATCAATAAGAACGATTTTAAATAATTATTTTATTACGCGTTTAATAAATTCATAAAGTAACGACAATGAATACATTTTTTCTTCTCTGCATTATTAAAAAAAATCTTATTATTTTATTATTCAAAGCTCTGTATTATTATAAGCTATTTACCATAAACATGAATAGATGAGAATACATGATGCAAATACGGTCATATCACGTACTACATTCAAAGGACGAATCCCAATTATCCGTACAGTTTTAATCATAGAAAATACTCATTTTTGTCAAAAATAACAACTAAATTGATCAAAATAATGCTTTGTACACACGTGTACATAAAAGTACAGGGTGATTATAATTAAAGTTCCCGGTTTGAAAATAGCCTCAAATAAAAAGCACTGGTCAGAATGATTTGAAATTTTGCGTGAACACTCGTGGAGCAATGGCATTTTATTTGGTGAAGAAAAAAACATTAGTTCAAAAAGTCGCCGCTAGGAGAATAATTGGCGCTTTACTACACTATAATGCAATACAACAGAAATAAACGTTTACTTACTCATTGGCTAATGACGTAATAAATGCTCAATATGCTGTCCTTCGTATTCTGAAACAAGCTGAAATCGCAAAATAGCGTGTTCAACAACAGATTTGAGTGTTTCTGTAGAGATGCTGTGGATGTGATGCGTGATGGTAGCTTTAAGTTCCGCTAAATTGGTAATGTGTCCATTAAACACCACATTCTTCAGATGCCCCCAAAGCCAAAAATCACATGGATTGAGGTCAGGGGAACATGCTGACCATCTTACAGGAAAATGACGGCTGATGATTCTGTCATCTCCAAAATGACTGCGAAGTAGTCGCTTCACTGGTTTTGCGATATGTGGTGGAGCCCCATCCTACATGAAAATAGTGTTATCGATACACTGACACTCTTGCAATGTGGGTATAACGTAACTTTTCAAAAGACATTCATATCGATGGCCATTGACAGAACAGGTGACCGGGCCATGAGGACCAACTTCCTCAAAAAAGATAGGCCCGATAATAAACGCTGCCGTAAATCCGCACCACACAGTGACTTTGGGGGAATGAAGAGGCACCTGGCGCAGTTCCTGTGTATTTTCGGTTGCCCAGATTTTGCAACTTGCATGCATATGATGACGAAAGATCGAATTTTAATTCAATATTCGAAGGACAGCATATTGAACATTTATTACGTCATTAGCTAATGAATAATTCGACGTTTATTACTTTTATATTGCATTTTAGTGCAGTAAAGCGCCAATTTTTCTCCTAGCGGCGACTTTTTGAACTACAATTTTTTTTCTTCACCAAACTAAATTGCATTGCTCCACGAGTGTTCATGCAAAATTTCAAATCATTCTGACTACTGATTTTTATTTGAGACCATTTTCAAACCGGGAACTTTAATTATAATCACCCTGTATATGGAGGATTGCAGCGAATGGTAGCATATAAAAATTATCAAACACGTGCATGAAATGCAGCATTAATATTTTATATAAAAGTACACAGCTATATATAATGATTACCTAAAAATACACACGTTATAAAGTTTAATATTGTTAAATTAGCTACAACTGTGATCATATCTCATGACGTACCATTAGATTTTTCACATTTTTCAAAAATATTCGATGTACGTTCATGAAAGTGAGGGCATAAAATCGATTTATCAACGTGAATTTTATCCAATATATGCCAAGAAAAATTTATCTACAAACATAAAATTTTCGAATGCAACTTTTTCCGTAGTGTCCTCTGAGAAAAGTATTTTTCCTTTATTAGAATAAACCACTATAACATATTCAGTAGTTTCATCTTTTGTATAAACAACATGTTTTAAATGGAAATGTATTGTTTTATTACAATGAACATTTGAAAAATTTATGGAGAAATATTCAGAGCGCTGTCCACTCATCTATTTTCATTCCTCAGTACATATAAATATTAAAAGGATTTAGGTCTTTATTTTCTGTTGTGTATAAACACAGTATTTTCATGTTACGAAATGATTATTTAATACAGAGTCTGTGAAGATAATATTAATAACATTGCACTATAAAGGGCATGTTCAGTAGAAGTTGTTCTTATATAAGTGCAGATTGAGGAAATAATGAGAACAAATAATATTATTACAAAATATAGATACTATGTAATATAAAATGTCTGCCCGGCAGTTGATAGGTCTAAACCAGGCTTTTCCTCGTGATCTTACGACTGCCATGTCGTGTGTTTAAATCCCACCTGTGGGCATATATGCTGTTTATATGAATTATGGTTTTTAATGTGTTTTGCCCCGTGGTACATTAAGCTAACGTCATGTGATGGCGAATGGGTCATGTTTCGGCCGATGTTTGGGCAAATGATCAGTTAATAAATGCTTGGTTATTAATAATAAACAAACACATGTACTATAAAAATAAATCGAGTGAAAACTTAAAGTCCATATGTGTAATATTAACACAGATACTGAAGATCTAACAAAATATTTGTAATACTTAATTACCGAACTAAATAAGTATATCAATCTCTTACCATTTTCGTGCTTATCGATGTGTTTGCTCAATGATATTTTTTATGTGATATTTATCTTAAATTTACTATTTATAATAAATAGGGATCTTAGAGTAACTTGTCTGTCTAACATAAGTTCTTGGAATAGTTCATATGTTTTGTGTTTCTTGTGGTTTATTTCATGTTCTTACGAATTTCGAGGCTTAGTGTGCCTTGTCTCCATAGCGAAAAATTAAAGCATGCAATGCTATGCAGACATATTTTAAGTCTCAGAAAAGCATAAGACAGAATGGTTTAAAAATTGAAAAACAGGAATTCTGGTCTATTGTGGGGACGAGACTGCGCCCTTCAATATGTGCTGTACCTGAAGGCCTGTCAGTATATGACATGACTCTCGTTCCGTGGTTTTCTTTAACCACGAAATATAGCACCTTGTGAATTTTATTTTACTGACTCAACATCGCATTATAAGAACTGCGATTTTGCGACATCCCCTGTTTAAAAGAAACCTGAAAATGTGGTAAGTCTAAAAGAGTTTTTACAACATTGCTTCCAACAGTTATTGGATTTAGAGAATCACCAAATAAGAATTCTAATGTAAACGCCATTAAATAGTTTAGTATGCAAGATTTGTTGAATTATGTATGTAAGATTTGTTGAATTATGTACTATGTAAAATTTCTTGAGTCATGTATGTAAGATTAGTTTAATTATGTATGCAATATTTTTTGAAGAAATATAATCAATCTGAATACATGGATGAGAGATTCATTGTAATTTCCAGCATCCACGGACTTGTTTAGCGCTTATTATGTTCTCGTCAGCATGCAATAACCAATATCTACAATGGCAGCTAGAAACTTGCCACAATTATTGTGAACTTCTATTTGAAGTTACAAGTTCAGTTTTTATACGTTATCGGCGTAAAATTCTCCAATTGGAGTGTCTTACAAATTTTGGTGAAATACTCTTACTAGCGGGTTTTAATATTATGAATTTTAAAGTTGCAGCTTCGTGCAATCCGAGCGAAATTGAACATGAATTTTACTCGTCGAATTTAGAAGTATACAAAAACTATATGAGAATCCAAATACAAAACAGCATAAGGTTTAAGAAGTTGAATTGTAAATTAAACAAACCAAAATATGGAAAAACAAGTAATCAGAGTAACACATTTGAATAATCAAAACTTATTTCTTTACATTTGCGTTTTATTATTGCATTTACTATAAACACAAAGAATAACTCTAGCTCCATTGTATGTATTTTGTTTAGTCACGTTCTTTTAGCAACTGTTTAAAAATATAGCGCAGTGAAGCTTAATATTGGACTCATTTTTTACCTTTGTACAACAATGGGTTTTACTCACGATAATTGTAGAAAGCGCAGTGATCATGCGTAGTGAGCATGCGTAGTATAAAAATGGGCGCTTCGTCCTGTTAGAGCCCATTTTACTAATTGAAATTATAATTCTGCAAATCAGCGTGCAATTTCACGCATGTACGCAAAATTTCATCTTCCAATCTGCTGTAATTTTCGAGTAAAAGGTATAACAAAACTCAGGCAAATGTTGATTTCGATTCGTTGGGAATGGAGAAACATTTTACTTCGCTCGTCTACAACCATTACAGATATCGGCTATTCCATGCTGATACGAACATGATAAGCGATTCCCCGGCCCATGTATGCTGTTTCTAAAATGTCTTCCAAATTTTGGAGAAACGTTCCTAACAAGTGTTATTTGTGCGTATAATCTTTGAATTGCCTCTGTATTACGGGTAACGCTCTCGTTACCATGATTATTGCCCAAGTATATAATCGTTCTCGTGAAGTCTGCCGGAGTCTAGACAAGTATTGTAATTTACCAGCTGTAAAGCTGTTTAATTTATAGGTTGATCGGCTTAGTTGATTTTAGTGTTGGCAATACCTGGTTGGAAGCATTTCAATCGGAGCGATGTGAAGGAAGTGCGTGTTTTTCTCGAATGGCTCAAATACGTTTCAATTCTGTTGTGGAGGCTTTCATCAGGATGGATGCGTGGGTGCCGATCTGCTGGTCAGGAAGTGTTGAAACTGCGGCTGGGCCGTAGTACTCTAAGTTTCATGCTGTAGAAAGCGACCAGAATCCGGCTGCTGGTCATCAGGACTACAGTTCAAGTCCAGAGAATTTATATGGTACGTATATTAGTCTAAGCTGACATCCAGACATTTTAATCCATAGAATATATGAGGTGCCGTATAATGTACCAGTGTTTCTCCTACTGGCGTTATATATGTTCTCATGCAGTCCTTGAAAATTTTTTTAGTATGTTTCAAGGAATTCTGCCAAATATTTTTTAATTCATATTTGTTGAATTTATTTCATTACTAATTTTTAAAATTCGTGCTCATACGTCGTGTTTAAAATTTTTATAAGAGCGAATAAGGTACAGAAAAAAACAAAAGTTATGAACAGAAATAGAAAGTTTGATTACTGAAGGAACAATACCTATTGTGCTGTAAAATTACTTAACACATTGAGAAACATTGCAAACATTCCCAGAAAAATATTCACAATATGAACCTCAGTTACTATGAACTAAGAAACCTATACTAGTATCTTCTCATTGTCTGTTACTATAAATAACGATATTTCGCAACTTTACAGAATACGAAATAATTGATACGCTCGATCTATGGATAACTAACATTCAATATTTAATTTATTTCACTAATACGTTATGCGATTTAATATTATGGACTATTTTTAGTATATGAGTCTTTTATAATTACTGTAAGACACCATAAATTACACTGTAGCCGAATGTAAATTCATCGGGTGTCGATATGACAGGGTCTTAAGTCCAATAACAATTATCGGAACTTTTAGGCTATAAAGGAGCCTAAACCAATAGATGTCATTGGGTCATTTAACCAATAATCAATAATTCGAATCAGTGATCTAATAGAAACTTATACTACTTGAAATACTTGAATATCTAAATTGATTCTTTTAGAACGTGAATTGGTATAAAATTGCTTATAAAAGAACATATACATCTAATGAACCATACATCTAAAGAAACGTACATCTAAAGAAATAAATAAACTCATTGCATACATTGTACATTAAGTTCGTAATTTTTACCCTGCTTCAATATCCAGAACATAAAAAATCATCTCTATATTTCTTTAAAATTCTTTAATATCAATAATATTTTGATAAACATATTCACGAATTTAAAAGTAAATTAATTAAATATTAGGAAGCATTCTGAAACTTTATATATAAACGTTTTTAAGTGCTTACTTTGAAATGATATATTATAAGTTTTGCCATAAAAATGTAATCCATCCTAGTATGGAGCAACATAGCTAGAAGTGAATAAATGTTTTGGGCAACTGTGACATTTAAAAATATTTGAACAAAGTCCGGAAGGTGAATCTCACTTTTGTACCACATAATGCTGAAATGTTAGTGTTGTTATTACTTATCATACTCATTGACATTTGTAACAAGGACAGAACAAGCGCGTGAGACAGACGTTCATGGTATTGGGGATAAATGACAATTTTTGTTGATCCAAAGACACCAAAGCCCACCATACTAGATCCAAAGCACACATGTTAGATATAATGCTTTGCATAGTGCCGCACAATTTATACCAAAACCCAATGAGATATGTCATTATTAGGAACCTTCTCCTCCGTACCTTTCTCATTAAGAATAATAATGTTGTGATGATTGTCAGCCAGAATTTTTTCCCCCTTTCAGTACGGATATATTTCTGGGGAAAATAAATACTATAGGTAATTGCATCCAAGTATATTTCAGACAAATGGATAAAGTTGAGAAATTGTCATAGAGAAAGACATAATAATGAATCAGATAACAACATGAAATGAATCGCAAATACGGTGTAGTAAGCTGAAGTGCGTTTCTGAAATCATGGATTTCCTATCTTCAGTACTACCAAGTCTGGACATGAAAGCCTAAATATTATGTATTCAGGTCGAAGCTTATTTACAAGAAATTGAATTACATTAAACTGAAAAGTAATAATAAAAGCAATAATAAATTTAATTTGATTTTCGTGTATATAAATGGTGATACGTATTTTGTAAATTATCTTGTTAGGATGGATTGCTTCCGTTTGGAAGGAGTTCATGATAGGATGTGTAGAAATTTAAAATTTATTTTGTGCTGGAGGTGACTGAAAGCAATAAATATCACCATATATGTAAGGGAAATAAAGTATATATATATATATATATATATATATATATATATATATATACTATATACACTCATGTCCAAAAGTTAATGTGAAAATCTCAAGAAATCTACATAGGAATAAAAGGAAACCAGGTTGGGTGTAATAGGGTTATAGAAGAAGAAAGCAATGCAAAAAGGATAATAACGACTTTTATTTTCCGAAAAAAAGAGTTGAAATACAAAGGGTCACAATACGAGTATCAACATCGGTGAAACAGAATGATTAAAACAATGTGATTCTACAGTTTAATACGGTGCGTGGAAACCGCATGTAGCCACATATGCTGCACATCGATTTCCCATATTTGCGATGAGGGTTTGGATGAGTTATGTGCTCAAAGTGTTCCAAGTGTCACGGAGAGCAGTTTTCAATCCCGGAAAGGAGCTTGGTGGACAGCGGAGGGCTGAAAGATACATCCTGATCATATCCTACATTGGCTGTTATGGATTCAGATCAGGAGAGTTGGCAGGCCACTGTATGTGCTGGATATCCTCAGTTTGAAGAAAGTCGTCGACCAAGGCCGCACGGTGAGGAGCCCGTTATTATCCATGAATAAGAAATCAGGACCAACAGCACCTCGAAACAATCGAACGGTAGGCTCAAGGACTTCGTCTCTGTATCTTTTACCGGTAACCGACACCGTGTCAAAGATGTGGAGGTCTGTACGGCCGTCTGGTATAATGTCTGCCCAGACCATGACTCCCCCAAACAGAAAACGATGTCTTTCCTTGATGTTTCCGGGGTAAAAACGCGTTACACGTACTCTTCAGATCGTGGTACGATGAGAATCAGTTTGCAGGCTGAACTTGGACTTGTCACTGAGCATGACCTTGTCCACTATTGTCCACACTGCTGCCGATGTTTTAAACTCCACTGTAAACGCACGCGTTTCTGTGCAGACGTCAGGGGGTCGGGTGCAAACTGCTGGTCGTCTGGCATAGAGACTAACGTGTTTACGTCTCCTGTAAACAGCTTGTCTCGAAACAATGACTCCTGTGGAGGCTATCACGGCTGAACCCAGTTGTCTGGCAGAACGGATCCTCTGACGTCCCACAGTTATCACCAAATATCGGGTTTACCGAGCGGTTGTTAGCCTTGAACGACCTGGTACTGGTCGTTGAGTAACATATCCAGTGGTTTGGAACCTCTGCCACAGTCTGGAGATCACACATTGAGACACATTCAGAATTCGAGACACTTCGGTTTGGAGTCGACCGGATTCCAGTATTCCAATAATTAGTCCCTTCAAAAACATGAAACATGTCCAGTTGGCATCTTTATGACATAGTTCGTCCTTTTTGATTGTTAACATCGCTCCGTACCAAAGCATTGGCGAAATTATGCCTCAACTGGCCATGCCGCTGGAGGTCATTTCATGCTCGTTCCGACGTGAGCCGGCGCTTTGTGCATGTCGGCGTTAACTGAACTGCTTTGCATATGCACAATGGCCTACCATCGTCCCATGATTCTCCACAATTGATTGCGAACCATTGTATTCATATTAACTCCGAATTTTTTATATTTTTCAAATTATGCTTAACTTTTAGACATGAGAGTATATATATATATATATATATATATGAGTATATATATATATATACATGAGTATATATATATATATATATATATATATATATATATATATATTCAACCAAATTTGCAGTAAATATCAATTAGACCATGGGATTTTGATTTGTAAAAGAAACAAAAAGGTCGGATTTTTGCCACCGCGGACCATAGTGACGATGTAAGGTCCATTTTTGGAGTATAGGCAAAAGCAGTACAGAAAGTTCACCATTTATATGCATTTTGTAAAAGACATAGCATTTACATTTTATACGTATTTAGTACATTTTATATTTACATTTGCATCTTACATGTACATACGTAGGACATTGCTTTTTATACCGGCATCATTTACATGGGTGTTTCAATCTGCTTTACTTTTATATGTTCCAAAAAGTGGATTCTCTGAACAGCATTATCTGCTGTAGAATGCAGCAGATCACCATTGATTTGCTTGACATGCAATGTTATTCAGTCTTTCAAATTGTATAAATTATCCACATTTCCTTGGTTTACCAAGCGCTTTATATGATCCCATAACCATAAGTCACAAGGGGCCAGATCAGACAAACGGGCTGGCCTCTTCATACGAAACGCTCGACTAATTATTCGGTTGTTGGTAAAATGCTGTCGTAGGACTGCCTCTACGCTTAATCCAATATGAGGGGGGGGGCTCTATCCTGCATAAATATCGCAAATTCAAGAAATCCACGCTGTTGAACTTGCGAAATAACAAAGTTCAGCAGTATTGTTCGATGCCTCTCAGCATTGAAGAAACAAACCTTTGGACCAATCGATGTGTTTTCCTCGAAGAATTACGGACCTATGATGGATGAAACAGTAAAGCTACACCGAACTGTTACTTTCGGGGAGCGCAAAGGAATCTTCTGAAACGCATGAGGGTTCTCAGAAGCCCAAATGCGGCAATTCTGCCTGTTTACTGATACATTCAGTTGAAAATGTGCTTCATCACTTTTAGATTTTCCAAGACCATGATTCGTTGACTTACATGCGAGCAAGGAACGTCAGAGAAAAGTTCAAGCGTGCTTCTGCATCTTCATGGGGCAACTGTTGAGAGTGGCCGATTTTGTAAGGGTAAAATTTTAGAAATTTGGCATGATTTTCCATACAGTAGAATACGGCATATCCAGTTGTCTGGATATTGCCCGAGCACTGCTAGATCTGGCTTCTGGATCCCCTATGGCAGTTGCAACTGCATGAAGGTTTCCATTCCTTATAGGTTTATGCCCTCGTCCTGGTAACACTTGTAAAGTTCCAGAATTTTCAAAACACAAAATCATTTTTCGCAAACCTGTGATACTCATTTGATCTTTCTTTAGGCCCGTCAACCTCCGATATTCTCGGAGGGCAGCAGAAGCATTTTCACTTGTACGGTAATAAAGTTTTACTAGCAAAACACGATTACGTAATGTTAGCATAGCGAACTTTTAACAGGAAAACACTATGGTGAAAATGTAATGCAGCATTGATTCCGACACATTCTCTTTGTTTTCCTTATATACTCAAAACCAGTAGTACGTAGATACCAATATTGTCAGCGTCAGCAGACTAAAAGTTACATAACGTTCTGCATTACCACCTCTTTGCTCCGTGAAAATCTGCATATTTACTACAACGCACTACTGCGTATGGGAGACATGATTGCTAAAATGTTTGACAAAATGTAAGTGTAAATGTGAATGTGAAATGTGATGTCAATATCAAAATGCATGTAAAATGTGAACTTTCTGTACTTCTTTTGCCTAGTTTACTCAAAAAATTGACCTCAGAGCGCCACTTTGGCCCGCGGTGGCAAAAAACCAAACCATTTTTGTTTTTTAAACATCGACACCCCATGGTCTAAATAGTATGTACTGCAAATTTGGTTGAGTTTAATTCAACAGTTTTCTCACTATCGGGCTCTAAACACCTCTACTTTAATTATGGCCTTCGTGTATAATAAAAATATAATATGAAATTCCAATGTTTGAAAAGCGAGAAGTTGTAACTGATAAAACTTTAACGTAAAAAATTCTAACAACATAAAAGGATGTAAAAGATTGAGAATTATCATTTAAAAGGAGAATAAAATGCATATATCTAGTCATCAAGTTAAATATAATCAGCGTATATCATTGGTGAGAATTAAAAAATTGAAAAACAATAAATAATCAAGCATTAATGTCATACATGTGGATAAGCACTAGGCATAACTTATTTTTCATTTTTGAACAAATTATCTTTCAAGTCCACGTATTCATTCAAAATGAACAAAAAAGCATGTTTCTGAAGACAGTGACAGATAATATCTGTAAACTCTGTCTACTTGGACAAGCTAAAAGATTAAAAACTGAAATAGGAATATACAAATATCTGAGAAAATACAACATATGTCCTATCAATACGACCAACATGGAATAAAGGACGAGAATACTATTGCCATTCGCAGGAGGTAATAGTGGAAATCAGCTGTTGCTAAACGTGATATATAAATAACAATATACAAAAAGGTCATAAAATGCGATAAATTGACCAGTAAAAGCTACGTAATAAGAGGGCATATAAAATAATAGAAAGCAAGGAGGCAAATATCTAAGAGGATGTAAATACATTGTAATGCTAATTCTAGAGCATTTTAGCAATTTGCTAATACAAGATACTAAGGAGGGAATTTTAAGAATATTCAACTCATTTAAATTTCTTAACTATACCATTTACTAAATATACAGGATATTTAATATTTATACAATAAACTGGTACTTTTTAAATTATTAATGTGCAAAACATGAACTTTTTTATGTGATAATATATAAATTCTAAATAGTTGATTACGTATAATATTTCTAAACAAATGAATCGAGTTACAGGAATTAAATAGTAATATTTTATTAATTTTAAAATGAAATAGTATTTTTTATCATATAAATTAATAACTATCTTATTAGAAGTTTCAATAATTATATTTAAATCCAAAAAAATAACACAATTACTAATATAGGCTTCATTAGGAATTAATTCCAAATTATCCGAATAGAAATCTATATCTATGGCATAGTTATCAGTAAATACTAAACAGATCAAATCATCAACATATCTGTAAATTATATAATCAGCTGAAATAAAAAAAAAATCATAATAAAAAATATATAAATTAGCTAACTACAGCCTTAGCTAACTTACTGCTACTACAACCAACTTGTAGAACCCCAGAGACTTGTAAGTATAATTTATTACATGGAAACATAAAATTATTGAAAAGTACAAAGTGTAGAAATGTAGCAACATTTTTAAATTTAGTACGTATAGATTGATTAGTAATAAAAGCATTATATACAGCTGAAATCACATCATAAAGATCAGTAATATTAATGTTTTTAAAATAATTTTTAAAATCAAAAGTTTGAAATCCATTTAGTTTACCAAGAATTGTTAATTTATTATTTAATTTTTTACAATTATTGTGTATGTATGTGTGTGTGTGTGTGTGTATGCCTTTCAACTATATCTAATTTCATATATCACAGGATTTATTCTTCAAGAAAACGCAAATTTCTGAATATGTAAATCTCTGAAATCAGTTATACATTTATTCTCAACTAATTAAGTAAGGCTAAAAAATTTGCGATGAGATAACTCACAGTTGAGACATATAATTTAATATTACAGTTTCTACAATCCATTCTACAAACAATTTGTACTTTTCCAAATTCAATTATATCGCACATTTGTTAATCATATTTATTCTCATGAGTCCAATATTCAAATTTTCATCATCTGACTTAATTCTTAGCGTCTAATACATTACAAATTATGTCATATTCTATTACCAAAAGAAAAACTGCTCTATCTTCGGACATATATCTCGTGCTATTTTTTTTCCAGTGAATGTTTGGTTTTCACTTAGCAAAATGTTCAACAGCTCTTGTGTTTGAATTCCTCCAGGTATACTTTAATCGCATTTTCTCTTTCCACGGAAGTGCTTGAGCAATGTCTGACAATGTCGGTAGGTTTGCAGATAGATTTAATTCGAATTTGTTTAAATTACAGTGTGTTTGGTGTCTATCTTAATATATAAGATCACTCTTCATTAAAAGAGCTTATTCGTTACTTGTATTTGAGTTTCTGTGTTGACTTAAGACGCCTTCAGAATCTGAAAAAAAAGAAAGAACGTTCAGCTACACTTCACAGTTTTGTTCTAATTAGAAATGTAAATATTGCATCTTTGCTTTCTCCAATGCCGTTCAATGTATATCCTCGTCAATTTCTTTCAGACCATACACATTTTTCGCACTAATTTATTCACTGAGTTATTTAATTTTATCGAAGTTTTTCTTACGTAACTGATATGGGAATTACACACATATATATATATATATACATATATATATATATATATATATGTATATATATATATATATATATATATATATATATATATATATATATATATTTATTCCACCGATATTTGCTTCTCAATTGTATTAGCTATGTGTTAATAATGTTAGTAAAAATTAAAGTGGTAAAATACTTTATTTAATACCAGAAAGTTCTAGACAGGCTTACAGTACTGGGCTGGTAATGTTGTAAACGCGGGATCGTGAATTCACACTTCATAAATATATTAAGAAAGGAGATTAGTTCATATAGCGTAAAAATTTCAAAGTAAAGGTCGGACAAATATGTCATCAATGTATAGTGTTAATACATACAAACCACAGGTGCGCCTTCCCTGCTATTGAGCGCCAGGACTCAATAATGGCTGGGTGCAAATAAATATGTCAAGAGACATGTAAAATAAATTCAATCATTGTAGTCCAAACATTTAATTTTTTAAATCATATCAATAATCGCTAACAGTACAAATAGATTCATTTCCATATGCAAGGACAATGCAACACAATCATTTCCTTGAATTTCTATAATTATACACTTCAAATTATTCCACGTTAATTCAAATTATATTTCTTGGCCTGGAACTGACACCAATAAAATTAAAGTCATTAAAAGTGGTCTTGAGGTTAAAAACATTATTCGTCTGTTTAAATCAAGGGGCATAAAAGCCGATATTTTCATCTTTAAATCTAAGACCATTTTCCACCTCAGACCATTAATATCCATCTTTAAGACTTATGGAAATCCTACTTACAATTGTAGAAACTTTAATAGATGACATGAGATGGGATTTTATCATTTTATTTTAAATTTAGAATATTATAAAATTTAGACGCGACAGCCATAGGTCTGTCATGTTTAGTTCCTTGGTCCCATCTGTCGAGAAACTGCAGCGTCCCTTCTCTACTGCTACTCCAAACTCTGACGTCACAAGCGATCACACCATCAAGCATTCGTTTTCGCAGGCGCGAGAAAGAATTAAACAAAAACAAAACTCATACATATACTTCCAACGGACTTTCTCCAAAGCGCAAGTTCCAAGCGCGAAGACATGCAATAAAACTGAAAGTTGCAGTTTCTTCCGCAGACGACATTTAACACAGAAAATTCTACACTTACATTTATCACGAAGGCACTTTTTAAAGCAGTAAAATTAAATTTCAAAATACCGATATAACAATGTCCTTAATTTCCTATATATGACTTTTTACACTGTAATTGATAATTTGAGATCTCGAGTTCGAAAGAAAGGTAAATTCACCACAGCATTCATTCACGATTTAGAATCTTTGGATCAGAGCTGGGAATGAGAAGCTATAGATATTTCCTTTGTAAGATATTTTAAAAAGAATTTTAGGGTTTATTCTCATCATGAAGTTATGTGTACGAACAGTGTTCTAATGAACCTGAATTTTGAAGATTAAATAGAGAAATATGAATGGTGAAAAAATACCTGCTAAGTAAGTGTTAACAAATTTGAAATATAGAAATGCCTTTTATAAACGTTTCTTTATGTACTTTCTTTATCAGGTAAATAATAAATTGACATTATAAATACATTTGCGTTTTATTAGCATTTGAAACGCAAAGTATAATTTAATAATAATAGAAATAATGATAATAATTTAATTATTATAATAAAATTCTTTGTGATACAAAATATACTATAGATAAATTATTATTATTGAATTGAATCTATATAATAATGTGTCTAATATGTTTTTGTTTTTCCAAAAGCAACCGGAGACTTTGAAAACTAAAACCTTACAGACTTATATTACCGACTACAAAGTAAAATTTCACGAAACTGAATGACCAAATTCCCATCTGTAAACCTAGACTTTTTTAACATCTTTACAGACCCCCAGAAGCCCATCTGTGGCCAAAGAGGTTTAATCTTTGCACCTGTATGGTATCGACGAAGATACGAAAACAAACGAAGATATATTTTCGACCCCCCTAGTACTCGTTAAACTGAAGGGTTTCAAAAACAGTCCAGAAGCCTCTGAGTATGCTAGAACTACCATTCTTAGCACACTTATAGTATCATCCATGGGAAGAGGTGGGATGGTCTCGATTGTAATGTGGCATCTTGGGAAAGTACCTAACAAAGTCATATTTTTGAATCCTTTCGCCTTTGAAGGTGGAAAAATGTATTTCCGCAAATACTTTTCAGACTCTCCAGAAGTGAGTCGTTGACTTAGACGGCTGATATTTATACGATATTACTATCGAATACAGAACTAGATAAAACGGAGCTCGAATTTCAATTTCTTCAACAGAGACAGACAAAATGGGGGGACGAGGGCAGGGGCGGCAAATAGGGGGAGCTAGGGGGCGCGTCGGCGCCCCCAAATTTGTCCTCGTCGTCCATCGGCTTCTCCCTTTTTTTATTAACTGTCCACTGGTCAGTTTTCTCATTCAATGGAGCTTCGAAAGGGCCGACCATTACAGTGAAGTTTTCCACTTAAGACTGGAAGGAATCCTTTTCAACTTGAAAAGATTGGATTGATGATATCCTTTTCACTTGAAAATTTCAAGTGTCCGAATTCATTGAAGCCCTTCGGTTTCCACGCTTTGAAGGAAAGGGATAAACAACTTGGGGGTCTTAGACGAGGAGGCGCTACAGCATTATTTAGCATTGATGGGCTGAGGATTCATTCTAAATCTCTCTCGTTGTGTGTGAATACTTTTAATGTAGCCCCCAGCCACTATGGACTGTCTCTCTTGGAGGTTCTAAATCAGTCGTATAACGAGCTTTTATTGCTCACTCACACAATAGATTCTCTTTGGCTCGCATATGTTCTTCATTGTTGGCGCCAGCGAAGCATTCTCATTGGCTACTTGCTCCTCAAGACTAATGGTGACTTTGTGTTTGCTCTGAAGTAGAAAACTCGATTAGTAACATATTTAAGGTAGTTATGAGTTCGAAAAAGCGTCGCTTGAATAGAGACATTAGTGAATTTTTCATAAAATTTCCAAAATTCGATGAAAATATGCCTCCCGATGAAAATCTTGAGGAAGAGAATGCTATTTATGAAGCAGAAATTGAAAGAATAGATGAATTTGAAATTGTGCTATCAGAAAGTCCGATTAAAAGAGAAAGTAAAACAAAGGGAAGTTCGACAAATTTGCTTCATGAAAGGGATCCTGCTAACGGTCCTCAAAATGTCAAAGAAAACATAACTTTGGGTCCATATCAGTCTGAACTTCGTTTCTTCTCAACTGATAAAAGATGTCCCACATTTAGAAAAGAGTGGTATAATTTATATAAATGGCTAGGATACAGTACTTCTATGAATACAGCGATTTGTTTTTCATGTAGAGCATTTTTAGAAGCTAATAAACGATACATTGAAACATATTTTATTCTTGATGACTTTAGTAACTGTTCAAAAGCAGTTCAGAAATTCAAGGCCCATGATTCATGTTCTTCTCATAAAAACACAGAAAGCTGTCTTTTAAATTTTACCGTCTTCAGGTTCAGTTTGTGCCAAACTTGATAAACAGTATTCAAAGGAAGTTGAAGAAAATCGCCGTTATAGGGAAAAGGTGTGTGAAACTGTTATTTTTTGTGCACGGCAAGGTATTGGTTTGAGAGGGCACGATGAAAAAATAACATCAAATAATAGAGAATTTTTTTTTAGAATTTATGAAATTAAGAGCTAAAGACTGTTATTTAATTAAACGAATATATAAAAATTAAGAAAAATATCTTACTTATGTTCACAACGACCACCAGAATTATATTCTTAATTTATGCAAATCGCAAATCAGTAGCCATATTCAAAATAAAATAAAAGAAGCATGATATTATTCTACAATAGTAGATGAAACTCAAGACATTTCCAGACATGAATAAGTGGCTGTAGTTTTTGGATATGTAGATGATGACCTAGAAATGCACGAATTATTTGCCTGCATTTTTAGAACAGAAAAGACTGATGGAGAGTCTTTGTTCAATTTAATTAAAGAAGTAATTTCATCATTTGGGCTAAATATTTCAGACTTACGAGATCAATGGTGTAAGCAATATGAGAGGTCCGTACAGTGGTGTGGCTGCACTATTTTTACAGGAAAATTCATTGGCAATTTATATCCATTGTTATGCACATATTTCAAATTTATGTGTAGTTAGCGAATGCTCATCCATTCCATCTGCTAGGAATGAATTTCAGCAGCTCAATGCATTATATTCGTTCATAGAAACATCATATAAAAGACATGCTATTCTCGAAAAGATTCTCTCATCAACAAATACTTTTTCTGGAGGCTATTCAACTCTACAATCACTAAGTGATACGAGGTGAGAGATAACTTCCAGAGTTAAAGGCATAAAAGCACAGCTTGATAAATTTGAAACGGTGATTTTAACATTGACGGTGATATTTAACGGTGATTTTAACATAATTATCTGAGAACGATTCTCTCAATGGAAGAGCCGTATCTCTTTTAACGTGCATGACATCTTTCGAATTTTTGTTAACTTTGTTTGTATTGCTCAGTGTTTTTGATCAATGCAATACTCTCTGAAAGCATCTTCAGTCATCTGATCTTAATTTTCAGACTGCGCAAGCTTTGGCTAAAGCTACTATTGAAACTGTTAGTTATTTTCGCACTGATGCATATTTCAATCAAGTGTGGAGTTTTGTGAAAAAACTTTGCGAAACAAATTCTTATTCTGGACTAAAACTGAAAAAGCGTAAAAAAATTCCAAGCTAATTCGGAGACGGTGAAAAAAATCCCCATGCTGATGTTAAATTATATCACAGAATCAATATCCAATATGAAATTATAGATTCAGTATCTAATGAAATTGAGACAAGATTTAATGAGAACAATATATCTGTTTTGTTTGCCCTTAATTCAGTATTCTCCGGATAAGATGTCGAAAAAGAAAATGCAAATGTTCCAACCATATGCAAAGTATATGACTTCCAGAAAGAGGAATTGTTATGTGAATTGCGACTGTTTTATTCAATGATGAAAAATGAAAACATAGACCATCCCAATTTTAAAAGTCGCCTGGATTATTTTAAAGAGCGCAATTTAAAAAATGTGTTTCCAGTCATAACATTATTAGTTAAATTGTTTTTGACTGTGCCAATCAGCTCAGCCAGTTGTAAAAGAAATTTTTCGTGTCTCAGGAGGCTGAAAAATGATTTTCGCAGTACAATGGGACAAGAAAGATTTTCATCTTTAGCTGTTTTAGCTATAGAATAAGATATAGCAGTGGATTATGATGATATTGTAGCACAATTTTTCTCTTTTTCCAGACTCTAAGAACAGGCGTTTAAAACTTCAATAAAAAGTAAATAAATATAGATATTTGTATTTAGAAAAATTATGGTAACAACAATTATTTTAACATAATTATGTACAAAAATTATATTAACAAGAATTATTTTTCTCGACATCAATTCGATTTTGTGACCCCCCCCCCCCGTTAACAAACATTTTATTTAGTCCATATTGTGGATTTTCATACATACAAATCTCGCACTTCCAAATGAAATTCTGAAATGCCGCTCCTGGACGAGGGATTGGTGTCGATAAGTCTTTTCAGGTCTTCAGTTGCCTTCTGGAAAGTTATAAAGCTGGAATTTTGTGTATATACTATTTGAAGTATAGAATCAGACTGCGGTAATTTTCGATAAGTACAACTATTTGGATGCATATCGTTATACTTAAAAGTGTTAGTTTCCCTGTCTTTGATGCTAAAGTAATCGCATTTAATTACTTATTATTAAAAAATATTAATGTGTATTTTATAATAAACTGCAAATATTTGTTTTTATATTGTAGGTGTATCATGTCTAGATTATCCACCAAAAATTTAATTAATGTTTGGACTCTACAGTTATTTCTTCAAAATTTTAGAGTTTTCACAGTCCCAGTAAAAGACTGTGTACTAAATTTGATAAATATTTAACAGATTTTCATAAAAACACATCCACTAAACTTTTAGTTTATTTATTTTTCTCAGAACCTATTCATATAAATTCCAGTTCCGATGTAACATGCACTGCTATCCTATATTAATGTAGGACGATTATTTAAATTAACTGGATTGTAACTCAACTCGAATTTTATATACCAGAATTTATTTTTAAATAGCTTGTGATATTTTTATTTTTTTATTTGCTAATTTTGCAAGAAAAATTTTGAAAAATATGTATCGGTGGTCCAAATGATCAAAATTATGGCATTCCCCCCTTCATTTTAAAAAGCTTATTTTTGTTTCAATTGATACCAAGTTTCAAAATATACCCTCTCAAGTCAGCGATATGTCCCCCCTCACGAGGGGGATAATGACGTCACGAACACAAGGGTGCATCTGTACTAATTTTTATTAAAATGATTGAAACTGCTAAGCCACGGGATCATTAAAATATTAACTAATTTATTTTATGAATAATAATTCTAAATGTTGTTCTATGCAGCCATGTTAAAAAATACAAAATTTCGAATAAATTTCAAAGTTTTCGCTCGCATTTAAAAAAAATCTATTACAGTTCTAGATTTTTTTACCAAATCCTGATAAAATATTTCGTAAAAATCCAATAATATTCGTGGCAGCTATCGTTTACGCAAGAAAATGACCACAAGCAGATGGATATAACTCTAAAAATAGTCAAAACGTATTCGAGAAGTCCTAAAATATATATTCGCATCAAAATTTCGAAGGCGAATTTTTCGTGAAAGCAATACGTCCTCTATATTAAATTCTATAGTATCAGAAAGTAAAATTTGCGTTCTTAAGTTATAATATTTCCAGAAATTTCAATCAAATATAGAATCTAATAGAATGAGAATACACCATATACATCTGCTGAAAAATAACAGACCACCCCATTTCCATCATTCATTGTAGTACAGATTAAACAACTTCTATAAATTTATATGCAAAAATACGCACAAAGGGCTGTTTCCATATTAAATTGTACATGTACGTTAAAATCTCCTATGGCACCATCCAGTTCTGGTGTTAAAAACAATTTCTACATCTCCAAATTAGTTTAAATATATATTTTTATAACGTTGTTCTCACTATGTCCGGATATATTAAGATTGTTGTTGTTAAGACCCAGACCGTCCGACCTACCAGAAAGGTGTAAGGTAACTGTTTGGACGACCAGGAATTGTCACCCAATTTAGACCGGAATCCAGCGGAAAAGGCATTCACAGGGACCGTTATCTCCTTCCCCTACCACCAACCTCTCGGAAGGACTTAAGGACCCACATGTTTAACGTGATCGTACTCCGCGTGAACACGGCGGTAGTTTTGGCAGCAGCGGGAATCGAACCCGGACCTACCGAGTGCAATTCCCGCCCACTAACCACTGGGCTACCGCGTCCTGAAGATATTAAGGTTCTATATGTTGAAATAATTTGGGAATTATCTCCATATTTTAAATCACGGCATTATTGCTTGAATAGAACTGTTCCAAAGAAGTGGACCAAAATTTTTGTCTTATAAGGGAGGTCAGGTTTTAAGAAGTTCGGTACAGTCGTTCATGAATTATGAGTATATAATGTTTTGAGCGCCTAATGTTAAATTACATCCTTAGACATTTTTATTCATCAAAATATTTTTTTCACCACGCTGATTTCTTCTACATTAAACGACTAACAAAAAATTAATGTACTCTTTTTATTTCCAATATCCATTCTCGTATGTAATATGAGTTATACAGTTAATATTGGAAAAAATATGAATAGGGATAATGACATATAGTGATGTACTACGGGACTACCTCTGGTAAATGTATATGGAAATTTTATCAAAATTTAATCTGTAACTAAATGTCAAATATGATTATTTAAACTATTGTGACTTCTCCGAATTTCGTATGAAAAATGAGATATTTTGGCCATGCAAAAACATTTACATTTTATTTGTTGTAAAGTTATTAAAGTATCACGATTCCACAAATAAGGTATATCTATATGTTTCTGTATATATATCTGAAACATTGTTTATAAGTATTTTGCAATAATCCTCATTTTCATGTCTTGTTTATGTCACAATAGTTAGATTTTATTTCTGTTGTTATATGTTGTTAGTTATTTCTGTCAAATTTAGTCCGTGGTCATATTTATTTTACAGATACGAAATAAATGGAATATTATCATCGTTTCGATCATATTTTTAGAGCTTTCGTTTAAATCATATACTATGCTGTAAAGAACCTTCCTATCCCAACCAGATCTTTGTATTGACTAGCCGAAGCATTACCGTTGAGTTACTGGTGTCACAGTGAAAATGGACATGACATGGCATCACATGTCACGGTGGAAGGGGCGCACACAATACACAAATATTAATATGTGTGACGGAAGTAAATGTGTGACAGAGAAATAAAGGATCACACAAATTAAGTAAATTGGATATTAAGTACTACAGATTAGCTTTGCGTTGTGATTTATGCAATAACCTCGGGAACGGCTGCCCAGGCCTACAAAATGTAAACTGGACGCACAGGCACACAAGAAGGAAACATCATCAAGTTGGGAAAACATGAGTCAAAAATAATCTCAATATTAACCTTTTTTATTTAAATATCTAAATATATATATATTATGATAATATAGAAACATTAAGTCATTCATCATTCAACATTAAGCCTTCAGGCCATTCTTTTGAACTAAATATAGAAATATAACATTTGGCCTTTTTGGAAAATGCATAGATACGATCTCAAGGATGTAATAATATATTTTTTTCACATAAATTGACACACGACATTTCTCATAGAAATTAATTGGAGAACCAACCATATTCATTTTGAGGATTTTGAATATTAAAGAAGATTTCACTTTTAGTAATAATTCACGTTACCAGAACCAGATATCGGTTCATTCCTTTCAAGACCAAAAATGCTCTCATTTAGAGCGGCACGACTAACACTGAAGATCTGAATTCAGCACCACCGTAAGGGTCTATCACATACACGCACTGGTTGAATTCTTGCAGAGTAAATTCACTCTGGGATTTATGGAAATGATCCAATGATCCAAATACTTTAGCTGTACGCACATCTCGACTGTAGAACGTCCAAAACAATGCCGAAACTCAAATGGAGTCACCAAACGACTCCTTAGCATGGTTCCACAATCCTGTCCTACCGGACGTCATCGCGTTCTAATCCTTTTCTCAATTTCCAGGACTTTCCGAAATCCAGATCTGAAATAAATAAATGACGAAATTAATAATTTTGAATTAAAATAATTGTCTTGGCCCACTCGGATTATAAGATTCCTTCCGAATCGAAGTTATAATCCGAAAACACAAAATTGACCGTTGGGTCGTAAATTCTTTTGTGTCCGAATTTTCCAGGAGCGAGAAATGAAAGCTCCTTCTCCAACGAAAACTCAGGGCCAAGAGAGCCCCGATACTGTTAAAAGTGAAATCCAGGCCACTTCGACCTTCAACTTCATGCACGAAATAAACAGAAGCATCTAACGGCTTCGCGCGGCATTGTCGCGTCACTGTCTGCAGAATCGAAACCAATGCCCTGCACAATAATTAAAGAAATAAGAAATTACTTCGGAACATCTGCAGGAGCGAGATCCCACGCTTTCAGTATGAAAAGTGCAAACTCATATAGAATTAAAAGTTCGGAATAAAAATGGCTTCCGAAAGAGCATGTTTTCGGAACGAAATGAAAAATGTCGCGTTTCGCACTCATAATGTCATAAAGCACTATGACATCCCCCTCTCCTTGGGGCCAAAAATCTTGAATGTAATGAAAGATTTTTTTCACAGAAGACACAAAATAGTATTTGAGAAATTCTTCTCTAACAGTGACATAAATTTGAGACATTTTTCTCCACTATAAACAAAAAAAACAAGGACATACAATAACATAGTATGGATAGGAACTTTTACGAATACACAAATACAAAGTATTTGTAATTTAGAATATAATTTAGACGAAAGCGGTAGTGTGTTTGCAACCACACCACCCCTCACGACATCCTGAAAGATCCAATGCGAGCTCTTATACATCATCACTTACAGGAAAAAAAAAGTCCGAAAGGAAGTCCGAAAAGGGATGACAAATATGTCCAAGCTTCGAAAAAGAACCTTTACAAAGATATAAAAAAACATTAATGCTATATAATTACAAAAGTGCACTTATACATTTACACAATAAGTACTCAACTTTGAGCACACACGAATAAAATATTATACATAGTTGAAGTGAAACATTCGAGTAACAGCCATTAAATTCTAAGAATGTGTATGTGTATACAACTATGGTATATAAAATCTTTATGAAAATGCAATTATTGTATATCAAGTCATTTTTTTTTCCTTGACAGAATTTGAATATGTTCATTGCAACTTTGAAAAAAATGTATGTAGAAATAATTGTAGATAATATACATTTGCAATGACATAATGCTTATACCCAGAAAATTTTTTTTTCATGTCATCGAAATTAAATTCTTATGAATTCTTAATTCACTTTCACTATCCTGAGTGAAAAGAGGTTGAATGTCATGTAATTAACTGATATGAATATGAAATAATATATGCATATTGTAAAGAAATGAGTTGAATATGGAAAAACAAAATATGCATAATGCAACTATATTGCATGTAAATATTAGTATATGAAATGAGTTTAAACTATGATATTATTATGAAATTCAAATTGTAAACAAACATTTGAGTCCCATTAGACTCCAACATTAATCATAAGTTCCCAACTTTTGATATATATATAAATTAGAAAACTTTGTCTTTTTTTTTTTTCTTCATCATATTAAATATAATTATTTTATATTCTCTAGTTTATTTACATAATATGAGTACTGAGAGAGAAGTTCCTGAGTCAGTTGTGTAAATTATTAAGTGAATATCTAAATGACTTATCCAAAGCAACAATGATGACGGGGAACTATACGGGATGCCACAAATAAAAATGGGAGTGTAAAAATAATAAAGAAAATTCCCGTGTGCAGGATCCACACCGCTACAATCAGTCCGCGACTCACGCCTTCCAGGTAACTCTTAGTCATGTAATTTTTTGAACAGAATCACATAGTGAACTGTCAACAAATATCTTCCACATCTTCACCTTTCTCGCGGGTAGGCTTCCTAACTATTTCTTGCGAGAAGCGGAAACAGCAGGCAGTAACGATACATAATTGCAGCAAATGCTGACCGGGATTTTAAAATTGTCACCACGTTTACTTCTTCCAAGTACGTGTAACTTGAAGATATGTTTGCGTAACCAAAAAGAATTCCAAAAAGTTGAAAAATTTGCAGCATTAGGCTTGAAATCCTAACGATGACTAACTACATTTGTGTAATTAGGAATTCAATTTGCAAAATAAAATAAGTGTATGCAGGAACTCGCGAAAATAAAAATATTGTAAAACAAATTTCAAGTCAAAATCATCTCTCTCAGACTCGAAGTCATAATCGGTATGTTTATATCACATAAAGTGAAGTCAAATTCAGTTTGTCAAATAAATTCACATTTGGAATCTATTATTTCATATTATTTAGGTTCGATTTTAACTTTATATTGAATATTCAAGAACCAAGAAAATTATCAACACATGAATCAAAATATGAATTCTTAAGTTCATATAAGATTTTAAAATTCTCGTAGTTAAATAATAAAGTTCTTGTTAAGATATCAACATAGGATATCACGTTACTTCTATATAATAAAATAAGTAATATTTATTTGGACTTTAAATTGAAATTTCTGAATTTCTCAGAAGAAAATATCTTATTTTTGTAATAATAATTCTTAAATTCCAATTATTAAATGAAATTTTTCATGTAGTTATAATCACTGTTATTAGTGAACAATATTTTCATTTAATTCAAATCAAGATTCATTTAATATTTTCACAACATTTCATATAATTGTGAAGTCATATGATCATATGGTAACTTTAATTCAAATGTAAATCTGCATTGTAACAAAATTTCATCCTAAGTAATACTGACTTTTACGTTTAACCTCTTTTTTTTTTTTTTTTTTTTTTGTATTAAGAACCAATATGATTTGCACAAGTACTTATTTCAAAGAACATTATTCTTTTATATCATTATAGATAATCTTTTATGCTTAACTTATAAAACAATATGTGATACCACAATAAAATTTCTCTCCTTTTTCAAGTTAGATTCAAATATTGTATGAGAGGATTTTCATGAAATAAATTATATATTTGTAAGTAACACCATATTTGTTTATAATTTGTAAACTTTCCATATAACCTTCAATATACCACATTAATTTAAAGAGTAATTTAATTTTCATTATCTATGAAATCTCTCGATAGAATCACAGAATTTTTTTCTCATCATCATAAGTTTAATTTGTAAAATATAATTGTGAAATAACATAAACAATCAATATATAATAAGTAAATGAATAAATGTGATGAAAGAATTGATTTTTACCATAAATTAAAATTTGTATGAAATTGTGATTCAAGAAACACTCTTTGTTTACTTTTGTGTTATAAGAAATTGAAGTATCAGTAACATATGCAATTTTAGTATGATCTCAAGTAATAAGGTGTGCATGTGGTTCTGTTAGCATAGTAACTTTGATTATGTTGTGGTGAGTAGTTTCTGTTATAAAAAATTTTATATCTATCACCACCAGAATTTGCATAATTATCTCTTTGAGTAGATAATTGATTATTATTAGTATATTTCACTTGATTTCTACGCGAAGAAGTTTGTTTAACCTCATGGTATCCATGAGAATGAGCAAATGGGACTTCATAAGAGTTTCTAGGCACAGGTGAGTTATTTTGTGCAGGTGCAGTAAATCTTACATTTCTGATAGTCTTTGCTTTGGAATTGTCTCTATTTGCAACCTTTGTAACACGGGAAGTACCATTGGAGTTATTTGCACCAGGTGCATTAGATCTCAGATTTGGATTAGGAGCATTAGCTCTAGGATTTGCAATATTGCTTGGAGGAGATTTACTCTTTGTAAATCTTTGTGGAGCGAAAACATTCAACTTAGGGTCTCTAGGAGGTAGCAACGTGAGACGATTGACATGAACTAATTGTTCATTCAATGGATTCATTGTATGTTGAATGCAAAAGTTTACTGGAGAAGTTTGTTTCACAACTTTAAATGGTCCTCTGTTGAAGGAATTCAATTTCTTTGATTGTCCTTGTGGTAAATAAGGAGTATATAAGTAAACAAGATCTCCAACTTTGATATGAGGTTGTTTCGCTTTCTTATGCTGATACTTAATTTGAGAGTCCTCAGCCTTTTGAAGATTAATTTTCACTGTTTCATACATTTTCCCTAGGCGATATTTTAAATCTTCTCCATAATCATGAGTTGAGTGATAAGTTGGTATTTTGAATCCTGTTATTAATGTATTTGGTACAGAAAGATCTCTTCCGTGCATTAGGTAAGCAGGAGATTCACCTGTAGAAGCGTGAACAGCATTCCTATGTGCAAGTAATGCGAAATGCAGAAGTCTGTCCCAATTTCCTTGATTATTTTGAACGATATTCTTGAGAGAATTAAGCAAATTCCCATTTAACTTTTCTGTGCAACCATCGCTTTGTGGGTGGTATGCACTTGTTGAACTCTTAGTAATGCCCAGTGTTTTATAGAAACTTTGTGCAGTCTTTGATAAAAAATTAGTAGCTTTATCTGTGATAATGTGATTCGGAATCCCGTGGCGAGATATAAATTGTTCCAAACACTCCAAAATATCATCTGTTTTGATAGTTACAAGAGGATACGCTTCCGCCCAGCGGGTAAAATAATCTGTAACTACCAGTATATACTTTTTCCCAGAATTAGAAACTGGCAAAGGTCCTACACAATCCATTGCAATTCTTTCAAATGGATAAGTCGATTTAGAAAACCTTTGAATAGGAGCTTTTAAATTTTTGAATCCTCTATTCATCACACATGTTTCACAAGAAGAAACATAGTTTTTAGTTTGAGCGTACATGCCGTTCCAGTAATATTTCCTACTTATTGAAGCTAAGGTTCTGCCCATGCCACAGTGTGCAAAGGTGGGACAATCGTGATGCAGCCACAGTACTTCCGAAACAAGCTCCTGTGGTACTACAACTCTTTCTTGATATTCATGTCTCCGCTTGGGATTTCGATGTGAACACCACAATATCTGATCTTTCATAAAAAATGACAACCTTTGTGGATAAGGTTTAATTTGCTTTTCGAGCAAATCTCTAATTTTGTTGCACCTTGCATCTGTTGTTTGTGCATTCTTAATTCTGATTAGTAAAGTAGGCATAGCTGAGGTTTGTTGTGATTCATTGTTTTGAACAGAGTTGTCATTTTCCATAGTATCAATATTATTTTCATTTGTATTATCTTGATTTACATCTACAGTATTGACTTGATTACTAGCATTATGACATATTTTTCTCTTATTGACTGTAGAGTTACTGATGACAGGAGTATTTATGTTTACATGATTTGAATTATTTTTGTTTCTAAAATTCACAACTTTATATCGAGAAACAAATCTTTCTTGCACACAATCAACTGCATTTGAAACATTTCGTGATAAATAATCTGCCACTACGTTTGCTTTTCCAGGTTTGTGTAAGTTTCCTGGACCCGAATATAAAATCTGTTTGCAATTGTTGAGCTTCAAGTAAAACTCATCAGATACGAATCTGAAATCTACATCTTTGAAATATTGTCCACCAAGATCATCTGACTCTGGAGATTGGTTTCTGGCAATAGTTTCTCTATTATTAGGAACATATCTTTTCTCTGTAAGTGTAGCAACAGAATGTGAAGGTTCTCGATTCAAGAATGGAATACTGCAGTATTTGAAATTTATCCTGCTTAATGCATAATTAATGATAACGTTTCTGTTTTTCATAAATGAATTACCCAGTATTATTTCATAATTCCTCGGATTATCAGAATCCAGTACCCAGAATTCAGCTGTACTGATATCATTTCCTATGGTAATTTCTACTTCTATTTTTGAGTTAACCATTATAGCTTGACCATTTACTCCATTGAGTATTGTGTTCATATGACGACTTTTGTAAAATTTTGGATCTATATTTCTCAAACTTTTCTCATAGATTATATTAACAGAGCTTCCGGTATCCATAAGAGCAGATAAATAAACATTTCCTATATATGCTTTAAGAATTGGAAACAGGGCTGAGCCATCAAATCCATCCTCTAACATTGAGTTAAATGCATATGTTGGTTTATTACTATAAAAGTTTTTGTTTCTGAACTCTCGTCTTTGATTATTGAATTGGTAATTGCTTTTGTACGAATCACAAGGATGTCTGTAGTTTGCAAAACTTTTTCTTGGATTGAAATTTTGACCATAATTTCCATTATAATTTCTGTACGGCCTTCTATAAGATTGAAAACCTCTGGTTCTGTAGTTGTAATGATCTCTGCCTCTGAAATTGTTCGTCCATTTTTCTCTTACTGGAGCAGCCTGATTTCTTCCATACGTCTGGAATTTAGTTCTATTTCCTCTGTTTTGGTAGGGTGCAGTATATCTTAAGAACTTTCTTGGAGTTTCCATCTGAACTTCCTCTTCATACTCTTCCAAATTTTCATATTGATTGCTTGAGGGAGAATTGAAACTTTCTTCAAGTCTTCTTGAGTTATCTGCCAATTGTCCTCTGACTTCCTTGATTTTCTTTCTTCTCCTCTCGCTATCTTCACCTAATCTTCTTTTTAACTGCTCGAACTCTTCTTTCTTTTTATTCAGTTCCTCTTTCATTATTTTCAGTTCGTCCTCCTGACTCTTCCTGTTCAAAACCATTGCGACGTTTTCCTCTAGAAATTCTACATTGTCGGTTTGAAAATCCTCTTCCATTATTGCAAGTTCTCTAGCAGCTGAGAAAGTCAAAGGATTCCCCCTTATCACTGATCTTCTAATATCTAATTTTAAGCCGCGAATAAATGCATTTTTGAGAATAGCAGCTCGTAACGAATCTTCTCCACTCTCACATTCTACTGGAAATGCATTAAAAGAGGCAGCTTCAATACGAACACCGAATTGTCTAACACTCTCTCCTACATTCTGCTTAATGTTTACCAGATTTGCAACTTTGCTTGCAACATCTTCTTTCCTTTGAAAATTTTCTTTAAGAGCGTTAACAATTTCACTGAAATTGTTAGTATTGTTTAACCTCGGGAGTCCTTTGATTAGTTTTTCTGCCTGGCCTTTCAATTTGAGTTTGATTATGAAAATTTTGTCAGCTTCGGACCAAGCAGCATGCTCTGCAATCAGCAGAAATTTGTCCAGAAATGTTTGTAAGCACTCATTTTGTGCTCCGGAATAGTCCTGAATATTGGCTATGAACTGAGTTGATAAGACACTATTTTTCTTGTTGCTAGTCATTACTGAACTGGATCTGGCATTTTGATCTGCAGTTCGGGTAGGCGATGTTGAAGCCACTCTAGCACCATCCGAGGTTTGAGCAGAGTCTGTACTCCTGCTCACACGATTTGATTTTGTAATTCTAGGCATTTTCACTTTTTTCGAATATATATAATTTTTTAACAAGAGTCAGTTTGAAGAAGGAAATTGATATAGGAAAAGTGCCCTGATAATGTATTGAGTTTAAATTGTTTTTATGATGCAAATATAATATTTATTTACCAAAATTTGCTAAGAATTTGAGCATTTAGTATTGAGATACTTTTTTTTTACTACTGTATTATTTTTATATAGTCCAACATTTAAGAATAAAATGCAAGATATTTATAAGTGGGTCAGCACATATAAGACAACACTTTTCAAGATTAAATATAATGCATGTGTGTGTTTTTTTTTTTTTTTTTTTTTTAAGAAAAATATAATTTTATATTACTATATAATATCAAATCAGAATCAAAATCATATATATATGCAACTTTTTGGTCAAAGTATTTTTGATAAAAATTGATATCACATTATTAATTCCAATATTTTCAATAAAATAATTTACTTACTTCGATTTTTTTTTATATCATATATAACACTGCAAATATATATGCACACTCATATTCATGTTTCCCAACATGAAGGAAAAAATGAATTATTTATTATGTTTTATGTATCTGAGAATACTTAACACTTTATATGTGCCTGCGGTCACTCAAGGCAGCAACACGGCACCACTTGTCACAGTGAAAAGGGACATGACATGGCATCACATGTCACGGTGGAAGGGGCGCACACAATACACAAATATTAATATGTGTGACGGAAGTAAATGTGTGACAGAGAAATAAAGGATCACACAAATTAAGTAAATTGGATATTAAGTACTACAGATTAGCTTTGCGTTGTGATTTATGCAATAACCTCGGAAACGGCTGCCCAGGCCTACAAAATGTAAACTGGACGCACAGGCACACAAGAAGGAAACATCATCAAGTTGGGAAAACATGAGTCAAAAATAATCTCAATATTAACCTTTTTTATTTAAATATCTAAATATATATATATTATGATAATATAGAAACATTAAGTCATTCATCATTCAACATTAAGCCTTCAGGCCATTCTTTTGAACTAAATATAGAAATATAACATTTGGCCTTTTTGGAAAATGTATAGATACGATCTCAAGGATGTAATAATATATTTTTTTCACATAAATTGACACACGACATTTCTCATAGAAATTAATTGGAGAACCAACCATATTCATTTTGAGGATTTTGAATATTAAAGAAGATTTCACTTTTAGTAATAATTCACGTTACCAGAACCAGATATCGGTTCATTCCTTTCAAGACCAAAAATGCTCTCATTTAGAGCGGCACGACTAACACTGAAGATCTGAATTCAGCACCACCGTAAGGGTCTATCACATACACGCACTGGTTGAATTCTTGCAGAGTAAATTCACTCTGGGATTTATGGAAATGATCCAATGATCCAAATACTTTAGCTGTACGCACATCTCGACTGTAGAACGTCCAAAACAATGCCGAAACTCAAATGGAGTCACCAAACGACTCCTTAGCATGGTTCCACAATCCTGTCCTACCGGACGTCATCGCGTTCTAATCCTTTTCTCAATTTCCAGGACTTTCCGAAATCCAGATCTGAAATAAATAAATGACGAAATTAATAATTTTGAATTAAAATAATTGTCTTGGCCCACTCGGATTATAAGATTCCTTCCGAATCGAAGTTATAATCCGAAAACACAAAATTGACCGTTGGGTCGTAAATTCTTTTGTGTCCGAATTTTCCAGGAGCGAGAAATGAAAGCTCCTTCTCCAACGAAAACTCAGGGCCAAGAGAGCCCCGATACTGTTAAAAGTGAAATCCAGGCCACTTCGACCTTCAACTTCATGCACGAAATAAACAGAAGCATCTAACGGCTTCGCGCGGCATTGTCGCGTCACTGTCTGCAGAATCGAAACCAATGCCCTGCACAATAATTAAAGAAATAAGAAATTACTTCGGAACATCTGCAGGAGCGAGATCCCACGCTTTCAGTATGAAAAGTGCAAACTCATATAGAATTAAAAGTTCGGAATAAAAATGGCTTCCGAAAGAGCATGTTTTCGGAACGAAATGAAAAATGTCGCGTTTCGCACTCATAATGTCATAAAGCACTATGACACTGGGAAGGAATTGCAAGTTCATGATCGAAGAGGACGTTGTATTCTTCACCCTCTAATGACGTGTAGCTGTCAATCTGATTGACAAACTCCTGCTATTTTTACTGCAGGTTAGCTTCCTACGTGGTCGTTGTCTTCCCAATTTTAAATCGATGCTCAACATTTTAGAGTCCACTGGATACGTGATAGTCGTACTAGGGTCACTCTCAGACCTTCGACATATCTGAACTAACCTACAGGGTTGATATGTTCCGGCACCATCGTAAAGAATCTTTAGAGAGCTTCGCACTGGCCTGCCGACTCTCTACCTTTGAACTACTGGGACGCAATTGACTCGGTAATGTATTTAATAAACTTTTATAAATATGGCATTCAATGAAAAAATGCCTTTTTTAAAGTCATGCAAGTGCGTGTCCGACGCATAAAAAATAGGAATAGCGGTAAAATAGTTTTCTATTCCTAGTGAACACTTGTAAGTAACTTACATCTACTGTGTGCTAAAATAACACCTTTAAAGAACACCAGTCTTTCATTGATCTACTTAATACATATTTTGACTGCCATGATCCGGAAACAAAATGCACTCTAAGTCATGCAAGGACTCCATTAGTCAGCAACCGGGGTAGTAAAAGACAGAAGTACACAGTTTCCTTTTTGAGAAGTAGTTGATTTTTCTTGAGTAAAGTGGTTATGCTAACGGAACTCAAACTGCATCGTATCGAGACTTAGACGAAGTGAATTAGTCAAATGACATGTAAGGCGTAGATTATGTGTACTAATGAGTTCTTTCACTCAAAACATTTATCAATGCCATTTCTAAGAATTCGAGAGTTATGAATCAACATCAATTTATACTGAATACAGTACGTTAATAAAAAAAAACATATTTCAAAATTAATGCTAGGCAATTGATTTCTGAAAGTAGTGTTTTTTTGCTAAGTATAAAAACCCTATCTGTAAGTATTGTGTGAATGTAGAAAGGGAGGCAAAATATTTCCAGTAAAATATTAAATAGATGAATGGAAGCAATTAAACTTTATATTTTACACTCCTTGTGAAACAAATGTGTATTTAAATTGACAATGTTATTTTTCTATTCAAAAATGAGTATTTTATCAGGGAAAATACTTTTAGTGTCGAAAATGTTTTCTTGAATGATCATTTGCATAAGATAAAACTTTTTAATTAAACCAAATAAAATTAAATGTACGTGTGTAAAATATTTTTTTCCGAAACAGGGAGATAAATCTAAGTAAATTTACAGAAATGAAAATTAAATGTGTTGCTTTAAACAATGTGTATGCAAAAAATAGAATGTTATATTAACCAGACATGACATAGACTTGAAATTCATTTTGGGTAAAACGAAATAATCCTAGACCTCAATCATTTCAAAAGTTTAGCATTGATATTATGTTATGTTTGAAAAGATAAATATTGTATAGTATAAAACTATTATTAAATTACATCTAATAAATTGCTATTCAGATGTTTGGATTTAAAAGAGATAAGGAAGTTATCAATATATGTTACTTTTATTAGATTATATATATATTCGATACATTTGCTTAAAACTCATAAATATTGGATGACTTTAATAAGAACGTTTTATCTCATTTTTAATCATTGAATTGATAGCATTATTTTATTATTTTCAGCGTCCATTCAAATACAAATGTCGTCATTAGGTATCAATATAATGTAGAACAAAACTAAATGCCAAAAGTATACATTAATACCTATTGTATATTTACTTAAGGATCATTACAAAACATGTATCTGAAAACGCATAAAATTTAACTACCACTGAAAAAGTGCAGAGTTCATATGGGCAAAAAGAGTTTGCAATCCCGTCGTAGTAGCTCAGCAGTAGAGCGTCGGGTGTCAAGTGCAAAGATCCGTGGTACGACTCCCTGTCAAGAAGGTATTTTCAAAGCCGCCCGAACTGGATTCGGGTCTGCCGTCGGTTGTTCAGCACGACCCTGTAGGTTAGTGCAGAGATATCGGAGGTCTAAAAGTACGACTAAAATGGATTCAGTAGACTCTGGGATATTGAGCGCCGATTTCACATTGGAAGGACAATGACAACCAGGAAGATAAAGATAGCACCAGGAGGCTAACCTAAGGTCAAATAGATGGAGGTGGTCAGTCAGATTGTCAGATGCACACCCATCTGACATCAAGGAGGGGGGATAATGCAGAGTTCGTATTGACAATAATAGCTTGCAATTCAGTCCCAGTACCTCAATGGTTCAGCGTCCTCTGGCCAGTGTGAATACCCGTTGCTCAATTCTCTGTTGGGTGTAGAAAGGGTCTTTACAAAGGGCTACGTGTGATTTGAAATAAATTTAGAATCCTTCAGCAGGGTATTCTAGACCTGAACGGACAACTTAAGTCCTGTGGGAACTTGGCTTTTACAATTTTGAGATATCATACATTTTTGGAAGAGTGGCTTTGGTTTTGTAATAGACGGGTTTTTTTTTTGTTTTGTTTTTTACCATGACTTGGTATTTTTGTGAGACTAAATTAATTTTTTGTGAGAAATAAAAATGTGACTCAATTTTAGGGATTTGGGAAAATTCAGTTAAAAAATGTGAACAATTGACGGCTTTCAACTGAACGGGTATGCTACAGAAAAAAGCATTTTGATAGTTAATGTAAACGTCAAAATACCAGGAGAGACAGAATATAATAATTTTCCACTAACCCATATTTATTCGCTTTAAATATGCCTGTGTTAAAATTGCCGATAATTTCTGATAATTAAAATTGCTGATATATTCATGAGTCTTGTAATTTTTAAAGTAAATATATATGCAACATGCTTTTATTACAACTAAAACATGTACTTCCTATTGAAGTTTTGCTATAAATTATAAGAAAACGAAATTAATTTAAATACTAAATAGATTTAATAATGTGCGGGCACCGGATTATTTACTCTGCGTAGTTGTACAAATATATGGTACATTTATCTAAGAAAACAACTAATTATAAAACAATTATTTTTTTTTACAATTTATCCTTAGCTTATAATAAATTTAAACTCATAGTTTAATAACATGGCATGTAAATTTTTAAAAGAAAATACATTTCAGTTATATTTATACATAAGGAATTTTATGTAAATACTCCTTAAGTAGTTTTACGCAATAACTTTTAGCATCTATATAAAATGAACTAGGTTGTTTAAGTGGGATTCTTGGTTCATTTCTCACTCTTTAATCTGGGTAATTAAACCACTTAATTTAATTACCTCTAATTAGTTCGTAAGAAGGAAAGAGTGTAAACAAATTCCATTCTCGTTTATCACTCTAGCAAAAGCAGCATCAGTCGTTATTCAAGAATTCCTCACCCCCCTCACTTTTGCCCCTACATATAATCTCACGTGGAACTGCTAAAGACAAAGCAGATTAACGCGCAAGCAATTACTTATCGAACGAGCTGTAATGAGATACAATGCTGTATTTACTTCAAAATTAATCTTGCATTTATAACACTTTCTCTATTGAAGATAATACAGAAATGTGCGGTAGCTCTTTATTGATATCACGTAGTAATAAGGAATATATGTTGATTGTAAAGTTAAATACAGATTTGCAGTTAAGCATCGAGGTTAAATGATCTTAGTATAAGATATAGATCTTCTGTAATATTATATTGCAATATGGGGACGGGATAGTTCAGTGGTTATGGCGAGAAGATCGCAGTCGGAGGTCCCGAGTTCAATTCTAGAACCTCTTAATAAAATTCTATGCAGAGTATAGGCGTGATAAATCTGTACATCCAAAAACTCCTTTCAAGAGTTGATGTGTGAGGGAAAGTAGGGTGCATTTCCTATGTATGCCACTCCCACTGGGTTCCGGTACATATTGGGTGGTATATGAAAAAAGTCTGACTTCTACCATGGAGTACCTGGTGTATTTGGATCAGTATATGTCACCACCTATTGAACTTGGCCATGAACTTTGATTTTATGAGATTGCTATGGTCAAGTTGGATTTGTAACAACAGCAGTATATTACAATATCCAGTCATGCACATAAAACGGCACACCTTCAATATCTGGCATTCTAATCCTTAGACAAACTTCACTTATCTTGCGTATTCTTCTTCTGAAAGTGAGTTACTTTCTAGATATATTTCTTAACTTGACATGCCTTTCACAATTATCTGGTTTTAAAATTGGAATTTTGGTAAATAAATATCAATTTTTTTATTTTGCTTTACATTATTTCCATACAAGGATTAATTTTAAAAAAATGATACTTTCTGCTTTATAACCTATTTTAAGTTTCAGACAATGTATCATACAATATTTTGACTAATATGTTTTAATGATATATGCGGGATAATGATCTAAATTAAAAGTTATTTTGTTTTATATTATCATCCGCTTGTGTTAGATCTTCAGTTCTCATCATTTCTTTAATTCAATTTTATGTGTTAAAAATCATATTATGTATTCGTCAGGCATTGTGTGCGTGTGTTTGTGTGTGTGTGACAGAGCGGGCGAGAGCGACCTTAGCGAGAGAATTATATTTAATATATGTGAATTATTTATATAAAGAAGCATATTTTGATTTGAAAAAAATATTTTCATTTCTTAATCAAGTTATATTAATTTCAAAAATATGCCAATTAGGAAAAATATGTTATTTTATTAAAACCTGCCAGAATTAGCCTATTTTGTCAGTACGATATGAAATCATATAGTCCAAAGCAGATAAAAATAATCTTGACTCAATAAAAAACTGGAAATGAACAGGTTCAATAAAAGTGTTAGTGTATTTAATAGAAACTATTTAAAATATGCATATTAAGTAAAAGTAAGAGTTCAATTTATTTATTTTTTATTTCTGAAGTACAGAAAAGCTGATTCATTTTACTTATTCCGATTTAGCAAGATATTTAATTATATATGTGCCATTTATAATTTTTAATTTAGAGGAATATCACTACAAATATATTTAATTACATAAAAATATTTACATCACATTTTCGATCTATTCTAAAAACACACATACTTTTTGAGACAAACTCTAAATCACTCTAAATCGAAATCAATAAACATCCAAATCTAGATAAACGCCCGAAATAAAATGTAATTTTTAAAATCTTGTGATAGCAGGGCTCTAAATATTTTTCTTTCTAAATCCCCATTTTTTAATTCGTTAATTACTTGTGATATTAGAATCATTTCTTAAAGCGCCAAGTTTTTTCATTGTTTTGAAAGTTTACAACGCTTTATCTATCGATTTAAAACAATATTTCAATTGTTTACACTAAAGCCAACATTTTGAACTCAAACATTTTAATTATTTTGCAATCCTCGTGAAAGAAGAGTATAGAAAGAATTGTTTTCATATTTATAAAATTGAAAATATATATGTTCCCAAAGCTGCTTATTATGAAAAATAAAACACTACTTAGCATTACGTCTATCTATAGTTTTTCACCAAATTACACCAAAATACTTAATCAAATGAATCCAAAATTTATGCAAATTTATACGTAGACTGTTGCACAAGTATGAAATAACGCCCCAATTATTGTGAAATTCTGTGGTCACTATTGTCCAAATGTAGTCATATGCTTCTGCAAACAATGTTGATTTTTTTTTTTTTTTTTATAATATTTTTTGTCATACTCATGTTATACTCTTCTAAATAATACAGCATTTGGCATAAATATAGACTATTATATCAGTAACTTAATAGTATTTTCCATAAACAAAAAAATTAGAAAAGATGGGGTAAATGTGTACAGACGATGTCCTTTGTCATGGGCATGTCATACTCTATTAAAATGATACCGCATTTGGCCTTAATAAAGGCTGTTATGCCAGTGCATTAGCAGTATTATCCATAGATATAAAAAGTCAGAAGAGGGAAAATGTGTACAGACGATAACCTTCCTTGTCACGAAAAAAGTCATTCCTTTACCTTCACATGATGCTTAACAGCATACACGAAAGTTCGTTAATAATTTCAGCCTATTAAGTCTTCTTGAAAGGTCATTTGTTTTTGCAAGATCATAAACGTTAAAAAAGTTTAGATGTTTTATTAATTAATTTCATTGACTATTTTAATTTTCATCACGTCTGATCTTGTTTTGATCTCTAGTTTATCTCAGGCATGCATTATTTGAATCTGTTGTGTAGTATTGAATCTGCTGTAGATTTCATGTATCGAAATGAGATAGGAAAGATTTCTGTTCATCTGTGAAAGAGACAAATTTTGATTTTAAATTAAAACATTGGACGTACACCTTGAAATTTTGAACTTCTTCCGCAAAAAGAGCCATTTCTTTGCAATATCTTATTCTATGATCGAACTTAGATAATTATTGCTTTTAAAATAGTATCCTTCTTTTCCAAATTCATACAACATTAAGCATCTTCAGTTCAGTTGATATGAGCTATTTAATGTTGACATAGACTCAATGTAGGAGGGATCTGCTATGCTTGAGATATGGCTTTAAGACTCGATTTCTGATACATATTGTCTTCTAGTGTTCGAAATGCGAGGTAAATCACGGTTATAGTAATGTTCCGCAAATCCACTTTTTTATTTGTGTTACACACCTGTTTAACACAACCGTTTTTAACATTTTACAACACAGTTGAAAAGTGTTTATGACTTTGTTCATTCTATCTGTCTGTCTGTCTGTCCGTTAGCACGATAACTGCCGTGAAAATGACTTAATCAAAATGAAATTTTAGTATGTTGTTCAGACGGTCTGTAAGACCTATGGGAATATAAATGAATAATATCACACAATTAGTTTTGGATTGAACCCGGGATGAAAGAATGAAATACATTGAGTCCTATGGGACCTAATTTTTCAAACATATTTTAAGCGGATTTAAAATTCACAAATTGCTTCGAAAGTTTTAGGACATATTCAAATTATCCCATGACATATATAAAAAAAATCAGCGAAATATATTCAGTAGATTTTTAAATAAAAATTAAAAGAGTAATAACACCTCTTATATGAAGCGATCACGTGACCATGATATGAAAAGATCACGTGACCGACTTCAACATGATATATGGCATCAATATTGTCTCAAAATCGTGATGTTTAAAGTTCTTATTAATTCATATTGAGTGTTGTATCCGTCAAAAAACCACTTTATTATTGCTTAAATTCTGTGCATCTACATACTAAAACAACGCAATTGCAATATATTTGAATTTAAATGCTCATCCAAATTTGATTATTTCAACAACGAAGCCTATTTTTCACTTATGTAAAATGTAAACAGCAAAATATGTAGAATGAATTGTATTAGAATTGCTGTATTTATTTAACACAAAATAATTTTCCCATGGAACCGCATAGCTGATATGAATGAAATATTCATTGATTTTACAAAGAGAAGGACGATTTTTTTCGATGAAGTTTTAAACATAGAGTTTAATTACTTGTAGCGCCATGGTCTTAATTTTTAAATAAAATAAATTATTATAGTATTGTGATGAATGAAATGAATGGGAAAATGTTATGAATGAAATGTTGTTTTTATAGAGAGATCCAGACATGTTATTTTTTCTATGACGTCATTTGAATGAATTTCAGTTGTTTTCGATGAAGTTTTCAAATCTAATAAATTATCGTAGTATTATGATAGTTTTAAAAATATTACCGAAGAATGTATAGCATTTTAGAGATGTTTAAACCAGGCAATTTATATTTCAATGCCGTCATTTGAATGAAGTTCATTTTGTTCAGTGAAGGTTTAAGTTTTCAAATGTAATAAATTAATGTAGTATTTTGACAAGTTTTAAAATATTACCGAGGAATGTATTGCATTTTAGACTTGTTTAAATAAAATTGCATTGAAGTTGAAAAATGTATCATAATCAATGCTTCAAGCATGATTGATCTTTCTTGTTCATTCATCACTTTATAAAATAACAAGAAAGATCAATCATGCTTAAGGCATTGATTATGAAACACTTTCCAACTTCAATGCAATTTTATTTAAACATGTCTAAAATGCAATACATTCCTCGGTAATATTTTAAAACTTATCACAAAACTACATTAATTTATTATATTTGAAAACTTAAACCTTCTTCGAAAAAAATGAACTTCATTCAAATGACGGCATTGAAATATAAATTGCCTGGTTTAAACATCTCTAAAATGTGATACATTCCTCGGTAATAATTTTGTAATTATAATAATACTACAATAAATTATTATATTTTAAAACTTTATCGAAAACAACTGAAATTCATTCAAATGACGTCATAGAAAAAATAACACGCCTGGCTCTCTCTATAAAAGCAGCATTTCATTCATAACTTTCTCCCATTCATTTCCTTCATCACAATACTATAATAATTTATTTTATTTAAAAATTAAGTCCATGGAGCTAAAATTAATCAAACTCTGTGCTTAAAACTTCATAGAAAAAAATCGTCCTTCTCTTTATAAAATCAATGAATATTTCATTCATATCAGCCATGCAGACTCCATGGTCTAAATTATTTTGTGTTAAGGAAATTCAGCAATTCTAATACAACTCATTCTACATATTTTGCTGTTTATATTTTACATAGGTGAAAAATAGGCTTCGTTGTAGAAATAATCAAATTTGGATGAGCATTTGAACTCAAATATATTGTATTTGCGTTGTTTTAGTATGTAGATGCACAGAATTTAAGCAAAAATAAAGGAGTTTTAGGACGGATACAACACTCAATATGAATTAAAAAGAACTTAAAAAATCACGATTTTGAAGATGGATGCCATATGTCATTTTGCAGTGGGTCATGTGATCTTTTCATTTCATGGTCACGTGATCGTTTCATACAAGAGGTGTAATTACTATTTTAATTCTTATTTAAAAAACTACTGAATATATTTCGCTGAATTTTTTTTATATATTTTATGGAACAATTTCAATATTACATAAAATTTTCGAAGCAATTTGTGAATTTTAAATCCGCTTAAAAAATGTTTGAAAAATTAGGTCCCATAGGGCTCAATATATTCATTTTTCCAATCCGGGTTCAACCCAAAACTAATTGGGTGATATTATTTATTTATATTCCCATAGGTCTTACAGACCGTCAGAACTACATACTAAAATTTCATTTTGATAAAGTCATTTTTACGGCAGTTTTCGTGCTAACGGACAGACAGACAGACATACAGACAGACAGGCAGACAGACAGAATGAACAAAGTCATAAACACTTTTCAGTTTTGTTGTAAAGTGTTAAAAAGTGACGATGAGTTAATACTATAAGAAATAACAATATAGATCAGAATTAAATAATTATGAAATATGAGATATAAATTTCAACTTTATCAGATATCAATTGAATATAATTTCTGAGAGTAAAATAAATAAATTTGGTAAAGGGAGCAAAAGCAAAAAAAAAAAATTAAAGAGAAAATCAGAAACAAAACAAATGAAATAAAAATGATTTTGATATAAAAACAAAGAAAAGTAAGAAAAAAAAATATAGAAGACCATTAAAGAATCAGATACAAAAAACAACATACACAATGAAAAACCATTCAAAACACCAAAATACAATAAATGGAATAGCACAAAATCCCATTGATCACCAAAAATTTATAGCAGCAAGCGCACAAAGACTAATCATATAATCTAATTTAAAATTTCTCTCGCAATGAGAATGCCATTCCGGAGGTTATTATTAGAGTTTCTATTATTGCAGACATTGGAAAACCAAGTCGCTTGGTTAGAGGAGGAAGGTTTAGATAAAAGAATTTTTTTAGAATTGTGACAGGACAAAAAATTGTCAACATCGCCAAAATTATTAAATAAACAATTAGAAGTTGATTTGAATTTAATGTAATAAAGGTAATCTGGAAAAGAAGTATGATCAGAATTCTAGCAGGGTCGTGAATCCTAGGGGAAATATAGTTAATTAAATTAATGTGCCAGTTAACTAGACTCTTCTCTCCGTTTGTCTATAACACTTGGTGATGCATTTGGCGAACTTGACCAATAATTAACAGCGTATTACCAACTGGACGATATTTCGCCACAGATAGTCAAAAATATCATCAAAATTGCAAAAATGATGCTACAGTAATGAAAATGAAGCCTAATTGATGTATTAAAATATTTTAATATATCGACTATATCGCTTATTGAGGATGCTATTAATATCGATAATTGTTTATATAGACTTTTGCAAAATATAAGTTTATTGGGTACTTTGAAAAAATTTTACATGTTGTCATTCGAAAAATCGCCAAATGTACAATTCTAGGTTATAAACACAGTACCGTGGATCTTATACATTATATTTTGAGTGTAAAATGAGTAAGTTCATTGCATTATATAAGGAAAGTCATGTGCTGCCCACAACATATTTTTTAAAAGTAAAGTTGTGAAAAAAATCTCTTTCAAAAATGTGTAAGTCATGGTAATATTATAATTTTAAAAAATGAGTTCCTCCTATCTATAAATAGACAGTATATTTTCTATTTTAATCCATGTTTAAAATATTTTTTTTAATTATATTTAAATTTCTGTGATTTTAGTTAAACTCAAATTTTAACCATATTAATTAAAATTTATATTCCATAAAATAATTTTTTAATTGTTATAAGAAAACCCATTTATTGAAAATGGATTGGTTCGAATTTTATATTAAATATATAATTTAAATTTCTGTAAAATTTATCATAAAATATCAATAAAAATTGAACAAATTCGATAGGACACATTATTTTTGTATTTTAGTATCAAAATGAAATATAAATTTCAATGCTCAAAAATATTTTGATCATTTGACAAGACAATCATCTTTGGTTTTGTTCTGGCAATTCTTTCGCGAAATATATTCATTCTTTTTTTTTCATTTGAAAGAAAAATGCATTCTATATTTTTCGCCCAATCTTCGATCTTGAAAACAAGCTCTCTTCTATATTTCAATCTGTATCAGACTTATCCTGATTTAAAGGAAACCAGCAAAACTTGTAGACAGGAAATTTCTCACATGTATTTTTTTTCAGTGATATATATTTTTTTACTTTAAATCAAAAAATTCTATCTTTACAAATCCGACGCTTTCTGTTTTGCATAGAAATGATGTTTTGTTGCTGCGGTAGTGTCGTATGGATTGTATGATTTGTGTTTACATCCACAAGATGAAATTGAAAACACTTTTAAATTTTGATAAAGTTTAGGCTCGAGTTAGAAAATGCACATGTGATATTGTTTTTAAATATATTATGCACACACACGTAAGTTAGCTATTTTAAATGAGCAAAATTCGATTACTAAAATTCAATTTTTTTATTTGTAACTAACACAAAGAATGTATTACATTGATGATAACTAAAATAATGACATTATGATTGAACGCCATCAGAGAAATTGGCATATGTTGTTCGTTCTTTAAATCATTTCATACGGTATTCTTAGAACTTTCCCAATAAGGCACGGTAGCATTTCCATCTTGGTGTATTACGGAATAGTTTTTGCCATGATTTTTATGATAAATTTGCGCACGTTTGTGAGTTTCTTTATAGTTTGAAATATTTCAGAATTCTCTGCCGTGCCCTTGCATAATTTTAAATAATATTGTTCAATGCAAATGCATTTTAGTAACGTATAACAATTTGAAAGCCGCAATATATATGCTGCTGTACTATATATTTACAAAACTAAATTGTAAAACTTACATTTGATTGCTGATATCTGTAAGGTGCACGGTGCACTATGTAAGTGCGCCGTGCACCCTACAGCCATACGTCAGTAATACGTCATATTTTAAAGTAGTTTTCTATTTCCAAAACAACACTTCTGCTGTGTACTCAATCTCTCGTATTATGCTCATTATTACATGTGAATAATTAACGTTAGTCAATACATTTTGCATTCAAAGTCCGATAATTAAATAATAAAGCTACAGGCATTTCAGGGGGATTCCAGATGCATCAAGACTTTTGTTTATGATAAGCATCTTTTGTGAAAAGATTATGTATAAGGGCGAATCAGATGCATGGAAAATGGCTCGAAATCATTCTAAAAGACTCTGTGGGAAGAAGATGTTGCCGTAAAACATGGTAGTGTGCCTGGAGTACAGGAACTTTTTAATATGCTGCAAGAATTCTTGGGAAATGTTTTTGATAAAAAGTGTCGTCAAAAACATTTAACATGTATATGAGACGGGCATTCAATAGATCAATTTTTTTTGTTCAATCAATTACATAAACTGATAAATTTACGTTACTATTGGAGGTGCATTGATTGTATACAGTGGAGATTGCATACACTGATTCATCGGCTAGCAGCACCGCTCTATCTGCTTCAATTGGCTTGAGCTGGCCAGTGTGAAAATGCACTCATTGGCTGTAGGTAACTACTAGAAGGATTGGTGGCCGAAAGAATCAGCTGCACATAGAAGAAAACCATGGAGTTAGTTTTATTGCCCACTATAAATTTATTAGACTCTAATGTCTAGTCTTGGCGTCATCCCGTCTGCCAGCATTTTTTTCTGAACTGTCCTGATATTGCTCAGCTTTGACCTGACGTTTATGATACTTAATACTACAGCATCTCAATATGAAATATTCCACAACTATGTGCTGACACATTGTATGGATTTACACGGTTGTTGTAAACCCAGACCACACGACAGACCCGAAGGCTTACTTTGGCTAAGTGTGTGGCCGGGGATTTACACGGTTGTGGAATATTTCATATTGGGATCCTGCAGTATTAGGTATAATAAATATCAGATTAAAAGCTGAGAAATAAACGGACAGTTCAGCAAACACTGTAGGCAGGAGGATTGGTAGCAAGACTCGACATTAAAGTCTAATTAATTTATGGTGCGCAATAAAGCTGACCGCATGATTTTCTTCGAAGTATACCTAATTCTTTCGGCCATCAAGCCCTCTGGCATTTACATACAGCCCATAACACACCAGTTATCTCTGGTGTAAAAACTTTTTTGTTTATGTGGTTAGGTTTACTTACTTTAAACTTCAAATTAGTTATTTTAACATTAGGGATGGCCGTGAATTGATCATAGTACATAGCAGAATTGAAATCCACCTTGCTATCTTTTCTATGTTGAATGATGTTTCTGGAAAGCTATTTGATTAATAAATATACAAGAAAGATCAATCATGCTTAAAGCATTGATTATGAAACACTTTCCAACTTCAATGCAATTTTATTTAAAAAAGTCGAAAATGCAATACATTCCTCGGTAATATTTTAAAACTTATCACGATACTACATTGATTTATTATATTTGAAAACTTAAACCTTCATTGAAAAAAATGAACTTCATTCAAAAGACGGCATTGAAATATAAATTGCGTGGTTTAAATATCTCTAAAATGCAATACATTCCACGGTAATATTTTTAAATCTATCATAATACTACGATAATTTATTATATTTGAAAACTTCATCGAAAACAACTGAAATTAATTCAAATGACGTCATAGAAAAAATAACACGCCTGGATCTCTCTATAAAAGCAGCATTTCATTCATAACTTTCTCCATTTCATTCATCACAATACTATAATAATTTATTTTATTTAAAAATTAAGACCATGTAGCTACAATTCATAAACTTTATGCTTAAAACTTCATCGAAAAATATCGTCCTTCTGTTTATAAAATCAATTAATATTTCATTCATATCAGCCATGTAGACTCCATGGACTGAATTATTTTGTGTTAAAGAAATACAGTAATTCTCATACAACTCATTCTACATATTCTGCTGTTTACATTTTACACAGGTGAAAAATAGGCTTAATTGTAGAAATAATCAAATTTGAATGAGAATTTAAACTCAAATATATTGTCATTGTGTTGTTTTAGTATATAGATGCACAGAATTTAAGCAGAAATAAAGTAGTTTTAGGATGGATACAACACTCAATATAAATTAAAAAGAACTTTAAAAAATCACGAATTTGAAACAAGATGGATGCCATATCTCATTTTGAAGTGGGTCATGTGATCGTTTCATATCATGGTCACGTGATCGCTTCATATAAGATGTGTAATTATTATTTTGATTTTTATTTAAAAAACTACTGAATATATTTAGCTGAATTTTTTTTTATATATTTTATGGAACAATTTGACTATTACCTAAAATTTTCGAAGCAATTTGTGAATTTTAAATCCGCTTAAAAAATGTTAGAAAAATTAGGTCCCATAGGGCTCAATGTATTTCATTTTTTCAACCCGGGTTCAATCCAAAACTAATTGTGTGATATTATTCATTTATATTCCCATAGGTCCTACAGACCGTCTGAACAACATACTAAAATTTCATTTTGATTAAGTCATTTTTACGGCAGTTATCGTGCTAACGGACAGACAGACAGACAGACAGACAGACAGACAGACAGACAGAATGAACAAAGTCATAAACACTTTTCAACTTTGTTGTAAAGTGTTAAAAATGAATTTTACCTTATCCAATAAACACACATTAATTTTGCTCAAACACAATTTTATTAATTATTATATTTCATATTAAATGTTAGCATAGCTTAACATCAAAGCAATAGTTATATTTACAATTTACTAATTCGTACAACATTATAGTTTCTCTAACTTAACTGAGTTGGTAGTGATATAGTTGAAACCTGCTACTGACTTCTCGTCAGCTTACACAAATCCTCATATTATAATTAAAAATTTACTATTTTAACATTTCACAACAAAGTTGAAAAGTGTTTATGACGTTGTTCATTCTGTCTGTCTGTCTGTCTGTCCGTTAGCACGATAACTGCCGTAAAAATCACTTTATCAAACTGAAATTTTAGTATGTTGTTCAGACGATATGTAGGACCTATGGAAATATAAATTAATAATATCACCCAATTAGTTTTGGATTGAACCCGGGTTGAAAAAATGAAATACATTGAGCCCTATGGGACCTAATTTTTCAAACATTTTTTAAGCGGATTTAAAATTCACAAATTGCTCGAAAATTTTAGGTAATATCCAAATTGTTCCATAAAATATATAAAAAAAACTCAGCGAAATATATTCAGTAGTTTTTTAAATAAAAATTAAAATAATAATAACACTTCTTATATGAAGCGATCATGTGACATGATATGAAAAGATCACGTGACCCACTTCAAAATGATATATGGCATCAATATTGTCTCAAAATCGTGATGTTTAAAGTGCTTATTAATTCATATTGAGTGTTGTATCCGTCATAAAACCACTTTATTATTGCTTAAATTCTGTGCATCTACATACTAAAACAACGCAATTGCAATATATTTGAGTTTAAATGCTCATCCAAATTTGATTATTTCGACAACGAAGCCTATTTTTCACCTATGTAAAATGTAAACAGCAAAATATGTAGAATGAGTTGTATTAGAATTGCTGTATTTCTTTAACACAAAGTAATTTAGTTCATGGAGTCTGCATAGCTGATATGAATGGAATATTCGTTGATTTTACAAAGAGAAGGACGATTTGTAGTTGAAGTTTTACGCACAGAGTTTAATTACTTGTTGCACCATGGTCTTAATTTTTAAATAAAATAAATTATTATAGCATTGTGATGAATTACAAGAATGGGAAATTATTTATGAATGAAATGATGCTTTTATAGAGAGAGCCAGGCGTGTTATTTTTTCTATGACGTCATTTGAATGAATTTCAGTTGTTTTCGATGAAGTTTTCAAATATAATAAATTATCGTAGTATTATGATAATCCTAAAATTATTACCGAGGAATGTATTAGATTTTAGAGATGTTTAAACCAGGCAATTTATATTTCAATGCCGTCATTTGAATAAAGTTCATTTCCTTCGATGAAGGTTTACGTTTTCAAATATAATAAATTAATATAGTATTATGATAAGTTTTAAAATATTACCGAGGAATGTATTGCATTTTGGACATGTTTAAATAAAATTGCATTGAAGTTGGAAAGTGTTTCATAATCAATGCGTTAAGCATGATTGATCTTTCTTGTTTATCTTTGTCGCACCACAGATCATCTATGGACCTCCTTCGCGAAAAGCATTTTTTACGTATTTATTCTGCGACGCTATTTTAGCGAAGGGTGGAAGCACAGTATTACGTGCTTCATAAATGTCAACAACTTTTAGGAGACTTTTTTGAGTGCATTTTACGTGCTCAGTCACCGGCAAACTTGTGCGTTTGTTTTTAATAGCACAGTTTGATGTGCTTAGTTCACTCTGAACATCATAAATATTCTTGGGGGCACATTTTTGATGTGCCAAAACACAACCAAAATTTCGAGTGTGTTTATTTTCACTTTATGCATAGGGGTAACGTTGATTTCCACCCATGCCTCTCATTGGCTCTACCGCATCTGTGTGCCAATTTTCTCCCTGTCATCTTGGTCATCTGAGCGTGGTCTATATTGGCTTTCATTGGATATTTTATGCTGCCTACGGGCTCACTTGAGTCCATAGTTGTTTTTCTCATGATGTCATTTTTCGTTTATTGCTCATAAATACATTTTGGACAATGGGTAAAATCAGGGTGCCTACTATTTATCACATGTTTTTTGTCAAAATGAATAGAGCATCAAGGTTAATTTTCTCTTACCAAAATATTTAACTGTTTTGAGTTAATTATATGGTTCAAATGATACAAAAAAACATAACATAAAATTTTTTACGGTATCAAATTATTAAAAACAGTGCGAGTACCTACTTTTGTCTCGAGGGTGTGGAAGAGTCTTATACCTATTGAAACCAACTTGTTAATGCTCTAAAAAATTAAAATATAATTTACATATTAATAAAGGTGGTAACACATATAGTCAAAATTCAGTTATAAAACCACCGACACAACATCATATATTAAAGATCATTTAATGAAATCACCCTACAAGACGTACATAGCTTTAAAACTCCAGAGCGCTTTCGGGCATTACTATACCCTTTATCAGTGACTATCCGAAAGAGTAAACACGAAATGCTTATATGTAGACCAGATCAGCAGATAAATTTACATAAATAAACACAAAAAAATGGTAGTACAAGCAGGCTATTAAAATTATTCAATTGCAAATACAAATTTAGTGGTTATACTCAAGAGATTTAATTTAAACAAGTGGTAACTATTTTACAGAGAAAATAAGTAATTCAAAATTGCAGCCAAGCACAATCACAATAAAATTATGTCACAGATAATTGTGAAGAGGTTTGTTCAAACCTCTTCTGATTTCATAACTGAATGGTTTATATAAGATGTAAAAAACTACATACACTATGTGCATTTGGCGCTCGTCATAGTACGAAATGTTCCCTTATTAAAAATTTCGGAAACTCTCACAAAAATGATAGCAATAAATCCAGCAGAAAAAATTGTATGCTACACTTTAGGTTTCAAAAAGCATGCGAATGTATAACAAACCATGTTTTCCGCATTTTTATAAACGTCATGATTTAAATTAAGGCATTCAGCCTACTGAATCCACCACCTAATATTCTTTGAATTTCTATAGTCATAGTAATAAAATCTAAATTTAAATTTATTAGTTTCTTCGAAGAACTTTAACGTTTTCTTCAATTTTTTGCCAGTACGTTTTGTGGTCGTACTGATTTGGAGCCATGCTAACTGGTTTGAAACTATGGCCAAGAGAATAGTGTTCATTTCTCCTACGTGATGTCTACCTGTGATTTTCATCATTTCGTACTAAGGCAATATGAACTTTGTTTCCATATGCATAAGTCAGAATTTTTACCTCAGAGTGAGTGCCAGTTGATGTTGAGCGAAAGTTTATAGAGGTTACATGTAAACCTGAATGCGGAATTTGGAATGGTTCTGTTTCGCTCAAGAATTTGAGCAGGCTGAGCTACCTTAGTGTTAGATGTTTGAGAAATTGGGTTTGAACCGCTTGCAGAATTGATATATATTGCTTGTTAAAGCAGTTTCTGAAGGGTAACACAAATCATCTAGAACGACATATAGAACACACGGAACAATGTCAGTTTTTTCTAAGTCATTTATCGTCATCTGCATCATTTCTGTACTTCCGTAAAATGATTCATATAATTTCGTTATTTAAATAGTGATGCATGTACTAGGAAAGGAGATTCTTTCTTACACCTTGCTGGTAGTAAGTGCTTAATGTCGACTTCAAAGGGATGTCGAGTGCTGAATGCAATATATATAATGTGGTGGGAAAGATAGATATCTCACAACATTTGCACAAGTTCAATTTATACGCTCTAAGCTTTCCGTACTTCTTATATAAACATTAAATAAAAAAATTGTGCATTTCAAGGAAGGGGTAGTAAAACTCATTGATGAGGAAAAACAAGCAGAAATTGGTGGAGAAGAACCGACTGGAGCAGAATCGGGTACTCGGATTTGATCAGCGAGAAGCACTTAACTTGATATCACTGTTTCTCTTTAAAGAAAACATGGAGCTATTTTATTAACACTATGTGCATAAAATTAAATATACATTTAATTTATAGCTGATTATTTATACAATACAGCACATTAACTATCAGATACTTACTTGTAAAATATTTTTGGAAAGTCGTACAATAATTAAGATAGGCATCGCCAATTTGTGTGCCAAAAATATTTCCTCAAATTTCTACGAATAGAAAATGGCTATATATCACTGCATTGGAGATCCAAATATTTTAATTTTAAAACACAATAGGTTATATAGAAGGTGGCTGGACTTAAGTATGAACTAGCGATACTCTGTTTGACGCTTCTATCCGGATTTGTCCCATTCTCCCGCATTTAGTATGATAAATTAATATTAATTGTCTAGGAATTTATTAATTGTATATGTAAATGTAGTATGATATTTTTCAAGTCATAGAAAAAGAAAAAAACACAGTTTCATAGATTTATACAGTTCAGGAATTTCTAATACACTAGTACACAATGGAATGCAGCTTTAAATTTATCTTAAGTTGTAGACATTAAAATACAGCATTATCAATTACATATCAACAGATATAAAATTATGCTATCAACTATTTATTACTTTGCTTATATACAATAATGTATAAGGAAAGTATTGTGACGGGGTCGAAAATTCGAATTCGAGTTTTCGACGGGAGAGCACGTTTCAAGCATCCCTAATCACGAATCAAACATTTTTGAAGTGATGTCTCTCAGTGTGTGTGTGTGTGTGTGAAAGTATGTGTGTGTGTGTGAAAGTATGTGTGTGTGTGTGTGTGTGTGCGTGCGTCAGTGAGCCTTTGGAGACGATAACTGACGAATGATTGGAGCGATTCGAACGAAATTTGGTACAAAAATATATATATCACACTTCGTAAACACTGGAAGCCTATTGTTTTATACGCAATCGGATGTTCAGAACCCCCGTAAATTTTCAAGTGAAATTTTTAAAAAAATCATCAAAAAATCAAAACCTTTAATATAATTACGTAAATAGAGATTTCTTATGTAATTTTTCAATAGAAAACGATTGACATAACGATTGAATAATTTATTTCTCTTTCCATAAAGCTTGGCGAGATTTTGGCGGCGAATTTGGCGGAATGTCGCCAACTTGGGGACTTTTTCAAATGTTGCCAAATTATCGAAAATTTCGCGAAATTGATAAAAATGACGCTAAATCAATAAAAATGACGACTAATTGATGAAAATTCAATATCTTGCAGAGCATATACGTATCTACCATAAGAACAAACTATTTCTTTTTTCACTGTTGACGACTCACCTTGACGACTTTTGAAATGTTGCCAAATTAACGAAAATCTCTCAAATAGGATTAAAATGACGACTAATTGTCGAAAATTCAATATCTTGGAAAGAATATAAGTATCTACTATAAGAAGAACCTATTTGATTTTACTGTAAAAGTAGTAAATTCATTGCATTATATAAGGAAATTCATGTGTTGCCCTCATCAGATTTTTTTAATAAGTAATAATTATACCTGTTTTATTATTGACTCTCTAATGTAAATAAAAGCATGATATTGCCAAATTTTCGCAAACAGAAAAAATATAGTCTCATCGTTCAGGACTCAACTGCACTATGAACTGAAGCTGCAGTCTTTACATTAGAGCATTATGTTACGATTACATTATTAACAAAAAATTTTTTTGAAACATATGTTGCTTTTATCAATTCATTGTATAGGAATATTTGCGCAAAAACTTGTAGAGGGTAATACATATTTAAAAATGAGTGATTTCATTTCACAGCATGTCATTTGAGTTGGAGTAGATATGTTAAATTCAAGCAGAAAATTGCAGTCGCTAAATGTCAAACATAGGAGGCATTCCTTGTTTTGTAGTGAGCATTTCATATTATATATATATATTTTGTACCATGTAGAGGTCATAATATTTTAGTTTATTGATTCATCTATGCTATTAAAATCTAATAACATAACTGCATTCTGCAGAGCTAAATTTTGCTGCTAGCCGGATTGTTTGTGAATCGATTTCTGAAATCTCGAGTCGACCTAGAAGAGAGCGTTTTTTTTTAAACGTAAGTATCGAAACTTAGAGGCGAACTAGGAATTTAATAATCGAAAATATTTATATATTTTTACATATTTGTAAAAATATATTTTGTGGGGTATAAGGAAGGTGTGCGGTAATCTTCTTATTCAAAATTTAGGTTAGAATCTCGGATGTTTTTTCAACGGGGAGAGATAGCTTTCCAGTAGCCCCCAGAAGCCTAAATTTTGATAAAGTTCATAGTTTCTTACACTGATTTTTACAAACGTATACACTGTAAGTTCACGCAGCTTTTTAGATAATCTGCGTATTGATCATTTTAAGACAGTCGCCATCGAAACACTTTTCAAGGAACGGTATTTTAAATCTGCCATAGTGAAATTTAATCTCTTAACTCTCGAAAAGTGCATTTGGTTCTGCTATCACAATATTTGTTAATTTGTTTAGAATTGAATCAGTAACTTCCTCTTTGAACTATTGCCTAGAAGAGCCTTGGAACAAAATGTTCATTTCGTACGCAGGTATTAGGGTTATTTCGACTTCAAATAGGGGTGGTCTGCGTTCTCGATGGTTCATTATAGACGGAAGTAGGATGGGAGATGGAGTAGTATATTCTATCAAATATTTGCTTTTACCTGTGCTTTCGCTGCTGCGTTCTTGCTAAAGAGCGACGTTTATTCCGACTTTAATGTAATTTTTATGCTGTATTAGTGTCTGGAATTGACCCATTCGACCAGCTCACACCAAATCTGGACTGCATTTTTCTGCTTTACGATATTTGAGCCCGCACAAGTAGGCGACGGGGCTACAAAAGAGGCTGTCAGTGAGAGACTATGCTCTTACGTCCACACAGAGGGCTAGAACTTATTAAAACTGATTGCTTCAAAACTGGTTACTATATATTTCGGGACTGCTAGCGGGGTCATGCCTATTTGTCTGCAAGGGATTGTTGTTGTTGAGACCCAGACCGTCCGACCTACCAGAAAGGTGTAGGGCAACCGTTTGGACTGCCGGGAAGTGCCACCCAATTCCGACCGGAACCCAGTGGGGGAGGCATCCACAGGGATCGTACCCTTCTTCCCCTACCACCAACCTCTCGGACGGACTTACGGATCCACATGTTTAACGTGATCGCACTCCGCATGAACACTGCGGCAGTTGAGGCAGAGTGCAAATCCAGCGCGCAAACCACCGGGCTACCGCGCCCGAAATGTGCCAACAGCACGCGGTGTTCCCAGGTGGTCACCCACCCAAGTACTAATTGCGCCCGATGCTTGCTTGACTTCGTTGATCTAACGAGAACCGGTGTTTTCAGCACGGTAGGGCCATTGGCTTGTCTGCAGGGGGTTGTTGTTGTTGAAACCCAGACCGTCCGACCTACCAGAAAGGTGTAAGGTAACTGTTTGGACGGTCGGGAAGTGCCACCCAATTTAGACCGTAACCCAGTGGGGGAGGCATCCACAGGGACCGTACCCTCCTTCCCCTACCACCAACCTCTCGGAAGGACTTTCGGACCCACATGTTTAACGTGATCGTACTCCGCATGAACACGGCGGCAGTTTTGGCAGTGGCTGGAATCGAACCCGGGCCTACCGAGTGCAACTCCAGCGCGCTAACCAATGGGCTACCGCGCCCCTGTCTGCAGGGGGTGAAAATGTTGATTTAAGTTCGAGTTTTGCTTACTTTCTGAATGCCGTTGCCACTGAACTTTCAGAAAGAGATGTATTTAAGTTCGGACCCCAATAAATAACAAAACTCTTCTGAGCGCTGTTCTCGTTAAATGTCTGCCTTTCTTTTAGTATATCGAGGGAGGGGGATTACAAGCAACTAAATTGAACTGGTTTCTAGTAACTGTGTTTTCTTCTCTTGAACGGCGTATGCTTTCGATCTGATCGGGCTGCGCCAGTTTCTGGATGTTTTGTCAGTTTGGCCTTAAGCGAGTTCTGATTTAAAGGTATTTTTAGAAAATAAAGCCCGTAACTTGTTAATTTCTTCAAAAACTGGGCGATTCTTACATTATAAACTTTTTAGAAATTTTCGGACCGTTTGACTCCCATGTTTTCTTTTACACCTCTGGGCGTAATAGTCACCATCGCACCCCCCCCTCGCACACACACACATTTTTTATTCCTTCTTCTCTTTTAATTATCCGATTTGAATGTGGTTTACGTCTTCTTAATTACAAATATTAATATATATATATATATATATATATATATATATATATATATATATATATATATATATATATATATATATTTAAGTTTTCCTCGTTTGATAACATTCATTAACCCCCTTTTCTATTGTTGAGTTTGAGCAGAATTTGACATTTTATTAATTTTTTTCTGCTATAATTTGATTTTTCTGGGCTTGGTCAGGAAGTTGCTTTTGTGAATAGTTAGGCGATCAAATCCTATTTCGGAAGATATCTCAAGTCAACTGGAAAACAAAATCACCAGTTTGATACATTTTACTAAATTTCTCACTTTTAACGGATATTTTGCGTATTTAAAAAACGAATCTGGTATTTGATAAATATGCTAGAATTTCTCACGTTTGCCGGCGATTACGTATAAATCATAAATGAATTTGGTAAGTTTGATAAATATACCTGAATATTGTAAAGAACTTGTAAAATGACCTCCTCAATGGAGTAACTTTCAAAATTCAGACGGCGAAAATTATGTGGCGCACATAGGAGGCTACACGCGAGGCTGCGAGGGAGAGAGAGCGGTGTTTGACTGTTGAGCGCATGCGCACATAGGAAGCTGCAATCGAGGCTGCGAGGGAGAGAGTGCACTGTCGTTCCCGCAGTGCCACAGTGCCTATACACGAGCCGCCACTGCAGAAACCACACGTCTGATACCAATTTGCTACGACGTATCCTTTGGAATTGTAGGCGTATGCTCAAGATACACGAATGAGTTTAAATTTCTGGATAACTATCACGTTTATTCACAAGTACAGCATAAACAGGAAAGATATACAGTAAAACAGCTAGGTAACTATCTTTCAAGATCACGTAATAATTGTTTGGTACAGTAAAACAGAAAATTAAATATCCCACTATTTTCACAAAATAACTGATAATATTCTCAAAACACTGACGCATCATAGATTAATGTAGTTCGTATCACGTCAACTCCGCTCCAACTGAGTGATGATTCCTTTTATAGACTCTATAGAAACTTCTAGAAAGTTGTCATATATTGCAGAATATTCGTTATTTCAACGTTTTTCTCACACCTCCGAAAAGTTGTAAAATGTCGCCAATTTGGCTATAAATCCCCAAATCTGACAACCCCTCTGAACTTCAGATGGCAACCCTAGATTGACGTCATAGAAAAGGTTGTCTGTACGGATGGTTTCTCAGTCTGCTTTTTAAAAGAGACTCCATTATTTATCAAATTTACCATCCTAGACTGGCGATTATGCATAATGTCCGGTAAATTTGATTAATTTAGTACGATTTATCATATTTACCACTACGAACTGGCGAGTATGCAACATCACCTGTAAATGTGATTAAATTACAATTTATGAAACACATTTATCTAACTTACCAAGATGATTGGTGATTATGTATAATAACCGGCGATTATGCATTATCACTATTACCTTAACATATATATTAGTATAGTACAAGTTAGGTCTTTTATTTCTGTCAATCAGCATGGTTTCATGAGAGGCAGGTCAACTGTTACAAATCTTCTTTGTTTTAATTCGTATGTAATTGATGCCATTGATGCTGGGGGTCAATTCGATGTTGTTTACACGGATTTTGCGAAGGCTTTTGATTCGGTTGATCACGGTATTCTAATACATAAATTGAAGAGTATTGGGTTCTGTCCTAAGTTGGTTATGTTGTTGAAGTCATATTTGGGTTCTAGGTTTTCATGTGTAAATTTTGGTTCGTCATCGAGTAGGAGCTTTTCGGCTACATCTGGTGTGCCCCAGGGCTCTATTCTTGGTCCCCTGCTGTTTATTATCTTTATTAATGATCTTGCTAATTGTTTTGGAAATTGCCTTTTTTATGCGGACGATCTGAAGATTTTGTGTCCTATTTTTGATACTGTTTCGTGTAATAATATTCAGTCGGAGCTGCTTGTCCTTTCTGATTGGTGTGGCAAAAATCGTTTGCATCTCAATATCAGTAAATGTAGTGTGGTGTCTTATACTCGTAAAAAAGTGCCTATTTTATTTTCGTATGCTATTAGCAACTCTGCTTTGACTAGAAGGTTTTCCATTGCTGATCTTGGGGTCACGTATACATCTGATTTTTCTTTTTCCACACATATCTCCAATATTTGTGCTAAATCATACAGAAATCTAGGCTACATCAGGAGGATTACGCATGATTTTGTAAATGAGGATCCAGAATAGTTCTTTTCAATGCCTTGGTCAGGTCTGGGCTGGAGTATGCGTCTGTGGTTTGGAGGCCTTTTCAGGCCGTTCACTCTAGAAGGATTGAGGTCATCCAGAATAGTTTCTTGAGATATCTTTTTTATAGGAAAACTGGCATTAGTTGTTATGCATTGTCTTCTGCTTTTTTGCGTGGTTTGTTTGGTGTTGTAAGCTTACAGAGAAGAAGGGATTTTATTCTGTGTTCTTTTTTCAGGGGTTTGTTTCGTGGCCGGGTTGACTGTTCCCATGTCTTGGGAGGAATTGGTTTTCATGTCCCACAGTATAGAACTAGAAGCTTGAATTTATTTGCCATTGGGAAGTTTGGGTCGAGTATTGGCAATAATTGTGCTATAAATTGCTTTTCTAAATTATACAATGGTTTCCCTGATTGTCTTGATATTTTTTATTCTTCTGAGAAGGATTTTAAAGAGCATTTGTTGTGAACATCTTGTGTTTTATTACATGTATTCTTGTGAAGTGTTTTTGTAATTTTAATGTTTTAACTTTTTAATGTATTTTAACTTTTTTTACGTATGTCATGGTATTTTGAATGAGTTTTGCTCCAGCATGCTGTAACTGGGACTACGTCCTGTTGCTTGCAGTCTTTGTAAATAAATAAATAAAAATAAATAAATAAATAAATATATATATATTAGGATATATATGAAGAACATTAATCTATGTATTCGTGGGGAAAATCTTAGTGCATATAGGATACAGTGTACTTTTAAAAGAAAGTTTTATTTATACATAGCCAGTACATGCACATATTTTAGGAAAATGAATGTTTCAATGTATAAAACTTTCTTAATATAGACAAAGAGAGTATAATGAACTTATTTTTTCTTCGACGTCGAAGATAAAGTATGTTCATTATTCAATAGTACATATTTATTTTTCCACACAGAATATTTTCTGTTATTTAACAAAAACAATCTGTCTATGAATGAAACTTTCTTAATCTTGAAGGGGTATTTGAAGGGGTTCCTAATCTTGAAGATTTACAGGAAAATTTTATTTACATGAGCTGGCCAATAAATCTAGAATTCCATTAAAATTTTATTTACAGTGGTGGCAAAATTTATATTTATCTGTTTATAAATGTTTAACACTGCAACTCCTACTAAAACTGTTGAAAATAAATTCTCATTATTTTATCCATTTTTAATATTTATGTCATTTAATTAGTTGCTTTGTGGAGCAAATAATATAATAAATCAATATCTAATTAAATTTGCACAATGCGTTTAAAGCCGTGTTGCCACGGAGCTTTGCTACATTTGTTAACATAATTGGTGGCTCTTCAAAGGCTTCTGTAGGTGTTTGAGATAGGCAGAGACACTAATTAATTACACCAGGGTTATTGCAACTCTCCTTGAAAGAGTTTTTCTCCGTCTGGCATCTTTTAAGGACTTAATAAAAACATAGTCTTCAATTTTGAACTTTCGCTTTCCTATTCTTTATTTTAGGAATTCATGAGAATTAATTCGCAAATTACAGATATTTTTTATGCTGCATAACTAAGAATATATATATATATATATATATATATATATATATATATATATATGCATAGAGAGAGGGTGGCAAGAAGCCCGTTTTGCATAGGCACATGTGGCCGCCAACACCACCTTCGATACTAGAGATGCAAGAAAAAGGGAAAAAAAAAGATAATCCGAGTATATGATACAGGTTTATTAGACATAATAATTACAAGTATCAATTACAATTGTTTATTATAGTATTAAAGTAGGTGTTCAAAGTTCTTGTCAACCGCCATCTGGCAACGTCCACGCATGGATTGGCGAAATTGTTAAAAAATACCAGATTGGTCGGGGACACGTGCTGCTGTCTCATCTCAACGACTCTAGCAACAAGGTCACTGCCAGATGTTGCATGCGTCTAGTAAACAAGACTCTTGAGTTAACCCCACAGGAAGAAATCAATGGGGTGTTTGTTCAAAGTAACACTATCATTCAACGAAAAGCCCATTATATATTGACAAACATTGTCTTGTACTTTATCTAGTAATCAAATGCAGTCTTTTGTTAGATTCTGAGTACTAAACTATGTCTCCTCTATTTCTATTTCTTCAACTTTTAGTTAAAACCCACCCACCCATATATATATATATATATATATATATATAGTGCGTGTGTGTGTGTGTGTAGGTAACGATCTGGGGATCTGCTCAAAAGTTTTGAAAATTCGATAGTATCAATAGTCTTTCAAGTATTTTCCATAAACTTTTTTTTGAGGTGCGGGGAAAGTTAGCTAAAAATCTATCGTTTAATCTAAGAATCAAGTTAGACTCTAGATTTATTTCTAATCGGATCAAGTCAAATTTTCCATGGATTCCATTAGTCCGATTTTCTAAATAGTCGACAGGTTTTCTTTCTACAGATTTATTATTAGAAAATCTATGAAAAATGCTAAGAATTCGATACCTTTTAAATTAATGCATGTTCCTTCAAATTAAAATCTCGAGTTTATTATTGAGCTGAAGTCAAATATATTGAAGGCCTCTTTCTAAAAGTATTTTTCAAAAAGACGATATATTTTTATACCGATTTTTTAAATCGGTATAAAAATATATTGGTATATAAAATGATTATTTCAAATTACCCAAGAGTGCTTCCTGTTCTTCATATTGACTTCATCTTTATTCTTAAATTTTCCAAGTTACTGTTTTCAAAATTTATCACAAGCAATCTACAATCTATTCCTTTCGGTATATGCACAAAAATGTTCTTTTACTTGATAATATTTTACAATTATTTGAAAGACTTCGTCAAAATTTCTGCTCTCTTTCACATTCTCGACTTTTCCCGAGAAGAAGTTTAAATCGCTGTTCGACTTGACTTTGAGTCATCTCCTTTACGACGAAGGAGTATATATATAGAAGTTTCTAAACACGATCTTTGAGTACTAGGGTAAGTATGAATTTAGTTCTAGTATTGGAATATTTGTTCAGTGGGGCGTTTCTATCTTTCGAGTTTCGGAAATATTTACTCTTATTTGTTCTCTTGGGAGAGGGGTGCGGTCTTTACGACTACCACGATGGGGCGGTTGAACGGCTTTCAATTTTGACTCTTATTTTGATTGTTGGGGAAGGGGTGCCCGGGGGAAAGGCGTTGAACTGATCGCCAAATACTGGTTGTTATATTTAGAGACCGATCGTATATATATATATATATATATATATATATATATTTCATGATCAGCAACTAATGATCGATAACAAAAATTAAGGTTGGTGGGGCGGTCTGAGTCGAAGAAGAAAAACAGCAACTATGATCAACAACTAATCTCACAAAATACTTAAATATAGGGGCCATCATCCAAATTTTCTTCTTAGCATAAAATAATTTTCGATATAAAATATTTTAAATCTCACAAGAGTACACTAGAATATTTCTTCAGTTCCTTTTTTTTTCAAATAAAAATTCAGGAAATTATAAATGTTTTCAGTTATATAAAAAAAATACTTTTCGAACCTAGAAACCTCTGCTACAGGTTTTCTGGATTCGCAGACATAGCACTAGCGTTTTGAAGAGCTGCAAGACACACCTGTAGCTAAACGCTTCGTGATTAGATTCATATATGGCGGGGGAATGGGAAATGGGGTCCTGAGTTATGCATATATTCTTGTAATGTACAGTCCTAAAACCTGCCTAAAAAGAGCGTTCACAAAAATGCGAAATAATTTCCTATTGCAGATAACAGCATCCATAGGCATGTGTCTTATTTTATATGCGCTCTTTGTGAGAAAAAGTCCAGATATATCAATAAATTAGAACAATAAGAACGTCAGTAGGGAATGATGTTGAAACAAACTGAATAATATGCCGCACAGAGATGCGACAGCATTGACATTAAACTTGGACAATAATTATAATCAATAAATTGACCATATTGCAATGAAAACAGCACGCAACATAGACATAAAATCTGGAGGGGCTCACTCCCCACTGTAAGACCTGTCCCTAAACCAGTGTCACCAGTGAGAGGCGAGGCTACAACCAATAAGTAAAACACAAATTCAAGAAGGCGCGCTTTCTGAAACAATGTTTAAGAATAGTTATTTAACCAAAAATGTTTGAAGGATCGAGAAGATAGTCGAGGCGATCGAGGTGGAATAAACCAGAGGTTAAGGTACGAGGCTTGATTTCGAGGACATGAGTTCGATTACCGGATCTGCCCAAACTATCCCCGTGTTTAAGCGGGGTACGGGCACGTTGGGTTCAAATGTGGAATCTGTGGGTTCAAATGCAATATATGTGGGTTCAATATTTGTGGGTTCAATGTGTAGTTCAAAATCTGTGGGTTCAATGTGTGGTTCAATATATGTGGGTTCAAATGCAACCTGAGATGTTGAAGGCAGGGGAAGGAGGATACGGTTCCAGTGGCTAGTATCCCCCACTGGGTTCCGGTATAAATTTAGTGGCACTGGCCCGGCCGTCCAAACTTCCAAACGACCGTGATATTACACCTTCGGGTAGGTCGGACAGTCTGGATTTAAAGTCGAGTCCATTATAAATAGAGAGTTGCTATTAAAATTTTTCGTCATGGTGGTGCAGGATATGTGAATTGTTCGACAAGTTACATGCAGTTGGAGGTATGTACCAGCATCTTCAATGTAATAAATCGAGTTTTAGAAATATTTTATATTCGGAAAAACGAGGACGGTCACTATTCTGGACTCACAATGACAATAATTAGATCTCAGACTTTGGAAACGCTTATATTTGGAAATATAAATAAATGTTGTGGTATATGCTATACTCTATGTAAATTCTATTTTAAAATAAAAATTATAAAATAAAGGATTAAAATTTTAAAAGCTAAGGAGTTTAAGAAGCTAATGACTGATATTAATATTTTCCTTTGAATTTTAAGTAATTATTCCTAGTGTAAGACATTGGAACGTTTTGATGATTATTCACATCTCAGCGTGATTCAGGTAAACTATACGAATTGTTATGAATTTCTAAATCACGACACACACATGCGGTGCTCTTTTGTAAAATATATCGCCATATTTTGGTCTGGTCCCTTTGACCAGTAGTTAGTTTAATTATCCAAAATTTAATTTTCACCATAATCGTCAGCATGGTATAGCTGATATCAGTAATGGCAGCAAGAAACTTACGACAATCATCTTCCTTTATACTACAGATGATTACAGTCCTTAACATTAAATTCATTCAAAATTTAGTACGGGTTATTTAAGGCGGCAACAGCCAATTTTAGAGATGGATTCTGTGAGCAGGACTTCTTGTGACCGGAAACGAAAGTGCTATTTCTGGCTGTTTCAGGCTCACTGAAAATATTTGTTTCACTATTATATGATGCAATTTCAGGATATTTTCTTAAATAAACATTGTGTTATAGAAAGGTTTGTAAAGGACGTGGCTTAAACTCAGATTAAGTTGGTCACGCTACTACCCTGATCGGGTGCCATTTTACAGGTTACAGTCTTGTTCGACCTCAATTGTAAAGTACTTATTCAGCTTGGCTGCGTAAATCTAAGTGACATAATCTAAGTCAAGTTAAAGTGACATAAATATAAATTTTGGTAGAAATTGATACGTTGTATCAATAGTATTTTAGTGTATTGATAGTTGTATGTAGAGCATGTTATTGTCTCGGATCTTACGACCAGGGGCACTAACACGCATATGCAGGACGTTAACTTAGCACATCTATTGAGCATTCAAAAAAAAATCTGTAAATAAATGCAGACAGATACCAAAATAGCCAGTATTGCAAATTCTCATCATTTAACACAAAACATAGATCAAGAGTGAATATTGGCCGGGGCTGGTGCTATAACTATCTGTCCGTAATTGCGAAAGAGCTATAAATCGTCGACGCTTACCCAACACTGATGCTTATCCAACGATATCTAAAGCTTGTTCTTGCCAACTAGTGATACTAGATCATCCCGCCAATAGTTTTTCAATAGTGACCTGCTGCACAAATATGCACTTTCCACCTTTTTCATTCGCCCATCGACTCGAATCCTAGCACTTCCAATGTCCAAAAGAACTTCGCCTTACTATCTACCAGACACTCAACCAACTCTACTCTGACTAAACGCCAGCTAGACTCTTACTAGAACTTACTCTCTCACCCACGAACCGAAAAGTGCCCTGTCGCTATGCAGATGCTACTTGAAAATGCTACTTAAAAGTTAGCTATGAAGAATGCTACTGCAGAAACCCAGAATGTTACTTGGCTCAGCGATTGGCCTACATAACCGAATCAGCCTGAAATTGTTAATATAAAGTCAAAAATGAATAAAAGCGCAACTGAGGGAATAATTAACCAAAGGTTTTATAGAGGGGTTGAACTGTCCAGTGGTTAGTGTTCGAGGAGTGCACGAGGACGACCTGACTTCGATTCTTGGTTCTGCCCTAACTATCCCCGGAGTACGATAAGGTTAAATATATTGGTAAGTCCTTCCGAGAGGTTGGTGGTAGGGGAAAGATGGTACGTTCCCTGTGGATGCAGCCCCCACTGGGTTCCTGTCTTAATTTGGGGCACTGCCCTGGCCGTCCAAATAGATAACTTATACTTTCGGGAATGTCAGACGACCTGGATTTAAGAAAAATGGCTGTATAGCCCACACAGTTTAAGCAGACATTTAAACTACAAGTGTTTTCGAATCTTCGTTATCGTATACTCTTGATTTGAAAAATCGAAATCCTCTACGCATTCTTAAAAATATATATATTTATAAAATGCATCCTTAAAAAGCGGGAAAAATAGTTCTAAAATGAGTTTCTCACGAGAAGAGTTTAAACAATTAATACTATCAAAACCACGATGTATTTATTCTAAAAAGTTCATATGTAAGCGGTATTCATTTGAAATTCGAAATGTATGCATATTCATTTTGGTCGAATAATTATGTTTCTGTAAATTAATGGCGTAACATATTTATCCATCCAATTATGCTGATCTTTAATACATTAAAATGCAACCTAACTTTAAAAATGAGGAATTTTAATGCTGCTCATAAGTGTTTTCAGTAAGAATAAATATGTTATCTCCGTATCTTCTGTTAATAATAAAATATTTTGATTTAAAATATGTTTTTGTTTTTCTTCGTAATCAATCTAATACTTATGTCGGCGATTGTAATACATACCATTTAAATTGCTTCTGAAATGATTTTGCTAATAAAATCATATAATATTTTAAAGATATGAATAAGAAAAAAGATAAGAATGTGCATTTCGACAATAAGGGCTTGAGAACAGATGTAGTTCAATGTAGACTGTTTTCATTCTTGGAGAGTTCAGGTAAAATTCTGGCAATCTCTGCTATGATTTGGAGAACATTCTATTCTGGCATCTCTTTCCGCGTCTTTTGTCGCTCTATCACTGCAGGGTAAAAATCACAAAGTTCCATTCTGGCAAGGTTTTCTGTATTTTTTGTCGACATCTTGTCGCCAAGGTAAAAATCGTCCTTTTATCTCCGTTTGTGCAACAGTTGATCTGTAGCAATTCAAACATGGGCCATTGTCCGCTTTGCGGGTTTGACTAGCTACACGTGTCCTTTAAAAGGACATCACGGAATCCAACTCCGTCGGAGGTCGCATGTAGCAATAGCTGTTTGTGCAACATATGTTCTGTGGCTCATACACAACATGAAAATCAGAAAAATTTCTGATTTTTTATGTTGGCGACAAAAAGGCAAACTTTGTTGACGGCGAAAGGGCGACAAAAGACGACAAAGGGTGACAAAAGACTACAAAATGGTAACAAAAGACGACAAATGGGCGACAAAATATGCGGAAAAAGTGGCCAGAATAGAATGTTCTCCAAATCATGGCAGGAATTGCCAGAATTCTCACCTAAAATCGAAAAGAATGAAAAAAGGGATTAAACTACATCTGTGTCAGAGTCCAATTCCGTTCCAATAGTTTAACGGTAGGGCATTGGCTGGCTAGTATGAATATTCTTGGTTCAACTACCGTTTGGGGCATGAAAGTGTTTCACAATAGCGGCCGAAAAAATCCACCCCTGTAGGTTAGAGCATATATGTCGGAGGTCTGAAAGTCATCCTAGTACGACTATAGCAGATTCAGTGGACTCTGGGATTTTAAGCGTCGATTTCAGATCGGGAGAATAATGACCACGTAGGAAGCTATCAGACAGCCGTGAGGACCTGATCTACCATCAAGGCTAACAGGTTCGTAACCCCCACGACTGATAGTCGCCAACAGACGAGCAAGCTGCGGTCCAGGAAAACAGGGTGGCGTGGAATTTACCAGACGCTGCACCAAAGATAGACATAACGCCGAGAATAGAAGATTTATTTTCTGGACCCAAGACCGCACACACCCCACCCCCAGGAACAGCAGCGAGAAGCAGCAGCAGCACAGACGACCCCCGGGGAGCTTCCCCAAGAAGAGGCCGACTAGGCTGAAAGAAGAGCCCCATCTCCTGAGGGGAGAAGGGACACCATGCAGCGGGAAACGATAGATGTCGGTTGCAGTGACCATCCAGAAGTGCCGAGGAATATTGCCAGTTTAATGGCAAGCCAGAAGGTTTGTTCTTTTTGCTGAGGTTTCCGACTTTCTACCCTTCGGTAGTTATGCAGAGGCAGTATACAACTTAAAGAGGCGCTGTCGTAACCCGGACCTATACCTGTACTGCCAGGTTAGCTTAACCTAATTATAAACCTAATGGAAATGAAGATCTAAAACTAAGAGAGAGAAAGATAAAAGAGAAAGGGGGCTAGCAGGGGACGAGGGCACTGCCCAGAAAATGCGTTAAGACCCAGGAAGACGGCAAACCCAGAGGGGAATGAAATACCGGGGACGAAGAGACCCTCACCTACGACATTAAGATAAACCGGCACAGAGGGAAAGGAATCGTGAGGACAGGGATTCCAAAGCATACTACAGCCCGGAAATAAGAAAGAAGAAAGCCACTAGAGGGCAAAAAGACATAGAGGTGACTAATCTAATTAAGAGGCGGTCAGATGCCTTGAGGCGAAGAGGACCGAAAGATAAAGGCAGCTAAGCAGAATAACTAAGATACATGCTAAACAGGCGCGGTAAGTAAACCCGACTTACTGAGAGAGGAACCCAAGGAGTACCTGAAAGGGAAAAGTTAAGGGCGGAGTACAACGGACGGGCATTCGCGAACGGCTAACTGCATGAGGCTTCTTTTCTTTCTTCTACCTGAAAAGAAAGGGGAAGAAGAGGCATACATAAAATAGCACTTGGATGTGATGCGGGAAGCTGAAAGGGAAATGCATTAGATCTAAAATAGAAGTGGCATAATAAACAATATTGTAGAGGAATTACACAAGGGGGGACTACGCCCCAGAAGATCAAGGCCGGGACAATCCCCCGGCAGCGCGATAAGACCAAACAGAGCCGTCACCACTAGGGTGGAGAAGGGAGGACTAAGGCCTCTGCTGGACATATGCCTCCTTCTAATGGTAACCCGTTTGACAACAACTATATTTCACAACAATAAAATTAACCCGTTAGACAACACTTATAGTTCACACAAATTAGATTACATAAGGAACAATTTACTAAGAGAAAGAAGAGGGTAGAGGAACCCACATAGGCTGGAGAGGATAGTTTAGCCTAGGAGGGAGAACAGGAAGGCAGAAGAAAAATAGAGAAGTAAAAGTGGGAGAGAGAATCCTACGATAGTAGGAGACATAGGAGAGGATGATTCTCCCATGGTGGAGTGTCGCACGAGAGTAGAGGCTCTCTCCGAATCATGGTGGGAACTTCCTTCCACCGATTCCCATCCTCATCCTCCCAGCCACGTAGGAAGCTAACCTGTAGGAGAAGAATAACATTTGAAGGCTAACCTCGGGAAGGGGGGGGGGGATAGTAGGAGATGGTCAGTCACATTGTAAGCTGCACGCCAATCTGACATTAGATGGTGGAGAATGCAGAGTCCATTTCGACAATAAGAGCTCGCATTTCCGTCCCAGTATTTCAGTGGTTGAGCATTGACTGGCTAGTATGAAAATACGTGGGCAGCAATGTTCTTTACAAAACTTGTTTTATAAAACTTTTAAATCGGCTAGAGATTTCGTCGAATATCGGCTGGAGTTCACATAATTCTTGACACTTGCCCTACCTACAAATATTTTCTAATGTTTATGCAAAATATTTAGTATAAACTTTGTGTCTAAGAAAATCAAATATGATTTCTTTAAATTTTGAAATTGGAAAAAAATATTCTTAAATCGATAAAAATAAACAATTTAATGAACACAATTTTCAATTACACAATCGTGACACATATGTATTACAAAAATAGTAATACAAAAATATTTATCATCCAAGACGAGACTCTAGTGTCAAATATTATATACTTCTAAAATAAAGAAAACAACAATCTTTTTCTTTTAAATCTTACTTTCACAGCTAGTTCAAATTCAATGAATCAATCAGATACAAACTGATTCTGATTTGCGCGAAACATGCAGAACGTGCAAACAGGATATTCCTTCTTGTGCATTTCTTTTCTACCTTTTTGTTCTATATTTTTTAAATCAGCAGATTCTTCACCGATGTCGATTCTTTTGCAGCATAGATATCAATTTTGTTTTTCTTATGTATTACCGTTTTTCTTTCCTTTTCAATTCAGGAAATTTCTATATTGTTTCCTTTAAACTTGTGTTTTTCAAATTTTTTAGAGGAATAACTGCATGTTTTTGGAGTATTGTAGAGAAAATTGAACAGAAAATATTCTAAATAATGGATGAAAAGCAGTAATAGCTGAAACCGTAGATCTCCCGATTCGAGCTACTAATTTTGAGGTATTAATTTAAAACCAAAATATCTTAAATCTGCTTGACAAAGAAAACTTATATATTTAGAATACAAATCAGAGAATACAGGGGAGCAAACTTTTAGACAGATATGAAATTCGATGATTCGATGAGAAATAACTAAGTTTATAAATACTTACTATAAAAAATGTATACATCTGTATGCATAAGTATTTCCATGGATCATTCCCTAGAATATCGGATACACAAAGCTGACTAGAACGTAAAATTAATAGAAGTACCACAGGTTTTGACAGTGACGACGCAGATTTATATTATAGATAAATTAACCGCAATCACTTCACTGAAGATTATAAGGAATCTTTAAAAGTATGCAATTAAAGAAATCTGAATATCAATAATGTAAAGAATGAATAAAATGTTTCTTCACGTCACATTTATGACAATTAAAATAAATTAGTCACACTTCAAATTTAATTAAAAACAAACTCGGATCTGATGACAAAACTGAGTATTCTTGCAAAAAACAGTTGAGAATATAATAATAATAAAATATTTCAGTACAACTTTATGGTGACGTAAAAAGCTTTAATGGAATTTATTTCATTTAAATTTTTATGAATAAGAAAGTTGCCAATACAATTTTGGATATTAGACTAACTACACACATTTTAATACCGAATATTTAATCTTCTCATTTTAGAATTGCATATGGCTACTGACACCACATTGAAAAACTTTCAGACATTTCTTGTCTCAAATCAGACTAAGAATTACATCATGAATCGTATGTCTCAGACCTCAAGGCGAGGGCATAACATTTTGAAAAAATAGAACTGCTTATTTATTACAATCAATTGAAATGTAATTTATTACAAGATAAAGACATGACGTCTGAAATAAAAAATATTTGATATGTACACAGCATGACTTTCCTTCAATGATTTTGCATCTTTCACAGTGAAAAAAATAATAAGATCCAAATCACAGTGATTTTAGTGTTCAATTGCACATCTGGCTCTTTTTCGGATGACAACATGTAAAACTATTTCGATGTACCCAATTAACTTATATTTCACGAACTCTAAATTGACAATTATCAATTTTGATAGCACCCTCAATAAGTAATACAGTCCATATATTAAAATATTTTAATAATTATCTTATCAATTTGGCGTCATTTTCTTTAATTTCATTATATTTGAAATTTTGGCGGAACTTTCGTCAATGTGGGTCGACATATTGCCAAGATGTCGATATTTTGCTAGAATATTCTCCAACTTCGCCAAATGTATCGGCAAGTGTTACTGACAATCGAAACATTGCTAGCTAGAGCATTTCAAGTTAAAGTGACATAACTCTAAATTTTGGTAGTAATTGATACAAAAAGGGTCTTACGGTCAAAGCAATAACACACTGATGCAGGACTTAAACTTAACACATTTAATGTGCAATCAAGAATAATACAGCAGCTGGCTGCGTGAATAATTATAGACAAATACCAAAATAACCAGTATTTCACATACCCGTCATTTAGGGGCGCAGTAGCCCAGTGATTAGCGCGCAGAAATTGCACTCGGTAGGCCCGGGTTCGATTTTCTTCCCTACCAAAACTGCAGCCGTGTTCACGCGGAGTATGATCACGTTAAACTTGTGGGTCCGTAAGTCCTTCTGAGAGGTTGGTGGTAGGAGAAGGAGGGTACGATCCTTGTGAATGCCTCCCCCACTGGGTTTTGGTCTAAATTGAATGGCTCTTCCCGGAAGTCCAAACAGTTACCTTACACCTTTCTGGTAGGTCGGATGGTCTGGGTCTCAACAACAACCACAAACCCGTCATTTAACACAAAACATAGATAAATAGTGCACTTTTGCCGGGCCTGATGCTATATCTGTATGTAGTTAGAGGAAGAGCTATAAATCGCCGATGCTTACCCAACGTCATCTTGGGATATCTAAAGCTTTTTCTTGCCAACTAGTGATACTGGGTACTCCCGATCACAATTGTTTCAATACTAGTGACTTGCTCCACGAATGTGTATTTTCCACCTTTTTCACTCACACATCGACTCGAATCTTAGCACTTTCAACTTCCAAAAGAACTTTTTCCAACTATTAACCAGACTCTCAACTAACTCAACTCAGATTAAATTTCTGTTAGACTCCTTCCAAAACTTACTCTCTCACCCACGATCCAAAACTTATCCTGTCAAGATGCAGAACCTCAGAATGTTACTTGACTCAACGATTCGTTTACATAGCCGAACCAGCCGGAAGTTGTTAATTAAAGCTAAAAATAAATAATAACTCAGGGAAATATTAATCAAAGTCTTTATGCAGGGGTTGGAATTTTTGAATTCTTGAAATTCTGACGGAATTTTCGTCAATCTGGGTCTACATATTGCCAAGTTGCCGATATTTTGCTTGAATATTCGCCAAGTTCGACAAATGTATCTCCAACCGCTACCGACAATCGGAACATTTCTTATATTTAGCGCATTTCTTATATACTAGAAGCCTGGTATATGACGGGATTCATAACGTATAAAATATTACCTGTCATTTACGTCATTTTTATCCATTTCGCGACATTTTCGTCAATTTGACAGCATTTAAAAAGTCGATAGGTTTGCGACACCCCGCCAAATTCCTCGCCAAAATTTTCGCTATGCATTACGGATATACGGATGGACGGATAAATGGGTTACTCTTATAGTAGATTCTTATATTCTTTCCAAGATGTTGAATTTTAATCAATTAGTAGTCATTTTTAGTGCTTTAGATTAATTTTTATCAATTTGGCGACAATTTTATCAATTTATCTACATTTTCGTCAGTTTTGCTAAATTTAAAAAACTCGCCAAGTTGACGATATTCTTATAATCTCGTCGCCAAAATAAGGCGAAGCGTTATGGACGGAGAAATATGTTATTATTATAGTAGATTCCTATATTATTTCCAAAATATTGAATCTTCATCAGTTATTCGCCATTCATCAGTTATTCGCCATATTCATTCATTTACCGTCATGTTTTCAGTTTTTTGACATTTTCGTCAATTTGGCAACATTTAAAAATAAAAGTTGTCAAGATGATGATATTCCGGCGTATTAGTATTCAATATTTCGCTAAGTGTCATGGACGGAGAAATATGTTATTCTTATAGTTGATAAATGACTATTGGTAAATTGTTAGGCGGTAAATACAATATTATTACCTAAAGTATGTCCTCTCTTCAGTACGAGCAAGAGCTAAGGGAATGATGGTAAAAAATTTATTGCATTATATATGTATACATATGACAAGTACACATATTTCACAATAATTTATATATATCTTTAATCTTGAGAATGGTTTATACTAGCGTTTCAAAGTGTGTGCCAATTGTTTTCTAATAAAATATTACATAAGAAATGATTTTTTACGTAACTTCATGAAAGTTTTCATTTTTTGATGATTTTTTCAAAATTGTATTCGAAAATTTGGGAGCCTTCCGAACATTCGGTTGCTTTCAAAAACAATAAGTTTCCAGTATTTACTGAATATAATCCTTGTGAAAAATTTCGTTTGAATCTCTACATTCATTCGTGAGATATCGTCTCAAATTTCTAAGGTATACACACACGGACATCACCTCAAAAACGTTCGATTCGTGTTCAGGGATGGTTGAAATGTGCTCTCCCGTAGAAAACACGAATTCGAATTTTCGACCTTTTCACAATAATTTCCTTATAGTATACTATGTATATAAGGAAAGCAATAACTCTAATATTAGATGTTTATAATTTACTATGACGGTGTTTATAAGTGGCTAATCGTTTGACTATTTTAGTTATGAAAAAATAATTCACTAAAATAGTTTAAGTCAAAATATATTTTAGTATAACATGCATCCACTAAATCCACTAAAAATACATAGACAAAATGCAGCACTGCATATTTGGTCTTGTTATTGACTATCATATTTGCATTCTATATTTGATCAAATTCTATATGATCTTTAAAACTATGGGCATTCTTACAAACGTGATATCTACTGAAAATGTAATATTAATCTGTGATTTATTTAGAATTCGAAATTTTAAATATTCAACCAAACATCACTCGTTCATCATCGTCTTAATGATGGTTTTGCATTTAAGAACCGCTATTAATTTATGCTGTTAATATTGGAACATATAAAAGTTTATGTACCTAATTTAATTTAAATACTGACGCCGATATTATTGCTCGAGTTTGTTTCTCAAAATTCCCCAGTACATTTTTTGTATCGTTGGTCATATTTTACATATGCTTAACAGTATTAAAAATTAAAATTTTAAAAATTAAGAGAACAGTTGAATAATAAAATTTTAATAATTTCAGATCTATTTAAAACTTATCAACTTAAAAAACTATTAAAAATAAACCCCATATCGTAAGGTTGAAATCATTTTGCTAGTTTCTTCATTTTTAACACTTTACAACATCTGTCTGTCTGTCCGTTAGCACGATAACTGCCGTAAAAATGAATTAATCAAAATGAAATTTTAGTATGTTGTTCAGTCGGTCTGTAGGACCTAAGGGAATATAAATGAATAATATCACCCAATTAGTTTTGGATTGAACCCGGGTCGAAAAAATGAAATACATTGAGCCCTATGGGACCTAATTCTTCAAAAAAATTTTAAGCGGATTTAAAATTCACAAATTGCTTCGAAAATTTTAGGTAATATTCAAATTAATCCATAAAATATATAAAAAAAATCAGCGAAATATGTTCAGTAGTTTTTTCAATAAAAATTAAAATAATAATTACACCTCTTATATGAAACGATCACGTGACCATGATATGAAACGATCACATGACCCATTTCAAAATGATATATGGCATCCATCTTGTTTCAAAATCGTGATTTTTTAAGTTCTTTTTAATTCATATTGAGTGTTGTATCCGTCCTAAAACTACTTTATTTTTGCTTAAATTCTGTGCATCTACATACTGAAACAACGCAATGACAATATATTTGAGTTTAAATGCTCATCTAAATTTGATTATTTCTACAACAAAGCCTATTTCACACCTATGTAAAATGTAAACATCAAAATATATAGAATGAGTTGTATTAGAATTCCTGTATTTTTTTAACACAAAATAATTTAGTCCATGGATTCTGCATGGCTGATATTAATGAAATATTAATTGATTTCATAAAGAGAAGGACGATTTTTTTCGATGAAGTTTCAAGCATAGGGTTTAATTTTTTGTAGTTCCATGATCTTAAACAAAATGTTTAAATAAAATAAATTATTATAGTATTGTGATGAATGAAATAAATGGGAGAAAGTTATGAATGAAATCCTGTTTTTATAGTGAGATCCAGGCGTGTTATTTTTTCTATGACGTCATTTGAATTAATTTCAGTTGTTTTCGATGAAGTTTTCAAATATAATTAATTATCGTAGTATTATGATAATTCTAAAACCATTACCGAGGAATGTATAACATTTTAGAGATGTTTAAACCAGGCAATTTATATTTCAATGCCGTCATTTGAATGAAGTTCATTTTTTTCGATGAAGGTTTAAGTTTTCAAATATAATAAATTAATGCAGTATTGTGATAAGTTTCAAAATATTACCGAGGAATGTATTGCATTTTAGACTTGTTTAAATAAAATTGCATTGAAGTTGGAAAGTGTTTCATAATCAATGCTTTAAGCATGATTGATCTTTCTTGTTAATTATGTAGCTTAGTTTATAATATTCAATTCATCCTATAAACATCCAGCTCATTATTAATTGTTGACAGGACCAAAATCTGAAGATTGTGAATCATTTTATATAATATTTATGAATATTGTTTCACAGGATGTCAATTTAACTAATTGTTTACATTATATATATATATATAACTAATTATATATATATACATATATATACAGGGTGCCCCTAAAATATTGACCTCGACTTTTATTCCTTAAATATTGATCTTAGACATATATATTACATTACAAAGTTGCGTGAAAAAGGTATATAATTTTATGAAATCGATAAAAATTTTCAGGGGATTAAATTTAAAGAAATTCAAAATTTGAATTTTTATACGGCCTCTGTACAAACACATTAGTAAAATGTGTAAAATGTTCTCCACACACAAATGAGGTGATGTACCAAATTTCAGCATTTTATCATAAAAAGTCCCAGAGATATGTTTAAACACAGTTGGTGAGGGATTAATCACAAATTTAAATGTAAATGTTTACAGCAGGAGTGCAAATGACGCAAAGCAGAAATGCATCATAGGCAAATAATATTTTCCTCTCATCTTTAGATTTATTTACTTCAAAAATATGCTTCCTGAAAAATACCTTAAAATTTTACATGATTAATTACAGAATAAATTTTAGAAATATCACAATCAAAATGAGCATTAAAACAGCTTAGAAATTTATTCATATGCAAATATCAGGCTTTGTTCGGTGCGTTACACAATCGCAAAAGACGCATCATCAGATGAAACTGTTGTGTATGCTCCGCCTCGTTTCTGCAAGCGTAGCGCGCAGCCCGGTACTCTGAGCGCTCCTTAAGTATTTCACATTTCTGTTATATTTTGAGAGTGTAGTTAACCTGTACCGACAGTATGTCGCAATACAGCAACTAAGAATTTTTTGAGATGCTTATGCTGTACAGTTTATGCAATCGCAATACTAATGAAACTGTACGGGAATATCAACGTACTTTTCCCATTTCTGGACATCCTTTTGGGAGATTTATTTCCCGATTGAAGCATGGAGTGCGTGAAAGAGGAAGCATACATCATGTAGGTGGACGAGGTAGACCCAGATTTCACTCAACTGATGTAGAAATTAATATTTGGCTTACTTTTGCAGTCATCCACATACTAGTGTTCGTACCACTTGCAACAATGTGGAGAATACTGAGACTGAATAAATAGCATCCGTTTAACATCCATGGCGTGCAAGGACAGAAGCCAACAGATTATCAACGTCGTCTAGATTTTTGTATTTGTGCTCTAAATCAGGAAGATACAAATCTCGTTTTCCTGAAAAACGTAAGTTGACTGACGAATGCTGTTTTAAACTAAATCGATGCATAAATCCTCAAAATAAGCATTTCTGGTCTGACTCAAATCTATCCGTGGTATGCGGTATTCATTATCAGAAGCAATTTTCTGTGAATGCATGAAGTATTTTCAGAAACCGTTTGTTTGGACTCATACTTTATGATGGTACTTTGACGGCTGACAGATATGTTAATGCGATTGTGAATGCGGTGAACTGCCTCTAACAGTGCTTCCACATGCATGGTTTCAACAGGACGGATCTCCAGCTCACCATACTACAGTTGTGAAACACTGGTTAAATAACTAATTTCCAGACAACTGGATTGGCTTGCATGGGCCAGTCAAATTTCTCCCTAGATCGTCTGATTTAACGCCTATGAATTTTTATGTGTGGGAGTCGTTTACGCACAACTGTTTATCTGCCACCTCCCTTAAATGAAGCAGAGTTGCAACAACACATTCAAGATGATTGCCGTGTTATCACCGAACAAGAACTTGATCGAGTGCACAGAAGTATTAGGCGAATGCAGCTCTTTATTGGCATGGATGGAAAACATTTTGAACAAACTTTGTAATATTTGTGTTAAGTTACTATTTCTACACGGTGTAAATACTTTTGTACCAATAAATAGCAAAATTATTATTTATTTAAGTAATCATTTTTCTTTTCTTTCGTAAGTTGTGTATGACCCATTAAACGCGATATGCCGACATGATGTTTCCCCTCTGAAAATCCATGTCGATGCATTGAAAAGTGGTTTAAGTCAGCATTTTTGTCTTTTCATATCCCTGGGACTTTTTATGATAAAATGCTAAAATTATGTACATCACTTTATTAGTGTATGGGGCACATTTTACTCATTAGAAATGATTTTGTACTGGAACCGTACAGAAATTTAAATTTCTATTTCTTAAAATTTGATTTCCTTGAAATTTTAATCGATTTTATAAAATTCTGTACCGTTTTTACGCAACTTTGTAATTTATTATATATGTTTAAGGTCTATATTTACGCAATAAAAATCGAGGTCAATGTTTTTGGGACAACCTGTATATATATATATATATATATATATATATATATATATATATATATATATATATATATATATATATATATATATATATATATATATATATATATATATATATATATATATATATATATATATATATATATATATATATATATATATTATATACAGAGTGTCCCCCTTTGTAATTTAAAACAGGTTGATATAACATGAAAATCCTAAAATAAACAATACTGCATGTCGCGATGCTGTCCTTGTACCTAGTTTACAAATATAATATCTGAATAGAAACTGTAAAACACATGAAAGTAAAGAATTGAATGCAAACAATGAAAAGTACCACCAGTTGGCCGGGAGGAGTTGTGACCCCCACTCTCTGGTTGAGCTTGCTTTATAACACGGCGACAATCCCGGAAGCCAATACTTTTACTTTGGATGGCCTTATTACCAACAACAATTGAAAACAACAAAACCCATTGAATGATGCACATGAAAAACCTAATACCTTTTCATTCAAAGGACTATCTATTAACCAAATACCCTACTTCAAAGTATATATTAGACTTCTATTTTCCCTAGTAATCAATACCATTTCTCGCATAAATACATAGACCAGTACCACCAGTACGTGTTACCTTGTCTTGATCTTTTACTATACCATATAAAAAAAACTTAATCACAAACCTTTCGCGTATACAAATTCTCCATCACCATGAACCACCTCTGTCTTCCCGTATCCTTTATATCCCTGTTCCAATCGCTCAAATATCTTCTTATACTTGCAGTTAGAGTTAAACCATAGAATTCCGATATAATCTTGATCAAAAAACATTTGGCTCAGACCTGTTTCATAACCTCATTTAAAAAATCCCTATCGCTTTTAACTTTATCAGTATCTCTAGTATTTAAAAGTTTACTTTTCATCAATTTGCTAAGAATAATATTTCTGAATACATTTTTATGTAAATTTGTACACCATGGTGTAATATAATTAATTTTAAACTTAAAATTTATCTTTTGTCAAATATAGTAAAAATAGAGTTATTATCTGATTTATCAATACACATATCCAAATAATTTAATCCATTGTTGATATTGCTAGGGGTTTCTGATAAATTTAATGTTCGTGGATAGAAACTGAAATCCATTACAAAATCTGAACTGTCACAACACAAAATCAAATCATGAACATAACGCATGTATACCAACTCGTTTAAAATATGGGTTCCCGTCTCATACCTGTCCAAATAAATATCTGCCAAAACAGATGAACAGCTGCCACCCAATGGGATTCCCTTCATTTGTTTGTAGAATCCCAGTTCGTTGTACAGCACTGTTTCAAACAAAACCAATTTCACAAGTACAGTATTACCTTCCCAACGTTATCAAAGTTTGCAAATCCTGTGTATGGTAAATTTCTATTACTATCTGAAATAATGCGTTAATATCGGTATTATTGTACATATCTCAGAAATCATAACTTTTATAAACCAAATCATTCGGTATGCATTCAGAAATATGAGTATTATAATTAACCAATTGATAACAAGCAAACGTTTAAATACTAGAGATACAGATGAAGTTAACAAAGGATAGTGATTTTTTAAATGAGGCTATGAAACAGGGTTACCCCAAAGGTTTTTTGATCAATATTATATCGGAATAAACGATGGTGATATTTTAAATGACGCTTTGAAACAGGGTTACCCCAAAAGTTTTTTGATCAATATTATATCGGAATTCTATGGTTTAACTGTAACTGCAAATTTAAGAAGATATTTGAGCGGTTGAAACAGAGATATAAAGGATAAGGGAAGAGGGAGGTGGTTCATGGTGATGAAGAATTTGTTTAAGCGACAGGTTTGAGATCAAGCCTTATATGGATTAGAAAAGATCAAGACAAGGTAACACGTACTGGTGGTAAGGGTTTTATAGTTAATGTATTTATGTGAGAAATAGTATTGATTACTAGGAAAAAGAGAAGTGGAATACACTTTGAAATATGGTGTTTGGTTAATAGATAGTCCATTGAGTGAATAAGTATTAGGTTTTTCATGTGCATCTTTCAATGGATTTTGTTGTTTTCAGTTGGTGATTGTTGTTGGTAATAAGGTCATTCAAAGTAAAATTATCGGCTTCCGGAAGTGTTTCCATGGCAAAAAGCATGCTCAACCGGAGAGTGGAGGGTAACAACTCCCCCACCCCACTGGCGGTACTTTTCATTTTTTGCATTCAATTTTTTACTTTTATGTGTTTTACATTTTCTAATTAGATAATATATATATATATATATATATATATATATATATATATATATATATATATATATATATATATATATATATATATATGTATATATATATATGTATGTATATACATATATAGAGAGAGAGAGAGTATATATATATATATATACACTCACTTCCAAAAGTTACAAAACAAGCAATGCAAATCTTCATTTTTCGAAAATGTATTTGAATTTGAGTGGCTGGAAATCGCTGCGGTTGTAGATGTCAGTATGCAAATATCGTAGGTTACAGCCAATCACGATTAACTGTCCGCATATATGCTGATTAAGAAGTCGTTGAAGATGCCAGCATTCTGAAGGGTTTGAGGAGGTGAATTTAAATTCTGATACGAAGTGTTTATAACTTTTGTGGGATTATTTTTGATGATATTCGTGTTTCTATGGCTGAAAGAAGACGAATGGCAATAGTGAGCGCTGGCGTGCTGACGGACACATTGAAGCAGCACAGTCATTCAAAAATGTCGCTATTTTCTTTGGCGTTGATCATTCGGCAATGTCTCGATTATGGAAACAATTCCAAATAAATTAAACAATTGTCCAGAGACAGGTACCCGGTCGTCCAAGGGGTGCAACCCCCTTTGATGATCGGTATATTGCTGTAGTAGCCAAACGGATTTGACGAGCGCCCTCCACAACTGTTACATCCATGGTTGCATCAGCACTTGGTAAGGCAATATCTGCTAATACTGTGCGCCGAATACTCCACGTGAAAGGACTGTACGCCCGAGAACCACGTTTTTGTATTCCACTAACCGTCCAAGCCAGAGGGACAAGATTAAGGTGGTGTCGTCGGCATGTCAATTGGACTATCTCGGATTGCTGCAACGTCCTGTTCACGGAGGAGTCCAGATATGCCCTGGAATCAGATGATAAGCGTGTAAGGGAGAACGAGGCTCACGTAATCAGGCCAAGAATATCATCGAACATCAAGCTTTCAGAAGTGGCAGGGTCATGGTGTGGGTTGAAATTTCAATGAGATATTGCACAGAGCTGCACATCTTTAAAGGCGGTTCTGTGACGCCTGCACGGTATCGGAATGAAGTCTTAGACACCATTGCAAGAATCTACGCTGCATCAGTTGTTCCTCATGGACTGCAATGTCTCCTTATGGACTGTAACGCCCGTCCCTATCGAGCTAACATCGTTGACGAATACCTGGAAAGTGAGAGCATCTCTCGTACGGAGTAGCCGACGTATTCCCTCGATCTTAATCCCGGGGATGCCATCGGGCGTGCTGTCTCTAGAAATTTACCTCCTCCAGCCAGTGTCAGAAAATTGGAAATTACTCTATTGGAGGATTGGCCATTGCTCGCGTCTGTGATAGTTGATCACCTCATTGAAAGCGTGAAAGATCATTGTAACGTCTGTGTGAAAGTCCGAGGTGGTCAAATATTATATTAATGTAAGTTTTGTTTGGTTTATATATCTTTAAACATCATTTTGTTAATATATATATATATATATATATATATATATATATATATATAGAATGAATAGATAAAATGTGAAAATGTTATGTTAATATTTCAAAGAAAACATTAATACCTCGCATAAAATCTCAAGTAGGTCCATTTTCCTATAAATGTACGTGGCATTATATTCTACAGGATAAGAGCAGAAAAGAAAATGGCTCTAAATTTTCCTCGTTACCAACACTTACGGCAACTGCCGTTACTCGCCCGTCACTATACCATGACTTATATGTTTGCGGAACATATGTAACTGTTTCCAATATAATAATCCATATACGGTGTATATGTTTTCATATTATCATTGCTTATTTACGATATCCTATTTTCAGAACAAATATTTAATTTAAAACTTTAATCAAAACTATTTTAAAAATTTCGCTTTTAATTATATTGAAACTGTATTCCCAACATAGGCGAGATTACTATTTTTTATTTAATTAATGGAAAATATTATCAGGATACCATAAATGAAATCGTATCAGGCTTGCTTTTTTATGATACGATTAAAATAATTCATCATTTCATAATTGATATTTTTAATATTATGCTGGAATCAATGATGTTTAAAACTGTAACAATTTCATTGAAATTATATTTTCAAATTGTATTCATTGTTTCAAAGTCTGGAACTTTTCCCCAACATATTTCTCTTTGTTTGCATGATCGATACAAAAACTCATTACCAAAATGTAAATTTTAGAAAAGCTTCTGGCTTTTTTCTCAACAGAATTTGATTTTATTGAATAAAATCTCTTTATACTTCATAGAATTACATAAAATACTCTTAAAAGTTTATATGCAGAATAATAAGAGAAAAATACGAATATAAATGTAAACATTTTCGTCACAGATCTCGATATGCATTTTAAAATGTTCCCTAAAGAGCTTTAAACTCTGTGATAAAAGAATTTATTGATTACTAAGTATGTACCTTAATAAAGTATTTTTGCGATGAATTTCATTATCATATCTTCCACTTGGAAATATTTATTGTCACAATGAATCCTTTATTTATTCAAATCTATTAAAGTGCTTCAACTATGAAAAAATGAATGTATTAACGTCATTTAAAAAATAGTGCTTCATTCGTAAAAAGTGATAACAAAAGTGCTTTCAAGATAAACTTCGATTCGGTTAACCACAGCGAAGACATATTTGTGCTGAAAGCGAAAACATAATTTTTTTCATCCTATGCTTATTATTTGCCAAGCCATTTTGATATAATATTAATCAAAGTGGAGAAAAACTTTTTTGTGACATTTGCAAGACATAGTCTTCAGGTTGTTTGAAATTTATAATTATTAAGTAACCAAATGCTTGCGTGTGCAGTCGTATCATTTACATTGTTAATTCGAATGCATAGAAACATATGATTGTAGGATTTTAGGGGTAATAACTCCTATTAGCTGAACAATGCATTTGTTCCCTATGTTCTTCGCACTGACAGAGCCAGCGCTGTAACCTTCTATTTCATAGTTGCTTCCCTTTTCTGATAATCAGGCCTCACCTATGCGTGGAAGACATTACGTACGAGTACAGCACGAAGGATAATCTTTGCGAACCCATGCGTTTAATGATATTTGATTTGGAGACACGATTACACTGCTAGATGCGTTTTTTACTACCTTTATTCGGTAAGCATGACTTGATCTCTTGACCTATGGATTTTGAGATCACCAACACACACACACACATTAATTTTAGTAAGGGTGTGTCTTTCAAATTTAAGATGCAAATGCGATCGATAAAATGTGTCAAGGTATGTTGCCAAATGATTGAAATGTCACCAAATTGATAAAAGTGAGGCTAAATAGAAAGAAGCCAACGCTCTGCAAATTTATAATTCCGTCATATGACGGGCATACGTTTTGGTGTATGAGAAATGCGCTCCTCTCTGTTTGTTTATAACACTTAACGATACATATAGAGAACTTGATGAACAATATAGTGAAATATCGCTGACTTGGCGATATTTATCCCAAGATTGACAAAAATATCGGCAAAATTGACGCCAAGTTAATGAAAATGACACCTAATTGATGAATTGATTACTAAATATTTTAACATAGAATATATGAACTATATTGCTTATTGAGAATGCTATCAATATTGATAACTGTTAATTTAGAGTTACGTGAAATATAAGTAAATTGCGTGTACAATAGCTTTACATGCTGCCATCCAAAAAAGCGCCAAATGTATAATTCAACGTTGCTAACACAATGCCGGGGATCTTTTCATCATTTTTTAACTGTGAAAGAAGTAAATTTACTGCATTATATAGGCAAAGCCATGTGCGGCAATGCGAAAAAAATTAATTTAATCATGGTGAAAAAGGAAAATTTACATATTTTAATTTGGTAGTAAGTGTTATACATCAGATTCAAGTATATTATAAAGCTAAATTTTCACTATACTCCATTGCAGATTCTCTCACCAATGTTACAGAATTTAACAGTTTCTTATATTCTCAAAACACGCGAACAAAAGAAAATATTTCGTTTAAAGCAAACTATTGTGTTCTTGGTATTGATTAGATGTTCTTCAGCGGTGTCAATGGATCGATAAGGTTAAGGAAAATCTTGCTCTTATAGTGCTTGAAGAGGAAATATTAAGTTTACTATTGGTGCAAGTTCAAAAAATTTATCTGTAGACAAATAGAATGTTCTGGAGATATTTTATTTTAATCATTATGATTTGTTAAAAAAATGCATGGTTTCAAATTCCATTATATAACTAAGATATATAGTGTATATAAATGCTAATATTTTTAATTGCAAACAACAAAATGACTTAAATATTCCTTTGCATGCTTAAATGTTCCTTTGTAAAGCTTTACTAGGCATCTAAACCAGCCAAGATATTTCGTACTGTTTTAGGCGGTTGCGCACACTTTATTTATGAAAATACTATATGTGTATCTAACATGATAATAAAACATATCTGTATGTCTGTGTGTGCATGAAGTCTGTAGAAGGGAATCTAAGCGATGTACGGCTATGCAATTTGGATCACAGGTACTTCAGGACTCGAATAGATGCACCTTAGCCTTATAAACTGCTGAAAGGTATCTTTATTTATTTTATGTTTTATCCCAATTTAGAAAGATATTAACACCAATTGATCCCATGACGACCTAACATATCGCAAACTGTCCATCAGAAAGAATAAAAAATTATCTTTCAAGCAAACTTTGAATGTAGTCCATACGATGAATAGACAAATGTTTAAAATGTTTGATTTTATTAAAAAATATATACTCTCCGTGTATTTGAGACCTCTCCGATTTTTATATTACGATATACTAAAATTGAACTGCCATCCAGTATTCGTATTTTAACAGCAATTTTTTAAACATATTGCAGACTACGCCAGAAAAAATATTTTCATAAACCCATTCGTTGATTATTTATACATTTTTTTTATCCCAGACATGTCTTTAAATTTTAATAATAATTTTAATGATTTTTTTAAATCTTTTAATACTTTATAAAATACAATGAGCATCGAATTTAATGTAATCTATGAAATTAGTACTTATAACATACTGAACCACAGCTGAAATTTTAATTTATCACTATTGGTAGCAATCACATTTGCCATCTATAGTTTTACCAAAAATTCTTGAAGCATCTATTTCTTAGAATCGACTCAAAATACAGCTTAGTTGCTAACTGATATGGATTTAGAATCAAAATTCGAAGGTTATTATTTCCTGTTATTTTTTATCCATTTTTCTTTTAAAAAATATTTTCAGATTAGTTATTAATATAGCTAAGATGATAACTGACATGCATTCATCATCAAATTCTGGAGGAGGTTGGGTAATTCAATAAGAATTTTACACTTTCAGTTTCTTTTCTAATTCCAATTTCCAATGCCATTTTATTTGATACATCTATTTATCAGGACTGGTTATAGATAGACTTTAAACAGAGACTGATATGACTTCAACATTAAATTCTAGAGGCGGTTGCTTGGATCACTGAGGATTTCCACTTCCGGCGCAATTTTGATACAAAAATTTAAATTTTGTATTCGAGATTAGCTATTGAGGTAGCTTATATGACAACGGATATGGGTTCAGCACTGAATATCGAAGGGTTTGGGGAATCACTATGTATTTTCAGTTCTGCTTTTTTTCCACTTCTGGTTAAAAAAACATTCTTGAAGCATATTTTTACGAGACTGGCTATAGATAGAGCTTTGATGAGAACGAATATGTATTTAGCATCAAATTTCATCAAATTACATTTTAATTTTCTTTGAAAGATATATTTTTCAGAAGTGTCTGTAGAGCTTAGATTAAGACTAAAATGACGATATAGAGCTTAGTTTAAGACTGATATGTATTCATCATCGAGTTTTGGAAGAAATAAGGAGGTTCACTTAATATTTTCATTTTCGATTCTGGAGATGTCACTTCTGGACCTTTGGATAATTTTTATGACTGTGCGATATAAGTATGCAAAAGAATATAAAAAATCTTACTAGTTCATTCAAAAATTATGTATACAAACCACTTATCATAATTCGAAAATTCCTTTATAACTTTATTGTTTTTGAATACTATCACGAAAATATAAATATGTTTTTTCTCATTCTACTCTCTCATTATAGTTTCAGATAATAAACTTAAACAAATTTAGCTAAAATACATTCGAAAGCGATTGACAATATATCACTATTTGTCTTTTTTTAACATTCGATAAGACGAAAACACTTTTGTGAGTAGGCTGGTGTTTTCTCATTTTAATCTAAGAATATCTAAGGAAAAGGAGTATAATAAAAGCAGGAAGTAAGATTAAATGAATTTTTAGCCGCAAAACTTCGTAATTTTAATCCGAATTATGAATACTTGGGAAATATTTGTAGAACATGTATTATTTATTTTACTAGATACTTTATTTTACTGAATATATGTAATGTATATAATGTACGTACCCACAATAAAATCAAACAAGTGCTTTTGTTTTTTCCATTTTATTCAGATTATCGAGTGTGCATGTTTCATTTGAAATATAAGAACGAACCTTCATATGGTATCAAATATAGTTCATTTCCGACGAAATTGTTAAGGTATTGTTATACTATTTCGCATACATATGTAGTACAGTCATGCGAATTGTTATATTCAAAACCAGAAATGAAAATACTTAGTAAATCCTTTGGCACTTTTAGATTGCGGTGCTAAATCCATATTTGCCATGATCTAATCTCTATCCATAGTCAATCCTGAGAGTTAAGTGTTTCACGTATTTTGTTTTAAGTCAGAAATAAAAAAAAATCCAAAACGGATATTTATAGTCAATCCTTATCTATAGTCAATCGCTATCTATAGTCAATCTTGAGTATCATTTATAGTCATTCCTGAGAAATTAACGTTTCAAGATTTTTTCTGGACCGGAAGTGAGTGGAAAATCCTTACTAAATCTTTAATTTCATCCAATATTTGATGCTGAGATCATAGCAGCCATCATCTAAACTATAACTATATCAGAATCGCTGGGAAAATGTAAGTTTTTGAATTGGAAATGAGATAGTCATTATATCATCAATGGCATAGTTATTATATCCGTATTAGTTATCATCTATGCTATATCTAAAGTCATTGCTGGAAAATAGATGTTTCAAGTAAAAATAACACGTATGAACCGGAATAGGAAAAATAATCGGAAGTGAAAATATTTTGTAAACAACCCTACCGCTTCCATAATTTGATGCTACATGCATATCAATCACTGTCTAAGATTTATCTGTTGCATATCCTGATAAATAGATATGTCGATGCAATGTTTATAAATATAATATTATGGCAAAACGTATGCTACCAAAATATATTTGTCACCAATAAAATCACTAGATATGTTGCTATTGTGTGTTGCATAGTTCATAAAATATAATCTGGATGACATTTACAAAATTAGAATTTTGAATAAATAAAGTTGGTCAGATTTGATTTAAATGGACCATAAAGCACAATGCTCAATCAAACCCTCCTTCATCGAAATAATAATTTTTTTTAATTACATTGTGGTGTGCGGTGGATATTCTTACAGATTAATCGTATGTTCTTAAAAATCGTGTCAGAAACACCTGTTGCATATTTGCACGATAACTTTTTGTTTATCCAAAATTGAAAGAAAAATAAATTCATATGAAATTAAGATAGATAAAAAACAAAATTTAAATGCGTGTACCATATGTCTCTTCTGAAGGGCGTTTTACCCCCGACAACGCTCAGGCATATACAGGGGGTCCTATACAGATTGAAATATACAGATATGAAATATAAGGCATATACAGATTGAAACGCGCTTTAATTCTTCACCTGTTGGAGATATGTGGGCAATGTAAATTGAGAAAATTAGACTACATTAAAGAAATAGTCCTCCCATAAATTTTCAGAAAGTTGCACATTTTAAATTTTTATACGACCCCGTTAGACAAATTTGGTCAGTCAGAGAATTTTTAATTTTAATGCAACAGGATCATTTAAAAAACCACATATATGTATCTTTACAATTTAACGAGTTATATTTAATCGAAAATTGAACATTGCGAATGGGGACTATACATCAAATTGGAAATGTAAGTTTGTGACATATCACAAAAAAGATAAAACTGGATGATAATACAGAGGCTGTTCACACATTTTTTAGACGATGTATATTGTATTCACAAAACTAAATTACATAAAATTCTTGTGTTTTAAATGTTCTATTTGACATCCCTTATTCTGAACTATCTTTCGACACCGCAATTTCCAGGATAATAATGCCTTTTGAAGTGTCAGAAGAGGTATTCTATCCCATTCCTCCTGAACAGCTTTCCAGAGTCCTGTAAAAGTTTTGGGACGACGTTTGGATAATGCAGATTTCAAAAGTCCGAAAGCACAAACATCCATAGGTGATACATCGGGAGATTCAGTAGGGATATCAGTGAAGGGTATGGCCTTGATACCAGTTTTTTGCTCCATTTCTTTTAGGAAATTTACAGTGGATTTTGATGTGTGACTGCTAGCTTTGTCCTGATGGAGTCTCACAGATTGATGGCACTGTGGGTAAAGCGATGGTATTTCATTCAGAAAAATTGGCGATAAAATATGTTCCTGATAGTATTTGGAGTAAATCTTGACATTTTTTCCCACTCTCTTTATTTTTAACTTGCCATTATAAGAAAAACCAGCAACAATCATGAATCCCTTAGAAAAACTTTCTTTCGATTCTTTGAACCATGTACTTAAATTTTTTTCTCCCCTTTTATGATAATAAATGGCTCTTTTTTTGTTGCAATCATTTAAATACACCCATGATTCATCTATTGTGACAATTGTTTCCATTTTTCTTTGGATAAGTGTTTCTCATATAGAAGTCTGCAGCGTGTCCTGCGTTCAGCGATATGATTTGGAAGAAGACGATGCACATTGCGTTTTTTCGTTTTCTTAAGATTTAAATCAACGTTTATCACTTTGTTTACAGTGGACACCGAGCATTTTAATGATTTTGCAACTGTCCTTTAACTAGGGGGATTTTCTATTAACATTAAACAACGTACCTTTGCAATATTCGAAGATGTCCGTTTTTTCCTTGGATACTTGTTTGGAATTTTTGTCCCACTTGAGGCTCCAATTTGACGTTTTTTTCCTTTCCTGTTGACGATATTACATATCGACGCTTTAGATATCACACAACCATGATTCTCACATCGTTTTTGGATAACAGAGTATGCATATTTCTCTTCGGGAAGAGCATAAATGTAGCCTTCGAACCACTGTTTTGTTAAAAACGCCATTTTTGAATAAAAACAAAACTTTCAAGCCGCAGACGATAATTTTGACTTTTAAAAACATAGTACAATTGGAATTATTTCTTTTGCAGCAAACGATGCTTTATTACCGCTTACCTACCAAAATCGTCTAAAAATGTGCGAACAGCCTCTGTATATACGAGACATTTTTGCAAATTCAGCGTAGGCTCACGATGTAATCACGGATTCTTAAGTACTTTTCACATTGAGACATGTAATTTTTTATTTGAAACAATTAAAATAAATAAGTAAACAAATGTAAGTATGTGTTTGATTTTGAAATTTAACATAATTTTTCATAACGAAGAATAGAACTCACAGACGATATTTTCTTACCTTTAACTCTAATTTAGCCGTTTTAAATGTTTATAGTAAAATAATCTTTAAAAAACTGAAAAATGAAATGCAGACGATTTATTTTTTCATTTACGTATTTATTCCCATTATTATTTCTATTCAATGCAATTAAACTTTTTTTAATATTATACAAAAATAAAGAAGATTAGAAATCATTCAGTGAATCGTCAGCATGTTTAGTTCTGAATTGACGAATTAAGAACACGTAACTGGTTGTGTATTATGGCATTTTTAACAAATAACCAGCTTTTCGAATTAACAATGACTTATTCTCTGTGTAATAAAAATACTGCAGAAACTGCTCGGGATTTTGGACGGCGATATTCAAAATTGCCTGAAATGTTACGTACATTTGTTTATCGGATGATGAGGAGATTAAGAACTACCGGTACATTTCATCCAAGACCTGGCCCTGGAAAAAATCGTTTGTACACGGAGAACCAAGAAACTGACATTATCGCATATTTTTCTTTCAACTCACGAACAAGCATTCGAAAGCAAGCAAAACTTTGGGGCTACCTAGACTGTTAATCGCTAGAACACTTGAAAAATACCATTGGCATCCATTTTGTATTCATGAACTTCCATCACTTCATACCTCCTATTTTGAGCGGTGTGTAGCATCCTGCAACTGGTTGCGAATCCAACAAGATATCAATTAGAACTTTTTAAAGAACATTCTGTGAACTGAAGAATGTTTGTTTACGTAAGATGGAGCAATCAATACTCACAACGATCATTACTGGGATAATACGAAACCATTTTTTGTCCGTGAAATACATCAGCAGAGAAAGATTTCTATGTAGTATGTATGGTGCGGAATTTGGAATGGAAAATTGATTGGTCTTGTGTTTTATGAAAGGACTCTTACAGCTGAAAAATACATGCAGCTTATCTTAAACGGTACTGTAACGGATTTTATGGAGACGACAACATCATCGCTTCTAAAAACATGCTTTATCAAGAAGATGGCACGCCTGCACATCAGGCTATAATTGTGAAAAACTAGCTCAACGAAAACTTTGATAAACAATGGATGGGTTTGAAAGGAGTCACAGAATGGCCTCCCAGATCCCTTGATTTAACCCGTCTCGATTTTTACTTAATGGGGTCGTCTACGAACACTCGTTTATAATACAAAACCACTAAATGCAATTGACCTTAAACAAAATATAATTGATTCTTGCAACAATATTAGTGGTGAAGAACTCATTATTTACAGAAACATTATTAGAAGAGCTCAGTTATGTATTGGAGTTCAAGGAAAACATTTGGAAAATGCTTTGTTTATTGCGTTTTGTGAACTGTATTTCTAGTATTTGTAACGAAATTTATCCCTTTATATCAGTGGTCTTCTATCAATGTCAGCATGTTTTAAATATGTGCCCCAACCGCGTAGTGAATATGATTGCTTTATATGATCTCTGTCTGTGTAATGCTTTATTTAGATGCATTTCTGATATAAAATGCTGCACATATTAACGTATTTCTGATCTAAACAATTTCCATCGTCAATTTGATATTCACTATTTCACTGAAGAAGCAGCCTTTCACATGGTACGATAAAGTGACATAAGTCAGATTTTTTTCCTTTATCATAATTCAATTGATTTTAAAGATGCAGATATGGTGTTTTTTTAATGATCTTGTTGCATAACAAATAAATAAATTTTGATTGACCAAATTTGCTTAAGGGGGTCGTATAAACATTTAAAAGTGTAACATTTTGAAAATTAATGGGAGGACTATTTCATTAACGTAGTCATATTTCCTAACTGACTTTAAACATTTTTGCAATTTACATTGCCCACTGATCTCCGACAAGCAAAGAATTAAAGGGAGTTTCAATCTTTTTGGGACACTGAATATATATATATATATATATATATTTTAGCAAGAAGCAATACGGTCCGGCATGGTGTCGAACAAACGCCTAGTGTTGTCCTGCGGCAGGCATGTCAGCACATGTTGGAGGTTACGTTTCAAATTCCCAAAATTGCGGCAACGGTGCAGGTGGCCTTTCAACTGGTCCCATACGTGCTCGATAGGGGACTGGTTTGGGGAATGGGCAGGCCACGGAAGTGTCTGTAGATGACTCAGGCAGGCCTGGACGACCCGAGCCGTGTGCGGCCAGACATTATCCTGCTGGAATCACGCACCTGGAATCCCAGAAACGAATGGGATCACACGGGGTCGTAGAATCTCATCCACGTACCGTTGGCCCGTCAATATTCCAGGTGCCACTACTAGAACGGATCGGCTGTCGTAAGCTATGGCTCCCCAGTCCATGATGACTGCAGTTGGGCTGATGTGGGGACCTCCAAAGCCGGACATGCTGGTCATCGGTCCCCAAAACGAAGCGACACTCATCATTAAACACCACACATCGCCAGTCTGTGGCGTTCCAAGTTGCTCTGGCCGTCACCTCTGTAACCGGAGCCGCCGATGTTCTCGTGTTAACGGCAGCACACATAAGGGACGCTAGGATTGCTGATTCGCTTCCTTGTGGCATCTAAATATGGTTCGTGGGCACACAGGAGCCGCTACGTGTGCTTGTATCGCGGATCGGGGGTTGCCGTGGGCTCTATAGTGCCTGCCGCCCGATCATTCGATCTTCTCTACTCGTAGTATGCGTGGTCCGTTCACAGCCGGTCCTCCGTGTCTGAGTGGCGTCCCGTGACCAGTGCTCCCTACTCCGTCAGACGGTATAGTCCGAACGATCCACGCGACGGGCTATCCGGTGCGTTGACCACCCTCAGTGATTTCAGCCCGATGATCAGGCCTCTCTCGAAGTCCGGCAGTTGCATAGCTTTAGCATAAACACGAAGTCGTACTAGACATTTTGGATAACATCTAAATGACCAAAATTCATAGTACATTATTGTAAGAATGATACTACATGTTCGTGATTCAAATTATATTTTCTATTTTCAAATATGGAAAAGCTTAATTTGGTGTGAACCAAAAGTCTTTTATCCAGTTAAAGTTTTAATATTTGAAATATATATTAATGCACCCTTTATATTTTAATGCGTATAATTGAACATTTATTTGTTACTTTCCTTAATGAACGCTTCACACAGTATTTAGAATTTCCAGCTAATAATTAGACTCATTATATTCATAATAAATCTTAAATTAAAATTATGGGCTCTAAAATATTTTATTGATTCTAAGGACGATAAACTTCACCCTCTACACTCAGATGTCCAATTACTTAGGAACATCAGAACGTACTTTCCAAAGAGCATAAAGATGTTTCATTCCATTTATTTTCTATTCTTTTGTTTTTGTTTCATCTTCTAGTTTGTTTTTAAAACAATTCTTCAAAAATACCCCTAAGAAGTTTATTTTGGCCATCATATACACACAAAACAACTTGTGATATAATGTTTTACTTTTCCGGTTTATGAATGAGATTTTACTAGCAGCTGCCAGCTGATGCGCTTCTATAAATTTTTCACTTGTCTTTTTAGTATCTCTAAAAGGAGTAGCAACAATAGATGTTTGTATATTTTTACCGTTACTGTTTCATTTTAGCATTATGCAACTCGTATAAACAAATGATATCCAAAGTAGGAGACAAAAAATACATCTAAACTGGGGTACACTTATGTTAACAATGCTAATTGCAGGATAATAACGAAAGCAAAATTAGAAAATAAATCTCGTTAAATCCTATTAAGATACTGATTTAATTATAAGAATATATTTTAGCTATATACAAAATATATAGTAGGTATATAAGAAAATATAATGTTGCGTTAGAAGCTGTCTGTAACTAAATTCATAGGAGAAATTCACCGAAAATAGCTCAAAGGTCACGTTTCCCAAACTAAACGGAGCTCAGTCCATAAATGGATATTTATATAGGCAAATTCACGATTTTTACATTTATATATTGGAAAGGAAAATAGCAGACAAACCACGGGAAAAAGCAGTGGCCAATTTTAGGCTCGAAACTGGTCACGATTGCTTGGCGAGCCATGTCTATCGTGTTGGTATTTTTTCCAGCCCAAATTTCCCACTTTGTGGGTTAAACGAGGAAATGGACAGGATCCACATCGGAAGGTGCCAGGCGCTGCGTGGAGCTTCTGAGGTGAAGTATTGGAACGCTAGAGGCCAAATGATGAGATATTGACTTTTCACGTTATATGAGTTCTGTTCTGTCTGTATAATGTATGTTTTATTCTCTGCCATTGGGAAAAAAAATTAAAAAAAATTATATAAGAATAACTTGTTGCTAGTATACTTAATGGTCCCATTGTCACAAATCTGATTTGGACAGCACATGACTTTCACTACAGAATGCAAATGTGTTTGCTATTATGTAGTATGAGTTCAATTGCACAAAATGACAAATGATAATCATGCTACAATGATATCTAAATTGCAGTGTTAATTGAATTTTTATTTTCATTCGATGACTGGATGTATTTTCAAATGTTGCATTGTAAACATGACAAAAACTAAAATACATCGAATACCGTTCATCCTAGACTAATGTGGTTGGTCGAGCCTTTTCATCATCAAAAATTACGTATGATACAATCATTTAAATACTTAACGATATTTGGCCTTTTATCTTACATTTCGATGATTTTTGCAGGCATATATTTGATTCTATTTTTCCGAAACGTGCCAAAATCTAATCGGTACCAAGGTAACCCATAAGTGACTTACTTACGAAATTTGTGACATTGAGATTAATTTTAAACGTACGAATATCACATGGTGGTAGAAAATCAGATACCCTCGACTAGGCACCATATTTTTGTAGTCAATATGTTAAATAAAAGTTATAATAACTTCAATGTAAAATACTCGTAATCAAATAAGAAATAATGATTTGTAATCTTGGCGTTATCTTCACTCTATATTATGAGTTTAAATACACTTCATATGTCCAAAAAATCTCTTTCATCGTATTGCTATACACACCAATTTCTATCGTAGCATCACTCCACCAGATCTAAGAGAAATTACCAGAATATTAAATTAAAGGCGTGTACATTATTTTACTTATTGGAAAGTAAGCTCCATTTTTTACCTAAACACATTATTTGTTTTAAATGATCGTAACGAGTCTAATACAAACTGTTTTAAACTGTTGAGGATTTCCTTGGATATGTATGGGGCTTTGACACCTAAAGTGCGATATAATGCATTTTATTTTGGAAAGTGATTCATACGTAAGCGTTTAGCTTTCTGTTGTATGGTAAAGAATGGTTGAGCACGTAATAAAGTAACAAATAGGCTCTTATATATTCCGGCATAATCCTAGCAACAGATTGTTTATGGCATGTTTACCTTACATCATATTATTTCTAACTGAGGCTATATATTCTCAAGCAACTACAAAAAACTACTTACAAATGTTATTACTTGTAATATAGTAAGTACTTGCACTATATACTATTTTCAAAGAATGTAGCCTTAACAGAATTTAATAGCAGTGTTCTTTCATTTTATGTTGTCATATTTGCAAAGTTATGATAGATAATGGGTATGCTCTCATTAACATAAAATTTATTTTAATGTTTTCTTGCAATAGATTAAAGCTATACCCCTCGAGAACATCATAAACTTCTCAGCACTGAGTTTATGGTCTGTTTATTTCATACTCTGTAGAGTTATATTCCTTCTCTGAGATAAATAACTTGCTAACTCAGGCAAATAATTCAGTGTTCATAGAACACACGTTGATGCCATTCCTTATTTCAGTTACTCGTTAATGAATGAGATGAATCAATAACGTTGTGCAATTTGCTTTAGGGCTCATTTAAAAAGAAGAGCAAAATTGAGTTATAGTTTCATAAATTTGTTTTTTCTTTCTAGGAGTCAGTTTGCTCACATAATTCGATATTGATCTATAAAACTATCAACGTTGCTACAAGTTAATTGAATTTTGTTTTAGAAACTGTTTGTCAATATTTTAAGTTTCTTGTTCATCATTTAGCTGTACTCTAGAAAGTTAATGATGGAGTTTAAAGCATTTTGGAAAACATTTGTTTAGATAAACAAAATCATGCATACCTGAAATACTGTATTGTAGTATGATATTTTTAAAGCCATGAATTTTTACATTATTCAAATTAGAGTAATACTTTTAGTCAACTATAATTCTATATAACTTCAATTCTTGTTTAATTTATTATTACTTATAAGCATAAAAGGGCCACTTCGACAAAAAAAAAGTTGAAATTTTGTCTACGTAGCTCAAATAGTTGAGCATAGGCAGGCCAGTTCTAAAATACGTGGTTGGATCCTCGGTTGAGTAATTCTCAATTTTATGTAATTTTTTAGTGAAATGTATTTGAACAATCTACAATATCTGGATAACGGTTCAAGCTAGCGCTCTAAAATTTATGTCTCTCATTTTATAATAAAAATGTACGTATAAAATGTGTATTTATTTAACGTTATTGAATGTTCAGATTTTTAGGGTGTTTTTTAAATTGGTTCGAAAATTAGGTAATCTTCCGAAAGTTGGATTGCGTTTAAAATCAAGAGACCTCCAAGATTTATGAATCATAATAATCGTACCAAATTACGTTCGAAACGCTCTATCCGTTCCTAAAATATCACATCCATAGACTCAGGGACACACACATACACACCACATAGACAAACAGCAGTAATTCGCCTTCAGGGTTGCTCAAAATGCGAAATCGAATTTTCGCCCCATCACGATAGTAACCCTGTACATTTTAATGCGTGTAAGGAGAGTAAAAGGTAAGGCCATTTCTTCATAATTGAACATATTTTTTCTATGTTTAATTTTTTTAAATATAATTGTGATTATGACATTTTAAGAACTAAACAGATGCAATTATGTAAGAAGATTTATGCACATATGTCAGGGAAGCAGCAAAATACCTGAATAAAATTTAAAAAAATATACATAAAACGGTAAATAAAAAAGGGTTAAAAAATGTACATAATATGGTAAGCTATGTCAGGTTAAAATTCTCATAAACTTTACTTTTTGGTGAGCGAGAACACCAAAATTATGCTTGACTGTGGTGAAATATATCATTGAGATTTATTTATTAATCGCCGTTACCGGCCCTGGTAACGGCGATAAATAACTTCTAATAATAACAGTTTATACATTATTAAGGAGGTATGGTACCCAAATTGCTGAAATCCGCAATTTTTAAGTTATAGTTGTATTTTTTTTTAGTATTCAGGTAGATTTTAAGTATAGTAAACAAAATGTGATATTCAAAATTTAAAAAATTTAAAAAAATAATTTCAAAAATTTGACAAGTTTTCTTTTTGATATAGTAGAAAAATAATTTTTCTAAAATTTTTAATAAAAAAATGATGTAAAAAAACGTAATTTTACACCACAAATATTGTTTAGAAAATCATAATAAAAAAATTTCAGCAATTGCTGAAAACAAATTAAAGAAAGGTATATATATAACAAGCGCTCCAAATTTCATTCATATCCGAGAAGTAGAATTTGACTTATATCATTTTAAATTTATAAAAATGTTGAAAATCACGTCTTTGAGAAAAAAGGCATTAAAGTTTAAAAATTATGCAAAATAACTGTTTATGAAGATAGTCATCTGAAAAAAAAATTCAGTAATCTTTTACACACAAGAAATATATTCCAAGTTGAATTTCACTTATATCAATTTAAAATTATAAAAATGTCGAAATCACGACTTTGAGAAAAAAGGCATTAAATTTTAAAAATTATGCAAAATAGCTATTTATGAAGATAGTCATCTGAAGAAAACTTCAGTAATCTTTTACACACGAGACATATACTCCAAGTTTAAATTTTAACAAAATGTTATTATATGTACACAAATTTAATTTTAAAAATTGAAAAAAAGAAAAAAAATTATCAAAAATTTTATATAAAGAGAAAAATATAAAAATTGCTGCTATTGGACCATAATATATTATAAATAGCTGTTTCACGCACAAATTCAAAGATAATACATTTTATTAAAATGTATAAATGTATGTAAAAACAACATATCGCTGGCTAATATATTTCAATGTCCACCAGCCAATAGCCAGAATTCTGGTTCACTTTTATTTTTGTTATGTTCACTTTTCTGCGATAACCTTTGAACAAAAAAGTTGATTTGTTCATAGCTGTTTTGTAGCGTCTTATAGCTTTTCGTGTTGTTGTTGTTGAGACCCAGACCGTCCGACCTACCAGAAAGGTGTAAGAACGTGTGACTTTCCAGGTGTCATGAGATCATCCTTCATTATTTGAGCTATAGAAAAGGAAAGGCCCTTGTTGACATCCATTATAGCTCTGGAAACTGCTATTTCAACTCTTTGTCTTGAACCATTTACAGATTTGGGGTATATTTTCGAAACCCGACTATGAAGAGTCTAATTTATGTTTTGAGTTTCACCCTTGCTGCACCTTTCTAATAATGAGTCTGAAGTAAGTCTTTGGAAAATGGGCATCATTTTGCATACTACATCAGATGTCAAAGGAGTCTGTATGCCGGTATAGTGAGAAACTGGTGTTAATCCCTGTGCTAATGCGCTGCAATAATGCAGAATAGCATAAATATCCTTTTTCATGGCTGGTGCATTTGTTTTATATCTTATGATGGCATTTTGGTAGTAACGAGTTATTTTTTAATTGCTGCGTCTTTGAGTTTCCTACCACCAAGAGTCACTCTCCGTTTCTTTTCTGTTTCAACAAGGCAATTGCATTGTTACGCAACACGTTTCCCATGAGTTTCCCAACATGATTCACACACTCTTCCTTGACAAGAGAAACAACAGGGCCACACATTTTCAACTTCTACAATATTTCAAATGTACTTGAATCACCATCACCAACAAATTCAACATAACGGAGCCCAATATCAGTAGAACTATTCCACAAACGCTTTCCCTTTTCAACTTCCATTCCACCCGATGCACCAGAATAATTTTGTTCGCATAATTTTGTTCCTTCATACCAAAATGCATACTCAGCTGTATTTTTGCCTAAATGAGCAGCCGCCCTGCATGCATTACAATTTTTGGAAACAACTGTATAGTCAATTCTAAAACCTCTGTCAGTACAGCAATTACACATAAAACACCATAATTTGAAGAGTGGTCTCGTATGTGGCAGGAGGCACCGAAACTAACCGCAATGTCGAAAATTTTACCATCACATATAGTTACCGAATTTAGTGTAGCACGAACTTGGAGCACATTGCGGCGCACATCTTTCAACTGGCCTTGTGCACTTTTTGCAAGAGCGTTATTCACAGATTTCAAATGCTTACTAAAAGTTCGCCTAGTCGTGTACCCTAGTCGTGTGCGGCCGGACATTATTCACCTGGAATTGCGCACCTGGGATCCCAACAACGAATGGGGACACATGGGGCCGTAGAACCTCATCTACGTACTGATGGCCAGTCAATGTTCTAGGTACCAGTACTAGAATGGATCGGCTGTCGAAGGCTATGGCTCCCCAGCCCATGATTCCTGCAGTGGGGCTGGTGTGGCGTTCGATAACGATGTCGGTATTGTGGCGTTGTGCAGGAGACCTCCACACCCAAACACGCTGATTATGGGTCCTCAAAGCGTAGAGATAGTCATTGCTAAACACCTCACATTGCCAATCTGTGGCGTTCCACGTTGCTCTGGCCCGGCACCACTGCAACCGGAGCCGGCGATGTTCCCGTGTTAATGGCAGCACACGTAAGGTAAGCTGGGCTCGCAGATTCGATTCCTTCAGACGTCTGGATATGGTGCGTGGGCACACAGGAGATGTACGTGTGCCTGTATCGCGGATCGGGTCGCGTGAGCTCTATAGGTGCCTGCCGCACGATCATTCGCATCTACCCATCATCCTTCTTACCCCGTACTCATGCTTGTGTCGTCCAAAGCTTCTGTCATTGATAGGGCGTCGACTACATGCCGGTTTATAAGACTGCTGGCTCATGTTTGCAGCGCCACTCACGGGTATACGGTTACACGCAATCACACCAGATGGGATCATTTGCATACGAGCTCGCCCTCTAGCTATTTACATAATTTCGCTGCTGTACCACGTTTTCTTCTTGGTGGGCAACTTTCATTGTCCGTGAGTGTAAATTGACATAATGAAATAATTCGAATTTTGTTTTATTCATGATCACATTTTTTGTTATTATATGGAATGTTAATTTCATTCTGTAAGTTTTAAATGTTATAAAATGTACCATAGATATTTAATCCTTTTATAAATTCAAGCCTTACATTTAATATTACGGTACTCACTTGTACATTTACATTCCACGTAATATTTCACTCCAAGAAAGAGAAATAAAATATTTATCAAGTTTGCTTTGACACCCAGGCCCTAACTTGACGGGAAAGTGACAAGGTAAACTCACTCAGAAATACGAAGAACTGCCATCAGTTAAAACCACGTCATCCTTTTTGATGACTTTACTTCGATGAATGAAAGAATACAAGTTCTGTTGTGATGAGAAAAATATGCTGCATAATTTTGAGTATTTTATCAAAATGCAAAAGCGCAAAATGATACTTGTTGCACAACTTATATATTATCTAACATCAAATATATACATGGTCTACGTAAACTTTCAACCACTTCAATTAATGATAGCTGCTTAAAATTATTGAAGCATATATGTACTTAATTATACTCATGAGACGAATATTATGAGGCAAAAAGCAGGTATAGCAAATCTGAAAAAGAAAAAAGGGCTTTCAAAAGGCTCAGTCTCGGTGAACTTTACAATATTAACAAAGAAATACTTATTAGAATAACAACGAAATATGTGTGTCGGGAAAGGAAATTCTCAATCTGGGGGTAGTAAACCTCGTGACCCAAATATGCCAAAATAAAATAAGCTGAAATAAAACTCAATTTTTAGGTGTTAATTTTTGATAATATGCATTATCTGTGTTAATACATGTATAAACCTTGGCACAGGAACTGTAAAACTTGTATTACTAACGAAGTAAATTTTGCCTCTTTCAGATTGCTGGAATAGGATAATAGTTCAGTAGTATAGTTAAATTTTCATACACAGAAATGCATCTTAAAATAATAGAATGATGTATTGCTGTTTTGTTTGAACTATATCATTTAAAACAGCTAAAAAAAGGTTTTATTTTCAAGATTTATGATTTGTTAAAAAATGATTGTTAAAAAAAATGAGTTGTTACAAAATAATAATAAATACCATCATCTAATTTGATTATATAATTTTTTTAGTAGTCTGAAATAAAAAGAAACAAGAAAGATCAATTATGCATAAATCATTGATTATAAAACAATTTCCATCTGCAATGCAATTTTATTTAAACATCTCTAAAATACGATACATTCAGCGGTAATATTTTTAAAATTATCGCAATAATACAATAATTAATTATATTTGAATACTTAAAACTTCATCGAAAAAAAACGAACTTTATTCAAATGACGTCATCGAAATATACATATCCTGGCCCTCTATGTAAAAGCAGTAAATATTTCATTAATACATTTTTATTCTATTCCTTTTATTGATCACAATACTAAAATAATTTATTTCACTTAAAAATTTAAAACCATGGAGGTAAAAGTACTTTAATTGTATGCTTAAAACTCTATCGAAAAGTCAATGCTATAAAATCGTCTGCTTCTATACGTAAAATCAATGAATACTTCATTCATATCATCTATATTCCAGACTCCAGAACTAAATAAGTCTGTCTTAAAAAAATCAGCAATTCTTATGCAACTCGTCTTACAGCTTGAGGCGTTTTCATTCTGCATATGTTAAAATTAGGCTTGTTGTAGAAATAATCAAAGTTTGATGATCATTTAAACTCAAACATATTGTAATTGAGTTGTTTCAGAATATAAATGCACAGAAATTAAGCAAAAAAAAGAGGTTTTAGGACGGATGCAACACTAAATATAAATTAAAAAGAACTTTTATAATCACGATTTTGACACAAGATGGATGCCATATTTTATTTTGAAGTGGATCACGTAATCCCTTAATATAATACGGATGCAATTATTATTTTTATTTTTATTTAAAAAAACTACCGAATATATTTTGCTGAAATTGTTTTTATATATTTTATGGGATAATTTGAATATTTTCTAAAACATTCGAAGCAATTTGTGAATTTTAAATTCGCTTAAAAGTTATGTGAAAATTTAGAGGGTTCAATGCATTTCATTTTATCAACCCGAGTTCAACCGAAAACTAATTGGCTGATATTATTCATTTTCATTCCTATTATTCATTTACATTCCCACAGACCGTCTGAACAACACATACTAAAATTTCATTTTATGGCAGTTATCGTGAGAACGGACATACAAACAGACATAATGAACAAAGTCATGAACACTGTTCTACTATACTGTTCAGTATTAAAAACATATTATGTTAAAATTAGTACTGTGTAAACAGGGAATTCGTAAGACCCCCAATAAGAAACGGTGAATGTTTTAATTTTATGATGTAAAAAATGCTGGTCATGTAATTCAAATAAATTATGATGTAATTCAAAATTTGCACAATATGTTAGAATCCCTGGGATCATATTTATATATAATGGGAGTTTTGTCTGCTCCAAATTTTAGAAAAATCGCTTGTGTTTAAGACAAGCAATCTGTCTTGGCGTCCATGCAAAATTTAAACGTTGGTAAGTTTTCAGAAAACATTAAAAATATTTTTAATATTGAGAAAAATCTATTCGTTATCCAGCGAGGAATTTACTAAATTAATTTAAATTTCCATCTTAAATCTTACGGAAGTATTAACCAAGTGTATAAGTTTCAAAGCCATAACCGCATTTAGAAGTATTATTTAACAATCCGCTGATTCATAGAAAGTTTTATAAGAAAACAAACCTGAAATAAATAGCGAATAGAGAAAGCTTAAATTGCGGGCTCAAATATTGCTCGGCGTAATTTCAGAAAGAGGTCTCAAATTTCATTATCGGATTTGGAAAGTGATAACGAGGTCTACTTAAGGGAACATTTGCAGAAAAATGACACTTTGAATGGTGGCACTTGGGCAGGAGTTTCAGGAAATGGATGCCCGTAAATGCAATTTACCAATTGTAAAACTTCAAGCTGATTTAAAAAATTGCCGTGCTAACATCTAGAATGATCCTGTGCTTGCATTTTTTTTAAAGATTGCATTCATTTTCATCAAGAAAATGGAGAAACTCTTCTTAAGTTTGATTTTTTAAACTCCTCTGCATGAATTAATCGGAAGTTTAAGCAGTTTCGACCTCATTTGATTACCAAGAATGCAAATAAATGTGTTCCACATTCCCCGTAAACTCTTTAGGGAATTAGAAAAGTAGATGAAATAAAATTTAAACTACTTAGCGTTTAAAAGTTTGGTATCTAATAGTTTTACCTTTTTCTATCAAATGCTTAAAACTCTCAGCTAAACTTTTAGAAGTGCAATATCTAGTCCGTAAATACATATAAATAGAAAATATAGATATGCGAATAACTGCTTCTGCAAGATATTCACTTATAAAAATGCCTTATTTTCGTCTTGCTTTATAAATCAAATTCATTTTTGTTATGTTGGCTGTATGCATAATAATCGAAACATAATGTAAAGTATAAATAAAACTTATGGTTGCCAATAATTTGACTCTTAGAGAGCCATTATTTTACAGAACTGACGATTATTAGTCAAAGTAATAGATTTAAAAGAATTAAATATATAGAAGAATTTTATGAAGCTTTTATTTCTTCATACATTTGGTACTCTTATCTTGTATGAAATATATTGTAATACGTTACAGTTAATAAGTATTTTCTCTTAGTAGGTCTGATGACAGTTTCTTTTTCTAGTAATCATTCACGCCTTTTAATAACATTGACAACTTTTCTCTTCACTGAAATATTTTTTATGAACATTGATTATGCTGTGTTGATTTTAATAAAGAATAATAAAATATTCCACATTCAAGTATTATCATGTTTTTTAACTTAATATATTTCTTCATATACTCGTGTCATCAATTTTGAACACGCAAATTATTTCTTTCGTGTGTTCCCCACATCTTGTCTACAAAAACCATTGTTTAAAATATAACGATAACCGAGACCTGCTCACATAGTTTGAACTGGGAATGTATCGGGTATTTTAAGCCTTCATACTTTTGAAAGTTTCTTAAATTAAGATTCAATTTCACACATAATTGTCCTTACAATTGCATTCTGCAGCGTCCCAGACATTGTATCACACTAAAATTATGAAACTCATAACGTTTATTTTAAAGGAATATCATAGAACTTTTCTTTTATATATGATATGCTCCCTATAATGTACTTCATACAAAATATTATTATACGAATAGAACTTGAATGTATTGCCCACCAAAGTGTTCTTTAACACTTTAGGTTGTCACAATCTTTAACATTTCCTCTTTCAATGATTCTTATTAACACTGCGCGATCTGTCTTTATCAGTACTTTAGTTCAACAACTTTAACGGGCTCATATTCGTCGAGAATGTGAGAAGACAAAATTCGGCACACAGTTTCTTCTAGCAGAAAATGATCATCTATCAAATTTCCATGCCATTAATTTTCGCCGTTACGTCATAGTGACATCAAATCCCCCACTTACCTGTTGGCCGTTGTAAAGTAATAGATACATTTTTTAAAATAATAAAAGCGTAGAGACCAATGCACACATGATCCAATTGTTTTTCTGGGATAAATACATTATGTATTTAGAAGACTGATATTTACAAGATTATATGTGCACACTTTAGAGCATCTGTGGTTATGGACATTTACTTTCCCAAGAAATTATGCTTATCACAAATGTCTATCCAAGTCAATTAACATGTTTTACTTTCATTGTATTTGTCTGGAGGGAATAACAAGTCATGTGCAAAGATTTATCGGTAGATATAAAATTAAGTAGAGAGAAGTTGCTGCAAATTTCACTATTTCACTCAAAAGATGCTGCAAATTTCACTATTTCACTCAAAAGATGCTGCAAATTTCACTATTATGACCGACGCGCTACCCTGTCCGTCGAGACATTTCTTGAATCGCACGTCTTCTATATTTTTATAGTAGCACTATATGGCGTTCTCAGAATTCAGCAAGCATGTGATGTATCTCGGAAAAAGTTTCCCGACCCATATTGGGGGTCTATTTCACACTGTAGCTCCTGATCACTGATTGGTCAAGTCGTTTGATGCCGAAGAACGATTTTCTGATAGATTCTTATGCACTCCTTCTCTGTTGTTCAACACATATCTAGGACGAGTAGTCCAGATTCTCACCCCCTGCATTGTCATAAACCATACATATTAAAGAAAAATTCCTATTCAGTGTATAGTGGGCCTGTTCAGTGTATAGTGGGAAATCTATGATCATAAAATTTGGGACCCAGGTACTTCAGGACCCGAATGCACCTCGGCGTTATTTCAACTTAATTTCGAATTAGTTTTTTAGATACTTTATGTTTTAGCAAGATTTGCATCATTTTAAGGTCATATTCATACAAATAATTCCCTTGCGATCTGAAATATTATTACAGAGTTTCCATTCTTAATACCATAGGAAAGATCAAACAAAGTTCTTTCCAACAATGTTTGAACAGAGTCCGTGGAAAAATATCATATATATTTGTTTTCTTTATATTAATTTCTTTTAATATTAATTTCTTAATATATATTCTTAATATATATACGTCCTTCATATATATATTTACTTTCTTAAAAAACATCGATATTCGCATATTTTACATGATGTGATGTATATATATATATAAATTAAAATAATAAAAACAAAAGTGCAGGAATGCAAATCAGTAAACACAGTATCAAACCGCGGGCAATATAATAACGTGCATTTAATAACAGAAAGTAAAAAGTAACGGGGAAGGACTGGAAAAGTAGAGCACGGAAAGACCAGGACAAGACAAATAAATCAATGAATAGTATATCTGCCAGAAACGTCTTCAGGGGCACATTCTAGATAGATATACTAAAATCCGTTGTTTCTATGATTGCATAAAAACACGTGGTTAAAATTTTATGCAATCTGTACCCAACAACAGAATAAGCGCGATTAACAGAAAAAAGACAGAAGAGGACAGAATTCAACATAAAATACCACATAATCATGAAAAATATAGCCCACAAATGCACAAACATGCCAAAAAAAGGGCAACTCACAAGTCTGAAGGCCACCAGCGTGAATAATCTTCCTGGGAGTCCAGCACGTGATCCAGCTTAAATGCTTACCACTCGAAATACCGCGATGGAATGATCCAGACCATAGAGAGTGGAAGTAGTGCATATTTTTGGTGAGACAATCCCAAGATTTCAGAAACTAACCGAGAAGTGACCACTACGATTGAAAACATTTAAAGTATGGATAACACTGTTTTTTGGAGCCGTAGCCTGTTTTTGTTTTATTTGCTTTTTAGATATCCGCCTTAACGGTTTTATTAGTGTTTTAAACTTTTTTCTCTACCCGCCGAGGCGGTTTTTTTTAAATTTTGCACGTTTTTTTTTGTGTAACCGAAATTACTGTTTTTGTAATATTTGCACATTTTTATTTTTGCTCGCCGGGGCGGTGTTTATTTTATGATGTTTTCACTGCTATCGAGTATCGTACTTATACTGCGATCTACAAATAAGGTGGGAAAATTGTACTTATAGCGTAGACTTTTGAGACGATGAATATGTGATAGTGTACACTTATTATTATCCAGGCGTTTGATGCGGAGCAAATAGCTAATGATTAGATTTTTAAAAACTTGGTTACTAACGCAAGAAGAATAATGAGGAAAAATTTTACATTAAATTTAAATTAATGTCTCTTATCATAAACGGTAACATTGAAAGAGTTACCTTATATATAAATGGTGATATCAAGATAATTTACAGATTTGGAAGGGTGGGATTCATTAGGTATTAACTCAAGATTGGATGGATTAATATATATATATATATAGTCACGTCTGAAAAACAGTGCCTGGCCTTCTGGGAAAAAAAATCTGAAAAACTAAGAGTATCATAATTCTTTAATTTAGCTTAAAGCTTCGTATATACATCAACATTCTAACAAAAACAATCGTTTTCATAAGTAATTTTAATTTCAGTAAATTTTAAGTCATCACATTTAGTGATTAAAATTAACCGTCTCCAGTTCCAATTGCCCGTGAGTGAATACACCAATCGTTTTTAATACTGTACGATTCGTCGTTCTCGTGCGTGTTAGGGGATCCCTATAACATCATCGGCGCTGACAGTTTGATCATTTGCATAGACGGCATTTGTGTGCCGAGTATTGCGCCTGTCTGTATCTCAATTTTTATGGGTGCATATATATATTTTGCCTGGGTGTATTATTGGATTTTAACGAAATTTTATATTAGGCTTTGTTAAGTAAAAATCTAGAACTGTAGAGAATGTTTTGAAATTCGAATGAAAACAAAATTCAAAATTTTATATTTTTTTAACATGGCAGTATAAGATAAAATTGGACATAACAATACATGAAATTTATGACTTAATGATCACGAAACTTAACAGTTTCAATAATTGTAGCGAGAAATACCCTGAATAAAATATTTGTGTTCGTGACATCATTAGTCCTCCTCGTGGGAGCAAATTGCCCCTCGAGTGGGAAAGTTATCCCTCGAGGGGGCACATTGTCGAACTTGGTATTATTTTTTCAAGCCCTTTAACATGAACAGTAGATACTATAATTATGATCATTTGAATCAACAGTAGATATTTCTCCAATTTTTCTTGCAAAATGTGCAAAAGAAAAGAAAAGTCACAAGATATTTAAAAATAGATTCTGGTATGAGAAAGTTGAGTTGATGTACACTCCAGTTAATTTATTAACTATGTTTGACCTTTGTCGTAGTAATTAATTCAAGCTTTTATTTCTACATATTATGAATATAAATGTTATTAAAAATTATCTTAATTAGGAATTTAAAATATATATCAAAATAAAATTTATAATACTTATAATCTTAAATTTATTCATAAGCAAAAGACAATGATACAAGCCATTGTTTCCTGACGATACAAAAAAAAATACAAGATATTATTCCATTCTCGATATTTCAAATTTAAAAATTATTTGTTTCACGTCATAAAGAAGATAATATAAAATACGTGTTTAACTATGTTCGTAAAAGGACTACGTGCTACTCAAGAAAAGTTCGTCCTTTCTTTTCCTACCTGCCATTGTTCTGTTCAAATTTCGGAGAATCAGAAACACTAAAATGAATATATATCATTTGAATGAACAGAAATGAGACTGAAAGGATTTTCGTGCATGACTTAATCATAATTACGTCTTACGTCTTTAACTAAGTCAGGATATCTTAATTAAAATGAAATAAATAAAAGCTTACTTGGGCACATCTCAACTGTTTTATGAATAGAGTTATTAATTTTACTACAGACGGTTGTTAATATTACTATAGATAGTTATTAATGCACTACAGTTAGATTACTATAGCGGATTAAAATTAAAATATAGCATTATACAAAAATTTCCCATTTTCAATTAACTTCTAATTAGTTGAGGTTTATTTGCTCTTTTTCATTTTTCAATCATTTTCCTTGATATTTTTGTCTCCAATGAAAGAGCTATTTTACTACGAAAGGGCAAATTAGCATCTCAACTTCACTATATTATCTCGACGACAGGAATACATTACATTTTTCCACTTCTGCTTCCAATATGCTCTTTTAAACTTCTAGAGATTAGATTCCGACTCATATAAATTCAGCATTAAATCCTGGCGATTGTGGTGGTGATAGTGGTGGGGTAACTAAGGTTTTTCTTTCTTTTAGTTCCAGAGCTGTCACTTCCAATTAAACATTTCACATTTTCCTTGCAACTTATATTTCTCATGATTGGCTATAGAGCATGGGCTCGTGGCGGATAATTTTGTCCTGATCACACGGATAATTTTGTCCTGACGCTTCCAAAGCAAAATACTCGTATGTTTAGCAGTATGGCAATTTTTATTATTTCCGCATTGGAAATTACTATTTTAGAAATTTACATTCATTTTACCTATAATTTTAGTGGGATATATCTAAATTTATCTTCTTTGATTCATATTTTAATTTATTGGAAAATAAAATATTCACTTTGAATAAAATATATACACGAGGTTTTTTTTTTTTTTTTTTTTTTTTTTTTTTTTTTTAATGAAAATTCAGTATATACCTTTCCCTTCTCACTCACATATGCGCTACAAAATTTTCTAATAAATTCTACATCTTCAGAACATTGGCTAGTGACTACGGTAAGAATGCGAAGTAGTCTACATTCACTTAAAATCGCTTAAAGGGCACTTTAACAAACGAAATCATTACACATACACTATATGATCAAAAGTATCCGGACACTTTGGATGTTAGAAAGTTTTCGAATTTCTAAACAAATACTTGTCAAAGTGCTCTGTAACGTTGGCGGTGTGAACCGCATGCTTGAAAGCATATTTTCCAGTAAAGTTTTGTGACTTGTACAGGTAGGGGACCAGTAACATATTGAAAAAGGGGAAAAATATATTTGATCATCCTGTATCATAAAAACCTGGAAATGATTTGTAAATTTCACAAAATAATTAACTAGTTTTCTTCAATGTGTATAAGCATTTTCGTAAAACAAAAACGTATATTCACGAAGATATAAACGTTTCTTTAAAAAAAAACATTTTTTTTACATATTTTTTACTTACAGTATCCATAGATTTCAATCAAATTTCACGAAACTTACAGAATATTTGCCAACGTCCAACCACGTATAGGGGTGCCTGGGGACTTTTGATAATTATTTGCATAAAATTGGACTAGTTCATTTTCAGAACAGGAGTGTCCGATGAATTTGTAAAATGACAATTTATGGAAACCCCCTTATCATCCAGGGACTTTTAGAGAGTCAGAGAAAGCTGATCACTATATCGTGGATATCTTTGTGAATTTTCACGATATTCCAGTGTATTTTTTATAGAAAATGCCCAACAGTTTTCATTACCAAATCATGAAAGAAAACTATTTCTATGTTTCGCGCCTAAGCAGTAAACATTGAGTCTCTTCAAATGCTTATATCTCATCATATATTCAATGCTTTAATTTTCAATGGAAGTATAATGTTTTTCTTGGACATTGAAAAATGTTCAGTAAGTTTCGTGAACTTTGATTGAAACCCCTTGATATTGTAAGCAAAAATATGTAGCATTTTTTTTAAAGAAACGTTTAACATTTATATCTTCATGAATATATGTTTTTGTTTTGCGAAAATGCTTATGCACATTGAACAAAACTTGTTAACTTTTTTGTGAAAGTTACAAATCATTTCCAGATTTTTATGATACAGGGTGATCAAATATATTTTTCCAATTTTTCAATATCTTGGTGGTCCCTTAAATATACAAGTCACCGAAACTTTACTGGAAAGTGTGCAATCAAGCATGTTCTTCACACCGCCAAAGTTACAGAATACTTCGCCAAGTATTTGTTTAGAAATTCGGAAAACATTCTAACATCCAAAGTGTCCAGATACTTTTGATCATATAGTGTATATTGTTACTCAAGTGTTCTAAATAACTTAGTTTCAGCACAAGGGTGAATGTCGATGTTTAATGGGTTTAGCTTCAATTTTTATTTGCCATCATCATCAGTTTACCATTATCTGCTATAAGGAAACGAATTCCCTTTTGCCCGTATGTTCCTCCGCATTCTACTACACAAGCTGTTTATTTAAGTTCCTGTCCATGCTCTATATATAGATCTTAGATGATGACTGCTATAGATTTGACATCGAATTTTGGAGAGGCCATATTATAACATTATTTTATAAAATAAATTGCTAATTGTGCGTTTCTATAGCAAACATTACATTTTCTCTATTCTACCTTCTGCAGGTGTGTTACAATATATTGTGGTTCATTGATTAATTTCAATTTTGACATTAACCAAATTTCGAATATTTCTATACCTCGAATAATAATTTCAAATCGTCAATAAATAATATTTATATTAAAATTTGTCTGTCTTTGTCTCATTATCACGGGAGAACGGCTGCACTTAATTTTTTCACTGAATTTCATGAAAATGCGTGGGTAGCCTAGTAATAACCCCTCTTAAAATTTAGTCTATGTTTCGAGTTTTTAGAACCAGGGGTTGTGGATATATTAAAAAATGCACAATTAAACCTTCCATAGAGATATGATGATGCAGACGATGTTTTCTGGGTCAATTTATTTGCAGAAAGTGTGCCATGTCGTTTAGCAGAGGAATTAAGTGCAATGTGCTTATAAGGCAGATAATTTTTTAAAAATATTTTCTGATTTAAATAATGCGGAAATGCACAGAAAATATATTTTATCGAAATTGCATCTTTGACTAGATTAGATCAATAACTGCTTTCGGCTTTAAAGACACTGGGTATGTCGATATTTCCAATTTATTACGTCATCTGTTTTATTTTGGCAAATATTTTTTAAACTCACACATTCTAGTAAGTGTATATCGTATAATACACGGGTATGTCTTCTAATCTACAAGAATATGAGTACTAGTACGGGTATATTTTCCAATGCGATTTTGTCATATATTGATTCAATTTTATAGTTTTGTACATTTGCTTACAAACGGGACCAGGATGTTCTTTTCTGCCAAATCTGCCGATGAAAATAATTTTATATAGCGGGGACCGATATTCTTAAACTTCTTTTTGAGAGCATTAATGTAAATTTTCTAGTAGAATTTTTTGAAAAACAATGCTATTTAGAAAACTATAGGAATTTACATGTGATTGTGAATTTGTAGTTTCTTTATATTTTATATTCCATATGAAGAATGGGTTTACAGATAATGAATTAAAAAATTAAAAATTAAAGAGTTTATCAAAACTACTTCACTTTAGAAATGTAAATAGTTTTATACTAATGAATTTGAATTGTTGAAAGAAAATTTTTTATTTTAGGCTCTCTTACCGACATGAATTTAATAATTGTAAAAGTTTGTCACCTACTTCAGATTATTATTTAAAAAACATGCAATCTAACACGTTCAAGATCTTATCTGCTTTTTATTTTGTCGCAAATTAAATCTGAGGTACTGAAGAGAGGCTATGAAAAAAATGTCTTTGACTTTGACGTGATGAAATACTTCAAAGATAATTCCTTCAAACGAGGATGCAGACTGTTTTTTTCTTTCACTAGTCGAAAATATTTTCTCTTGGTGGAAGAAAACAATCTTCTAGATGATTTCGAAACTCTTAAATGAAAGGATAAAACGGATGCATGATAATTCTGTTTACGTTGATACAAATATTGTTCATTTAATTCCTTATAAATGTATAATATGGCACAATATTCAAGTTATTTGAATTTTTTCCGTTAATGTTATATTCAAAATATCTAATATCAAATGCTTTGCAGAGTCACTTCCCATGCCCATGTTGTTGCAGTTATTTATATATACCTATATATGTAGAATTTAGATATCTAAGAAGCGTTACATGCTGTTAGTTTCTTACCTTAGAATAAAATGTAGTTACTGTTTTATTATCACCTTTTTATATACTTTCTGATATAAAAATAGAGCCCAGTTCATTTATCCAAATTATTTTCTTTTAAACGGGTATACACAGTTTGCCTCTCTCTTAGGATATTTTTCTATCAATCACTTTAGTAGCATCATATGGTGTAACATCTTAAACATCCATAAAAACACATGCTCCGAATTTAGGTGTAGAATTATCAGAAAAATCATACCAACCACTTTTCCAGCAATGTTTAGGAAAGGTAAAGGATTCTGAGAGTTTTGCCTATGGTTGAATAAATGTTCGGATTGAAATTCTTTAATATTCCTCTATTGCATTCTGCTTCCTGTTCCTTATTTTCTGCATTTTGTTTCTTTAAGTGAAATTAACTTCAATGAAATATTTTCCAAATATTTATCCAAAGTAACTAGCATTTTTATAAACTATTTTATACGTTGTTTATTTAATTCTCCAATAACCATATACCTCATATATATTTGATTATTTAGAAAGTATTTCTTTTTAATTGGCACAATTTTTTTCTGTCTAATAGGAACAGTTTTAAAATTAATACTTGCAGTGAAAAAAAATCAAACAAGTAATTCCCTTTTATATTTTTAGAGTAATATCTCAGCCCTTTTTTGCCTCAGTATTTTATCTAACATTTAGTTAGGAAAAAAAAGATAAAACCACTGCGGATGAAACTCTTGAAAATGCCATAATGCTGTGAGAATTCACTAGTGTTAGTGAAGTAGCCGATAGTGTTAGTTTACACAATGGAAATGCGTCTTCTCGGCCGTCCAAACAGTTATCTTACACATTTCTGGTAGGTCGGATGGTCTGGGTCGCAACAACAACAATAGAAATGCGTAGTATAAGTATACGTTACATTTGATTATTTTTTAATTATGGGTTCCCTAATTATGAGTATAATTCACCAGTATGTTTTCATATTTGTTGGATAAGGTACAGATTTATTTATTGTTTTATTCTACTTCGCAACGCGCTAATAATTTAATTTTACAAAATTGACAGTTAAATACATATTTTAAGCCATTCGCCATAGAAATGCCTATAATTCAGGAGTACTTATTTTATCTCAGCGCCACCTGAAATATTGTCTGAAATGATATTGGCGTTTTTTACCATGAAGTTTAAACTCCTTACTTATACCTCCATGATATCTACCTTTAAATAACTTAATAATGTTCCGGCCTTCATAATAAAAATTATTCACCTTTTCAAGGATCTTTTGGCTTAACAATGAAGGAATAGATGCGCCATTCATCAGCTTTATAACTATTTTTCAGAAATTTCTTTCACCAATGGTGCCTTTTGACAGTACTTTCGCACTTCACATCGTATGCGTTGTTCTTGAGGCAACATATACTTCCAATATGAAATAAATATGAGCCAACTTCTGTCAAAGAGTAAATTCCGATGTCAATTTTCACGGATAAGAGCATACATCGAAATAAGGATCCCCAGACTCACCGTTGATACACAACTAGGGAGTGATGCGGAATACTGCAATGAAAGTGAAATGGTCTTTCTCACAATCATTTATTTGGGTGACCAATAATGATATAATATGGGATGCACCTAAATTGGAGCTTTGTCAATCAAAAATTTCGTGCACTAGAGAATTTGCACAACTTATGGAAGCGGAAAATTAGATAGTATGATACATTCGTTTTCCCTCAAAGGAAAACAATTCTCCTCATCCTACCAATTTAATGAAAGAATGCCCTTTAGGCTCATCCTGATCTATTGGTGAGTCGATCTGCTAACGTATTGAATCGTAAAAATAATCAACATTGGAGGTAAAATTCCTATTTCCCGTTTTGCTCTAAAAGTGATTACCTAAATTGTTTACATCCCCCTGGGTAGCACGTTACCCGAAACAGTACCAAGTCGACTCACATAAATGAAATTATAGCAGACAGTGAATCAACAGTAAATGTTATGCAAATGTAAAATTGTTGCAGAGCATAATTATGCGTGTTATCGTTTATAATGAATAGTTAATGCAAATAATCTAGAAGTAAACAGATTTACGGATATAGTACGGTGTTTTTGCTGTCTATTTGGAAGGGTACATATTTTTTCTTTTTAGCTCCTTCCATCCCTAGGTCGACGACAGTTGAGCATGAGAGGAATTAACAGGTGCCCGACCTTTCGCTGGTGAAAAAGTATCACTGTGCAATCTAAGGTCACCACAGAAAGAAACAAAAGTATACTTTATAATATGAGATTTTATAGATAGCTGGTTTATTTAGGTAGAATAAGTTGCAAAAAAGAGCCTAAAACTTGGCGAGTAAAAATATTTTTTAATTCTTTTCTACAGCCATTTTAAAATTTATATTATTAAGAACATGTTAAATAACATAAAATAATTAAGCTGTTTTCAGAGGGGTGCAATAGCCTAGTGGTTAACGCGAAGGAATTGCACTAGGACAACCCGAATTCGATTACCGCCTCTTCCCAAACTGTCGCCGTGTTCACGCGGAGTACGGTCACGTTAAACATGTGGGTCCGTAAATCCTTCCGAGAGGTTGGTGTTAAGAGAAGAAAGGTACGATCCCTGTGGTTGTATCACCCACTGGGTTCTACATCGGTTGTTCACACTGTCCACACTACACTGGCACTTCCGGTTGGCCACTCCGTGCCGGTTGTCCACCTTATAAATTTAGGTAGGTCGGACGGTCTGAGTCGAAGAAGAAGGAAAATCACTTTTAAGAGCTAAACTTCAAAAATTCGGTTACACCGCATTTCTTAGCCATTCCACATTAAATCACGAAACTGCTTATAAAATAAGCAGCACATTACATTTCATTCTTTATCATATCTTCCAAAAATTGATTACAAAAACTTATAGCGTAATCTGTATGCTATTTCCTTTAAAAAAGAAGTTGCACACAATATATGTGAAAGCCCCAGGCCGTCCGGCTCGTCCAGAGGACTTGTTGCTCCAAGTCCTCTGGACGAGCCGGACGGCCTGGGGCTTTCACATATATAACTGTAATTTTACATATTTCACGATATACAACAAAACAAGTCATAAAGCAATGCATATTTTTTTAATCACCGGGATCATTTACAAATTTTATGAGATCTGATGTTTCTTTTACACACTTTGAAACGGAAACACACGTTTGAAATATCCATATATTTCGCAAGCGGGCCGCATTTATTTTTCACTTCAAATTTTTAACACTTCGCAACATAGTTGAAAACTGTTTATGGCACTGTTCATTGTGTATATCTGTTTCCCCGTTCGCACGATAACTGACGTAAAAATGACTTTATCAAAATGAAAGTTTAATATGTTGTTGAGACGGTCTGTGAAACATATGGGAATGTAAATAAATAATATCACCCAATTAGTTTTTTATTGAACACTAGTTGAAAAAATGAAATACATTGAACCCTATGGGACCTAATGTTTCAAACATTTTTTAAACAAAGTTAAAATTCACAAATTGCTTCGAAAAATTTAAAAAATATTTAAACTATCCCGTAAAATATATAAAAAAATTTCAGCAAAATATGTGTGGTAGTTTTTAGATAAAAATTAAAAGATCACATGACCCAGTTCAAAATAAAATATGGCAACCATATTTTTTCCCAGAGTCAAAATCGTGATTTTTAGGTTTTTTTAAAATTTATATTTATTGTTGCATCTATCCTAAAACCGCTTTAGTTTTGTATAATTTCTGTGCATCTATATCTACTCTAACGCGATAATAATATTTTTAGTTTAAATGATTATCAAACATTGATTATTTCTACAACGAAGCCTGAGTTTAATGAATGCAGAATGTTAAAAAAACGATTGTAAGACGAGTTGTATAAAATTGCTTTCAATTACTTTTCAACAAAAATTATTTTAACTCTGAAATTTAGAATAAAAGTATATGGATGAAATACTAACTGCTTTTACGTAGAGAGCCAGATGATTTATATTTCTCTGACGTCATTTGAATAAAGTTCATTTTTTGTTGAAGTTTTCAAGGAAAATAAATTATTGTAGTTTTGTGATTATTAAACAAGAAAAATCAATCATACATAAAACATTGATTATGAAACAGTTTCCAACTGCAATGCAGTTTTATTTAAGCATCTCTAAAACGCGATACATTTAGCGATCATATTTTTAAAATTATCACAATACTACAATAATTTATTATATTTGAAAACTTGATCGAAAATTTAACACAAATATAACTCGCCTGGCTATCTATCTAAATCTATTTAAAATTATAACTATCTCTATATAAAATTATCACAATACTAATATAACGTATTTTACATAAAATCTTTAGTACTGTCTTACCCCATGCTTAACAGACAGATAGACAGACAGAATGAACGAAGTCATAAACACTTTTCATCTATGTTGTAAAGTGTTAAAAATTAATTTTGCTAAAGTATAAAATTCTATCCACAAAACACATAAGAGTGTACTTCTGTAAGGTATAGTTTTTTCTATTTGAAATATACGTACACAATATTTTAAAACAATGCAAACTAAATGCATTGTTTTTAAAAACTGATATATAAAACGTTTATTTAAGCAAGCGTTTACCTTGTACGTATTGGTATAGTTTTTAACATTTTACAACAAAGTTGAAAAGCGTTTATGACTTTGTTCATTCTGTCTGTCTGTCTGTCTGTCTGTCTGTCCGTTAGCACGATAACTGCCGTAAAAATGACTTAATCAAAATGAAATTTTAGAATGTTGTTTGGACGGTCTGTTGGACCTACAGGAATATAAATTAATAATATCACCCAATTAGTTTTGGATTGAACCAGGGTTGAAAAAATGAAATACATTGAGCTCTATGGGACCTAATTATTCAAACATTTTCAAGTGGATTTAAAATTTACAAATTGCTTCGAAAATTTTAGGTAATATTCAAATTGTCCCATAAAATATATAAAAAAAATTCAGCGAAATATATTCAGTAGTTTTTTAAATAAAAATTAAAATAATAATTACACCTCTTATATGAAACGATCACGTGACCATGATATGAAACGATCACATGACCCACTTCAAAATGATATATGGTGTCATGTCGCATTTCTGCGCCATGAGCCTTTTCGTATTTTCTGTGAGAGAAATATCTTTTTCCCTCCGTGCCTGTGCTGTGTTTTTTGCTAAGACTTGTTTCTATTGAATTCGCACTGAAAAGCGAGTTTGGTCGTGAATTCGTTGAGAATGTCTAGAATTTGTGTCTGGCTCAGATGCGTGACGTTTGATCGGCTGTTGCGAAGGAGAGCGCGCCTGTCCAATCAGGAAGAGGCGCAGAGGAGAAATGTTGGGCTGGCCTCGAGAGACTCACGGCAGTTTGGAGCTGGAAATTCCGACTGGAAGGTCGCATCGAAATTTTTGTCTTATTAAAAGACAAAGGGGTTTGGGCCAAAATGGCTAAGCTGGCGGAGTTGGGCATTTGTTTCTAAGGGAAACCGCCCTGCCTCTTCTGGAGCTGAATGGAGAAGAACCTGGAAGTTTCGGCAATTTATTTTCATCTTTCTAAAATTATTTTTCTTTATTCCAGGAGTCAGTCCTGTTTTCGGTGGCTGGTGATGAGTATCGTTCGCGAAGGTTCGGCTACTTGCCATGTTTGAATGATGTCCTGTTATCTAAATTTTGGACAACTTTCCTCAACAATCCACTTTTGGAAACGTTTTGATTCTACCTCAGACCGTGTTATCCTGAATAGGACATTCTTCGTATTGTAAAATTACTCTACCGCTCAGGTAAAATTTCTTTTTCGGAACAAGAAGTTCCGTTGTATCACAGGCACAATGAATACAAATTAATTGATTGTAATGACTCTCCAACTTAAGTAGATATTTGATAACACAAAAGTGAGATTTGAATTTAAATATTGAGTAATATTAAATTTTTTTGAACAGAGCATTTATAAGAATATTATATTTGGTTAAGAGAAGCTCTGAATAATATGATTGATAATTTGAAAGATAAATATACTTATAATCACTTTTGCAAATCTTAAAATAAAATATTATTTGTTTGTTAAATGTGCCCTGAGTTTATTTGTGTATGCCTTCATGTTCTTCTCACTGTACATCATTTAGGATTTAATTCTCCTAAACTGGGAACTTCGAAATTTGAACCTGGTGTTTATTTTGGTAATTATGATGAAATTAAATGTGTTAATTGCAGTTGCTTTTGGTATATTAAAATTACGTTCACGGAATTGTGTGTAGTGGAATCAGTAGGTGTTGTTTGGTACTGATTTCGCTACCACAAATTGGTGCCTGTTCCCTTTCCCAGAGTATTACAGTGAGAAATATTAATTTTTATGAAGGAATGCAGAGAAAAAAATTGTGTTTTGATTATGTGCAAAAATATTGCAGTTGATATGTCAAAGTAAGTGAAAAAGTTCTTTTAGTGGTGCAAAGTATTTGAGTTATAAATGGGCAAGAAAGTATTGTTTATATGTCATAAAGTAAATATAAAAGTGCAAAAAGCACATAAGCCCAGATGCACCAGAGTATTATTTGCATATTGAATTTTTGTTGCATATATATATTCTTGAATTATTTGACATACATAAATATACACAAATTCTACATGATATATCTAAAAGTGAATTTAAGGTTTTGAAATTTTCAAATACACATACATTGAAAAGTAAATACATAAAGTGCATACACACATTTATGAAAAGTGAATACAAACGTTCTGTGCACATACAAAAGTGTTTTTTTCTGTGCTCTACTTACACATATGTAAGTGATAAAAAGTGAAACTATTTCCGAAAATAATCTGTGCTTGTGATAAACTGTGATAAAATGCCTCGAAATAGTAAGAATTCTCGTGCAAGTAGGAGTAGAGACTCCTCTGCACAACCGAGTGGAAACAATCGTGTGCCTTCGGTGTCTCCACCACGACTTTCTCCAAATTCTGGCAGATCAGCTTCCGCTGTCAGAGACTCAAATAAAGTTAAAGTGGGAATTGGATCGCAGTTCCTTGGATCCATTCCAGGTTTTGCTGGCAATGCAAATGAATCTTTTCAGGAATTTTTGGAGAAATTCCTTCTGGTCGCTGAACACGCGGAGTGGTCAAATCGTGATAAAATTTTCGTCCTGAAACTGAAATTGTCTGGTCGTGCTGAAAGACTGATCAAATCTATACCTAAACTAAACCAAAGCACGAATTTTACTGAAGTTGTTAACGCACTCAAGGAAAACTTCACAAAGAAAGAAAATATTGCCAAGAACGTTGCTGCCCTTGTCAATTGTAAACAACTAATAAAAGAGGATGTACGCGATTATGCGAACCGCATTGAAGCTGAATCCTATGTGGCTTTTCCACAAGATGCTGTGTCTGACAATGAAGATTCCCTGAGAGCTGCAATTTTGCTCAACTCCTTTAAGAAAGGATTGAAGATCCTTATTCGAAAAGCTGTTTTATCTGCAAACCCACAGTCATTTGAAGCTGCTAAAGAGATAGCAATATTGGAAGAAGAAGTGCAAAATGAAGTGCTGGAAGAAATGACAGAAGACGTAAATACTGTAAGAACTGAAAATGACCCTAAACATGAAATTGAAGAACTGAAGAAAGAACTAAATTTAAAGAAGAAAGAATTTGACAAACTAAGAAGAAAATTTAGTGAGAACTCTGAAAAAAGAAAGAAAAGACTGAATGAGATAAGCGAAGATTTGGAGAGAAGCAATTCCAGTTTCGAAGAATCCTTCTTGGATACGCCCTCTACAAGCAGATACAATGATAATGAACTGATAGAAGAAGAAGAATGGGAATATTCCAGTAAAGAAGAAACACAAACCATCAACATCTTTCAGAACTTCTACACCATCTAAAAGAACTGACAATAGAAACCGTTTCAGTCAAAGAAGAACTCCAGTTGCCTCGCAGGAAGAAGAGTGGTATATTAAAAGTCCATATCAAAATTATTCTCCAAGAAAGAACTTTCAAACATTTAGAAGACCTTTTCGTAACAGTTTTAATAGAAATTCAAATTTCCAGAGAAGAAATGTTTCAAATTTTAGAAATTCTTTTGACAATTATAAATCTCAAAATTACAATAAATTTGGATATAGAAGAAATAACAGATATTTTAATAGTAGATTTGGTAATAGAAGACAATTTAGAAGACAGAATTTTAGAGGACAAAATTTTCAATCTCCAAATTTTAATAGATCAAATTCTGAATTTAGTTGTATGGCGGAAATTAAAGCTCCTTGCCAGAAAAATTTTCCAGTCATCTCAGTTTTTGTTGAAGAAGTTAAATTAAATGCATTAATCGACACTGGAAGTTCTATAAACATTATCTATAGTGATGCTTTACAGAAAATTGATCCTAGAAAAGTGCAATTAAAACATACATCCACTATTTTGAAAGGAGTGGGTGATCAAGATATTTGGGTTGATGAGAAAGCTTCTTTGCCTTTGACCGTTGGAAAAGAAAACATTGTGATTGAATGCTGCATTTTAAATACACCTGCACCGAATGAATACAACATGATTTTAGGAAGTACTTTTCTGAATAAAAATAAAGTGACCATTACCTTTGGACACAAAGATGTTCAACCTGAAATTTCTGAGTGCAATGCAATAAATTATAAATATGATAGAAGAAATTACAATTTTACAAATGATGTGGATTACAGATCCAAAGATACAAATTTTTCAAGAAATTTTAGAGGATATGAAAATAAGTGTGATAATGGATATTTATTTGAACAAAACAACTACCAAAATGAATTCAGAGATGTCGACTTTAGAGATTTTGATGCAAATGTGAATGAAAGATCAAATTATGAATGTGAAAATGATTTACATGAAATGCAGATGAATGATTATGTACATACAATCAGATCTTTGACAGAAAACTATACCAGTGATAATGAAATTTTTGAAACAAGTTGTGATAAACATGATGAAGGAAGTTCACAACAAAACAATACTTTGGCTATTGCCAAAGCATTTAAGAAATGTGTTTTGAAACCATACACAGAATCATTTGTCAAATTGAAAAGAAATTATAAATTAGAGAAAGACACGACAATTTTGCTTGAACCTATCAATAATAAAGAATTTTCTGCAAATAAAATCTTTGTAGCTAGAAGTATTCATAAGATTCCTGAAAATGACTTTTTGTACGCACGTGTTTCAAATCCTTCAGAGAAATGTGTTTATATAAATAAAGGTATGAAATTAGGAACTTTTGAAAACATCTATGAATCTGATATTGACATAAATAATAGAATTGCCATTGAGAACTGTATTGAAGATAATGATACATTTGATGCATGGGGAGGAGATTTTGATTTGAAACATATGAACTATGCACAGAAAACTTTACTTTTAAAATTACTAAATAAATATAAACATGTTTTTGCTAAGAATATGAAAGAATTATCTGGATGTGATGCAATTCTGCATGAAATTAATTTGGAGTCTAACATACCTGTTAGACAGAAACCATATCGAATTCCACATAATTTACAGAAAGAACTTTCGCGCCAAGTGAATGAGTTGCTTGATGCTAAGATTATTCAACCAAGCACATCTCCTTACAATACTCCAGTGCTTTTTGTTAAGAAACCTGATGGAAGTTACCGTTTAGTAGCGGATTTCCGAAAGTTAAATAAAATTACGATTGTAGAAAATTACCCTATTCCAAATATATCGGAATTAATTGACAACCTTGCTGGAGCTTTGTATTTTTCGACCCTTGATTTAACCAGTGGATTTTATAAATTGTGTTTATATCCTGATGATTATCAGAAGACTTCTTTTTCAACACCTGACGGACACTTTGAATGGACTAGATCTCCATTTGGTCTTAAGAATGCGCCCGCATCCTTTCAGAGATTGATGTCTCTGGTGCTGGCTTTCATATCTGGAATTTACATTGACGACATCATTGTTGCATCAAGAACATTTGAAGAACATTTGAAAAAACTAGAAGAAATTTTTGTAAGATTAAGTAAACATGGCTTGAAGCTTAAGCCATCTAAATGCCATTTTTTCAGAAAAACAATTAAGTATCTTGGATTTTTAGTATCAAATGGAAAAGTACAACCTGATACTCACAACTTGGAAGTTGTAGAAAAATTTAAAATTCCTAAATCAATTAAGAATGTGAGACAATTTCTTGGACTCACTAGATTCTATAGAAAATTCATAAAAGACTATGCTGAACTGTCCCTTCCATTGACTGATTTACTGAAGACCAAGAATAATGAAAGTAAAAAGAAATTTATTTGGACTAATGAAGCTCAAAAATCTTTTGAAATTTTGAAAGGAAAACTTTTGTCAAAACCAATTTTGACTCTTCCAGATTTTAGAAAACCATTTATTTTACACACAGATGCTTCAAATCACTCATTAGGTTGCTATTTGTCCCAAGAAGATGAAAACAAAATCTTACATCCAATATCTTATGCTAGTCGTAAATTAAATGAAGCTGAATGTAAATACAGTGTTGTCGAAAGAGAAGCATTAGCCGTTGTATGGGCTACTAACTATTATAAACACTATTTAATTGGAAAACCTTTCACAATTTTTTGTGACCAGATATCCCTATCTTTCGTATTTAAGTTAAAAGATCCTACATCTAGATTGGCAAGATGGATTGCATCTCTATCACAATTTGATTACAACATAGTACATAAACCAGGAAAAGCGAATTTGGTGGCTGACTATCCTTCGAGAAATGTAGATGAATGTACTAATTCTGTTCAGAACATTCCTAGAAAATTTGTATCACAATATAAAGTGATAAATAACAATGTAAACAATGCAAATCAAAATTTTCCAAGTGTAAATCAAAATTCTCAAAATCCTAGAAATGTAAACAATGCTAATACTAGCAATAGAAGAGAATCAGAAGTCAATTTAAATTCAGCCAATACAAGTGAAACAAATGAAATTTGTGCTGTTGATAATAATGAAAGTGAAATTCAAAATGAAAACAACATACAAAGTGGTCAATTGGAACAAACATTTACTTGTCCTACTTTACTCATTTGAATTAAGAATGCTCAAAAATCTGACCCAAGATGTAATAAAATTATAGACCTCTTAGATAAGAACATAAAACCTTACCCACAAACTTTGGTATTTTTTAGAAAAGATGATATCTTATGGTGTACACACAGACACCCTAAACGTAGACACCAAGAACAAGAAAGAGTTGTTGTTCCGCAGGAACTTGTGTCTGAAATATTATGGTTACATCATGATTGTCCTACTTACGCACATTGTGGATTTAGAAGAACTTTAGCTTCTGTGAGTAGAAAATACTTTTGGCAGGGAATGTACTCCCAGACCCAAAATTACGTCGCCTCATGTGAAATTTGTGTGGTAAATCGTAGTTTTAGAAATAATAAAGCACCCATTCAAAAGTTTTCAAAATCTACATATCCATTTGAGCGAATCGCCATGGATTGTGTCGGACCATTACCTATATCAAGTTCTGGAAATAAATTTATTCTTGTGATAACTGATTATTTTACCAGATGGCCTGAAGCATATCCCTTGGCTTCAATTAAAACTGAAGACATTTTAAATTGCTTAGAGCACTATATGGCTCAGCATGGCATACCTAAATACATTGTCTCAGATCAGGGGACGAATTTTGTTTCTAGAACAGCAAGATGCTTTTATAAGAAATTGGGAATAATAAAGAATACTACTACTGCCTATATGCCTTCAGTAGATGGATGTGTTGAAAGATTAAATGGTACTTTAGTCAGATCTTTGAAAAATATTGCATATAACGATAAAAACAATTGGGATAAATTTAATTCATTTTGCTTTATTGGCTCATAGAAATGCCATACATGCTTCTACGGGTGAATCACCTGCTTATTTACTCTATGGAAGAGATTTGACAGTCCCAAATACCTTGATGGCTGGATTTAAACCTCCGACATATGAATCAACATATGATTATGGAGAAGACTTGAGATTTAGACTTAAAAGAACATATGATGTAGTAAAAAGTAACTTGGAAAAAGCTGAAAATTCACAAATTTTACAACAACATAAGAATACCCAATATCAAAGTAAATGACTTAGTGTACTTATACACTCCCTTTTTGCCTCATGGTCAGTCAAGAAAACTGAGTTCATTTAATAGAGGTCCTTTTAAAGTGATAAAACAAACGTCTGCAGTAAATTTTTTAATCAGACATGTGATGAATCCCAAAAATGAACAACTGGTTCATGTGAACAGACTGACACTTTTACCTCCAAGAAGAGAGGAATTGCAAAAATTTTCAAAACAAACTACTGAAAGTCGAAAACTGAACTCTAAGCCTAATAAACTTACTCCTGTGATCACCGCTGAGAAAGACTCTGTGAAACTCAAATCTTGTTTATCAAAATCTGCAGAAAAATCTCAAAACAAAAAGACTGTGAAAAGAGTAAGATTTAATTTGCCTAAGAAAGTCAATGACAATGCTGTTCATACTAGATCAAACTTTCATGCTAATAAAAATAAATACTGCACATTAAGAAATAATTCAAATAACTTTGATAATAGAGGAAATGGAAGAATCATTTACAACAATAACTACAGAAATAATTATACACCACACCAAAATCATAATTATATGAGAGATAGAAATACACGTACACCTTATAATCTTAGATCTTATCAAAGATTTTCACAATATTAAATTTTGGTTGAGTTCACAATTTTTCAGAAATTAAATTTTGCAAGAAAAATCTTATATTAAATTAAAGTTGATACTTGTTTAAATTTTTGTATTTCAATATTGTCTTTTAAAATAGAATTTATGAAAAAAAAATTGTTGTGATTTTGAAATTTATTGGAAATCTTGCATTAAAATAAATAGAAAATTAATTGATTTTGTGAACCATAATTTATAAATGTTTATATTGTAATTTAAATAATAAGTAATTTGGTTAATTGACTCTCCTTGGACTTTAAAATTTTTCGAGAGTCCTGTTTTGATTGACTTTGATTATTTTGTTGTGTTTTATTGTGAAAAAAATCTTGATTATTTATTTAAGTTCATGAAATAATTGAAATGGTGTTGGTTTTGATTTGTTCCCCTAAGTAAAAGGAGGAAATTTTTGAAATTTTGGAAAAAAGTAAATGATTTTGTTAAAGTAAAATTGAAATTAATATAAAGTAAATATAAAATAATTGAAGTAATTTAAGTGATTTGAAATTGAAATGGAAAGTTTTGAATTTGAGAAATTTTTGAAATTTAATGAAATTTTTTTGAAGATCAAAAGTAAATGATCTCTTTAAACAAATGTGTTTAAATGTAAATTTTTTGTTTTGTGACACATGAAGTGGTCACTTGTTTGAAATAATTTCAGAGAGATTTTGTTGAAAGTAAAGTAAATTGAAAATTTAAGATAAATTGAATAATTTTAATGTAAATGAATAATTTAAAGTAATGGAAAGTTGAGTCAGAATAAGAAAATTCTGAATTGTTTTAATGACAAAAATAAGTTAAATTAAAGTTAATGTTGAATGAAAAGTTGGAATGTTGATAAATTGAAAGTAAATGTAATTTAAAATTAATGTGTTAAAATGAAAGTGATTTAAAGTGAAAGTTTAAATTGAAATGAAAGTTTGGAAATGAAAGTTTGAAATTGAAAAATTTAAATATTAAGTGACCTTGTTCTCAAAAGTGAGACATTTTTGAATGAGTGAAGAATCTCATTACTTGATTATGACAAATTTAATTTAAAAATTAATTTTCAAATATTTAATCTTTTTGATGAAAATTAAGAATTGTTTTGTGTCACTTGTGTGTTTTGAAAGTGACAATTGTTTGAATTTTTTTTAATTGTTTATATTGTGTAACTTTATTGTAAATTCATACCATATCATGTTTTAGCTTCGCATCATCTGGTTGATCTCAATGTGGATGATTGAGACCTTTTGTTGTCAGGCAGAGTGCCTGGACAAAAAAAAATTTTTTTCTGTATTTAAGTGTAAATTTTTGTAAAGGTTCCTTTAAGATGTGGTGAAACCTTGTCATCCTTTTGGTTTTCTTTTGGTCTTTTCCTGTGGTGATGAATGGCTTGGCCGGTCATTCAGATCTACAGTGTCGTTGTCTTGAGAAACGTGAACGTACGCACCTTTCTCGCCCAAAATTTTGATTTAAATTATTTTACACTTACAGGTTCCTAAAACTCTTTGTAAATTTTTGTGTTTTTGTGTTTTTGAGTGAGAGAAAAATTTTCCTCACTGTTTTTCGGAAAATTTTTGCCTCCCAGGAGGGGAGAGCTGTCATGTCGCATTTCTGCGCCATGAGGCTTTTCGTATTTTCTGTGAGAGAAATATCTTTTTCCCTCCGTGCCTGTGCTGTGTTTTTTGCTAAGACTTGTTTCTATTGAATTCGCACTGAAAAGCGAGTTTGGTCGTGAATTCGTTGAGAATGTCTAGGATTTGTGTCTGGCTCAGATGCGTGACGTTTGATCGGCTGTTGCGAAGGAGAGCGCGCCTGTCCAATCAGGAAGAGGCGCAGAGGAGAAATGTTGGGCTGGCCTCGAGAGACTCACGGCAGTTTGGAGCTGGAAATTCCGACTGGAAGGTCGCATCGAAATTTTTGTCTTATTAAAAGACAAAGGGGTTTTGGCCAAAATGGCTAAGCTGGCGGAGTTGGGCATTTGTTTCTAAGGGAAACCGCCCTGCCTCTTCTGGAGCTGAATGGAGAAGAACCTGGAAGTTTCGGCAATTTATTTTCATCTTTCTAAAATTATTTTTCTTTATTCCAGGAGTCCTGTTTTCGGTGGCTGGTGATGAGTATCGTTCGCGAAGGTTCGGCTACTTGCCATTTTTGAATGATGTCCTGTTATCTAAATTTTGGACAACTTTCCTCAACAATCCACTTTTGGAAACGCTTTGATTCTACCTCAGACCGTGTTATCCTGAATAGGACATTCTTCGTATTGTAAAATTACTCTACCGCTCAGGTAAAATTTCTTTTTCGGAACAAGAAGTTCCGTTGTATCACAGGCACAATGAATACAAATTAATTGATTGTAATGACTCTCCAACTTAAGTAGATATTTGATAACTTAAAAGTGTGATTTGAATTTAAATATTGAGTAATATTAAATTTTTTTGAACAGAGCATTTATAAGAATATTATATTTGGTTAAGAGAGGCTCTGAATAATATGATTGATAATTTGAAAGATAAATATACTTATAATCACTTTTGCAAATCTTAAAATAAAATATTATTTGTTTGTTAAATGTGCCCTGAGTTTATTTGTGTATGCCTTCATGTTCTTCTCACTGTACATCATTTAGGATTTAATTCTCCTAAACTGGGAACTTCGAAATTTGAACCTGGTGTTTATTTTGGTAATTATGATGAAATTAAATGTGTTAATTGCAGTTGCTTTTGGTATATTAAAATTACGTTCACGGAATTGTGTGTAGTGGAATCAGTAGGTGCTGTTTGGTACTGATTTCGCTACCACAATGGCATCCATCTTGTTTCAAAATCGTGATTTTTTTAAGTTCTTTTTAATTCATATTGCGTGTTGTATCCGTCTTAAAACTACTTTATTTTTGCTAAAATTCTGTGCATCTACATACTGAAACAACGCAATGACAATATATTTGAATTTAAATGCTCATCCAAATTTGATTATATCTACAACTACGCCTATTTTTCACCTATGTAAAATGTAAACAGCAAAATATGTAGAATGAGTTGTATTAGAATTACTGTATTTCTTTAACACAAAATAATTCATTCCATGGAGTCTGCATAGCTGATATGAATGAAATATTAATTGATTTTATAAAGATAAGGATGATTTTTTGGATGAAGTTTCAAGCATAGCAGTTTAATTACTTGTAGCTCCATGGTCTTAATTTTTAAATAAAATAAATTATTATAGTAATGTGATGAATGAAATGAATGGGAGAAAGTTATGAATGAAATCCTGTTTTTATAGAGAGAGCCAGGCGTGTTATTCTTTCTATGACGTCATTTGAATTAATTTCAGTTGTTTTCGATGAAGTTTTCAAATATAATATATTATCGTAGTATTATCATAGTTTTAAAATATCACCGTGGAATGTATAACATTTTAGAGATATTTAAACCAGGCAAATTATATTTCAATGCCGTCATTTGAATGAAGTTCATTTTTTTCAATGAAGGTTTAAGTTTTCAAATATAATAAATTAATGTAGTATTGTGATAAGTTTAAAATATTACCGAGGAATGTATTGCATTTTCGACTTTTTTAAATAAAATTGCATTGAAGTTGGAAAGTGTTTCATAATCAATGCTTTAAGCATGATTGATCTTTCTTGTTTAATATGTCGCACATTTCCCTTAAACACAAAATGGCGTGTTTCAAAATGAGAAATAGTTTACGAAATAATACAAAGATTTGTTCAAATGCGCTAAAAATAATGAATTTATCATTTCTTTTAAGGTTTTGATACTTTTAGAACAATCCTAAAAGTATGTCATATGTGAGAGAAGATATTTTAGGGCATTTCACGGGTCTGAAGAAATATATTTCGAAGCACAGGTTGCTACACTGCGTAGCACTAAATTGGAAAAAAAAATATACTGCTATTTTTTTTAGCTGAATATATATCTTGCAGTCAACACATGCATGGTTTTGAGATTTACTCTTACCAAACAATTTAATCTCTCATTGTCATGAAAATGCATGGATTATATATTATTTTGACAATACTTGTTACACTTGAAATAGTATTCTAAGTATACTAATATATTTAATAGTATTTAAAATAAAAGAAATGAAATGCCCCCCTTTCAAGCAAAACCCGATATATTAGAAACATCTTATATACTAATTACCAACTGTCCGTCTGTCTGTTTGTCTGTCCGTCTGTCTGTAACGCTTTTTATGCACTTCCCAAGTAGATAGAGACTTGCAATTTGGTACACGGGTCGATCGCTCTATAAAACCCCCTGGAAAAATCGAATTTTTCGAAAATGTCCTATAGAGAGGTTGCCCTAATAATGTTCCATAGAGAGGTTGCCCTTCTAAATGTTCTATAGAGAGGTTGCGAGCTGAGATAGAGTTATTGAGTTTGGTATACTGGTAGACAGTTTGGACGGAATAAAATGTACAATTTCAGTTTCCCATTATTTTCTACTTCAGGGGGTGCTGCACAACAAAATGTTCGATTTTCGAAGTAAAGGAGAAAGGACTAATTTAAAACGTGATAGAAGTGATAGAAACGTGACCTACACCAAAACGTTCGAAAAGTGAAATGATAGAAAAGCATGTTTTGAGATAAGATAGAGACTTTTGTGTACTGGTAGAATTTTGTGTACTGGTAGATCGTCCGAAGGGAAGAAAATCTACAATTTCAGATTTCCAATAATAGCTATTCTACGAGTGCTGTACACCAAAATGTTCGATTTGTCAAATGGATGAGAAACGCCTCGTTTAAATATTCATAGAGGCTTGAAATTTGGTATATGGAATAATCATTAGATGAAAACACCCAAGATGAATATCGTTCGTTTGAGGAGGTGTTCCAGAGAAAAATGTTCGAAATGTCAATTGATAAAAAACAACATGCTTCGGGATGAGATAGAGATTTCAAATTTGGTGTACGTGTAGATAGTTTAAAAGGAAGAAAGTGTACAATTTCCGTTTTCCAATATTTTGTTCTTTAGTGGGTGCCGCAAACCCAAATATTTGATTTTCAGAATAAAGGAGAAACGCAAACGTGATAGAGACTTGATATTTGGTATGTAGGCGAATCACCTGACAGAAAACCCAAGAAGTATGGAATTTTTCAAAAATGTATATTGAATAGATAGAGACTTGTAATTTGGCAAACAGGTCAATCGTTCGATAAAACCCTCTGGAAAAAGGGTATTTTCCGAAAATGTTCTGTAGAGAAGGTGCTCCACACCAAAACGTTCGAAAAGTGAAATTATAGAAAAGCATAGTTTGCGATGGCATAGAGACTTCACATTTGGTATATAGGTAAATCGTTCGAGAAGAAAAAAATGTGCAATTTCAGTTTGACAATATTTTCTATTTACGGGAGGTGCCGCACACCAAAATATTCGATTTGCATAATAAATGGCAAACGGTTCCTTTAAAATTTGATAGAGGCTTGGAATTTGATATATGAGTTAACCATTTGATGAATAAACCCAAGACAAATATAGTCTTTCAAAAATGTTCATTTAAGGGTGCTCCAGGGTGTTCATGCTCCAGAGAAAACGATCCAAAGGTGAATTGATAAAAAACACGCTTCGGGCTGTGATAGAGTTATTGAGTTTGGTGTACTGGTAGACAGTTTGGACGGAAGAAAATGTACAATTTCAGTTTTCCATTATTTTCTACTTCAGGGGGTGCTGCACAACAAAATGTTCGATTTTCGAAATAAAGGAGAAAGGACTAATTTAAAACGTGATAGAAGCTTGATATTTGGCATATGGGTGAACCATCTGATATAAAACCTAAGAAGAATGGAGTTTATAAAAATGTGTATTTAGAGGAGTGGGTACTCCACACAAAACATCCGACGAGTGAAATGATAGAAAAATCATGCATCGCGATGAGATAGAAACTGCAAATTTCGTGTACGGGTAAATATTTGGAATGTAGGAAAGTGTGAAATTTCAGTTTTCCTATATTTGCCATTGTAGGGAGTGGAGCTCACTAAAAGTTTCGATTTGGCTAACTACTGTAAAACATATACTTTACAGTGTGATAAAAACTTGAAATTTAGTATATAGGCTAATCATTTGATAAAAAAACAGGACGAATATAGTTAGATAGTTTGAAAGGAAGAAAGTGAGCAATTTTAGATTTCCAATATTTGCTACTTTAGGGGGTGGCACCCACAAATATGTTCGAATTTCCGAATAAATGATACACGATTCCTTTTAAATGTGATAAATGCTTGATATTTGGTATATGAGCCAATCATCTGATAAAAAAAATCCAAGACAAACAGAGTTTTTTAAAAATGTTCATTTACGGATATACTCCACAGAAAAAAGTTCGAAAGGGGAAATGAAAAAATAGTATGCTTTGGGATCGGATAGAGACTTGGTGTACGGGTTGATAGTTCGAAAGGCAGAAGTGTGCAATTTAAGTTATCCAATATTTTCTTCTTTAGGGGGGTTCTGCACATCAAAATATTTGATTTGCAGAAAAAATTGAAATGCGAATTATTCAAAAATTTACATTATTCAAGGGTTGCTTATTGTGAGACCATTGATTTTCAACGGGTATTCGACTAGTCTTATAAACTAATTGCCAAGTGTCCGTCTGTCTATCTGTACCGCTTTTTTAGGCACTTCCCAAGTAGATAGAGACTTGCAATTCGGTACACGGGTCGATCGTTCAATAAAACCCCCTGGAAAAATCGAATTTTTCGAAAATGTTCTTTAAAGAGGTTGTACTACACCAAAACGTTCGAAAAATGAAACGACGCATGATTTGCGGTGAAATAGAGACTTTAAATTTGGTGTATGTGTTCGAAAGGAAGAAAGTGTGCAATTTCAGATTTCCAATATTTTCTACTTAAGGGTGTGCCGCACACCAAAATGTTCGATTTGCCGAATAAGTGAGAAACGTATCCTTTAAAATTCGATATAGGCTTGAAATTTGGTATATGGACTAATCATTTGACGAAAATACTCAAGACGAATATAGTTTTTCAAAAATGTACGTTTGAGGAGGTGTTTCAGAGCAAAACGCTCAAAATTTGAATTGATGAAAAAACATGCTTCGGGATGAGATAGAGATATTAAATTTGGTGTACGAGTAGATAGGTTGAAGAAAGAAAGTGTACAATTTCAGTTTTCCAATATTTATTACTGTAAGGGGTGTCGCACACCAAAATGTTCGATTTTCGGAATAAAGGAGAAATGCCCCTTTTAAAACGTGATAGAAACTTGATATTTGGTATATGGGCGAATCAATTGATAGAAAACAGAAAAAAAGGAATTTTTTCAAAAATGTAATTTTAAGGGGGAGGGTACTCCACACAAAAACATTCCAAATGTAAAATGATAGAAAAAGCATGCTTCACGATGTGATAGATACTCAAATTTGGTGTACGGGTAAATAGTTGGAAAGGAAAAAAGTGTGCAATTTCAGTTTTCCAACATTTTCTGTTGCAGGTGGTGCAGCTAACTAAAATATTCGAGTTGACGAAGAAATGAAAAACACTTCCTTTACAATGGGAAAGAGGCATGAAATTTAGTATATGGGATAATCATTTGATAAAAAGCCCAAGATGATTACGGTTTTTTAAAAATGTTCATTTAATGGTATGCTACACAGAACAACTTTCGAAATATGAAGTGATAGAAAAGCATGCTTCGCGATAGGATAAATCTTCAAAATTTATGTACAGATAAATAGTTTGAAAGGAAGAAAGCGTGCAATTTCAGATTTTCAATATTTACTACTTCAGGGGGTGCCGCACACTGATATGTTCAATTTTCTGGATAAATGAGACACGCTTCCTTTCAAATGTGATAGATGCTTGACATTTGGTTTATCGGTCAATCATCGTATAGAAAAGCACAAGATGAACAGAATTTTTCAAAAATGTTAATTTACGGGTGTACTTCACCAAACTACGTTCGAAATGGGAAATGATATAATATTATGCATCGGGATGAGATATAGACTTTAATTTGGTGTACAGGTAGATATTTCGTAAGAAAGAATTGCGAAATTTTAGTTTTCCAATATTATTCTCTTTAGGGGGGAGGGGGGGGGGGTTCTGCACACCAAAATATTCGATTTGCCGAATAAATGTGGAACGCGAATTATTAAAATTTTTTATTATTCAAGGCTTGCTTATAGCGAGGCCGTTGATTTTCAACGAGTATTTGGCTAGTATTTACTATTAATTCCTTTAAACACATGCATGTATGTATGTATGTTTACCGATATGTTGCTCTCATTCCAATACCAGCAATTGGCCTAACATATCGCTGTGTTTCTTTCAAATGTGGCTGAAAAATTGTAGCAAACTTACGAAAATTTGAAAATTTTAATAAACTTTTAAATATGTTGGAAGACCTCTGAAAAAAAGAAGAATCAACCCCGTCCTCAAAAACGTATCTCCTTTCTAAATTTTAGATTTGAGATTTCGCTTATTTTAAAATAGGATTTCACGTGTTTAAAAAAGAGCTGAAGAGCCAGAATTTTGAAAATGTCGACATTTTTCCCACTGATGTATAAAAGGGGAATATATCGTCTTGGGGACCCATTTTAAAAATCTAACTCACGCCTTATACTCGGCTCTGCATTCTCCATTTTTTTTAACTAAAGCTAAACATTGAGGTTTTGCTGATTAAGTATCGCAAATTAAAAAAAATAGCTCCTTTGTTACAGCAATTTTAATTCCGGAACTAACTACAAGACTAATATCTTAAAAATAGCTAAATTGATACCTATTTAGAAAAATTATCTTCTAATGCAATTTTCGTGATAGGATCTCCAAGTTTTGCCAACAGCAGCTAAGTATATTTTAAAGGGTCAAGTACGCTAAATTTTGAAAAGGCCTTAGTTTTTGTACTAACTTTCAAATATATTTTATACAATTTTGAAGTTAAAATGTCATTTTTTGCACCATTTATCTCAAAAATCTAACATCTCGTTGTTACAAACGCTGTTGTGATTTTACAAGAAGTAATATTTAAATCATTTAAACAATCGTATATGATAAAGGAATATGTAGGCGTGTGTGTGTAGCTCTCCTTCCTTCAACTGTGATCTAACATACTTTTCAGATTTTCAATTAATTTACTCAAAAAATACTGAAAACCCAATGTTTTAACCTAAATCAAAGAGAAACTGCATTATGACAAAATCATGCTATAACTATCCCATAGCTGAGCAGCAGCTGATATCTGTACTACACACATATGTTCAATGTACTACACACACATGTTGTGATCAGGAACATTGTTCATGATCATAAAAGTATGTGTAACTGAATTGGGTAAACAAAGGGAGCAAAGAAAGCCAAATGGCATAACCGAATAGTGTCTAACTAACATTGTAAGCAAAATCAATATTTGCACTGAAATAAAATAGAAATAAATAATAATAAAAATAAATAAAATTAATAGATTTACACATTTATATTAAACATTTAATTTAAAAAAGAAGTACAAACTTCAAATATTATATTTACTAAACTTCCTTGAAGAACGCCGGCATATGTCAATTGTATTGACTGCAATTAATTTGAGGGCGTTATAAGGCCACTTCTTCAGAATAGGTAGAACAGTATGCGCCATTAACAACTCTATGTACAAACAGGGACAAGGCAAGTGATCAGCAATTTAATTAGAACTAGAACATACACAGAAAAACTTCGTTAACGGCGGTATCAAAAATTACTAAAAATCCTTCAACATATCACCACGGGCACGATAAAGGGACAATCTTCCGCCCACGAAAATATTAAGGGAGCACTTACTGAAAATGAAATCTTATGCACTGAGATTTAAAATAAAGCAGAGATAAAATTATAAAAACCGTTGAATTATTGTTAAAAAAAATGAAGAGCTGAGAAGGAGGAAAAATAGTCAAACCCATGTAAAGAAAGACAAGAAAGATCAATCATCCATAAGCATTGATTATGAAACACTTTCCAACTGAAATGCAATTTTATTTAAACATGTCTAAAATGCAACACATTCCTCGATAATATTTTAAAACTTATCACAATACATTAATTTATTATATTTTTAATTTCTAAAATGTGATATATTCAGTGGTGATATCTTTTATATTATCACAGTACTACAGTAATTTATTATACTTAAATATTTAAACTGTATCGAAATATAAATCATCTGATTCTCTATGCAAAATCAATGAATATTTCATTCATATAATTTGTATTCCAGACTCCAGCGCTAATTAATTTTGTGTGAAAAAAATTCAGCAATTCTTATGTAACTCACCTTACAATCGCTTGAAATATTTGTATTCTGCATAAGTTGAAATTAGGCTTCGTTGCAGAAATAATAAAAGTTTAGGGATCATTTAAAATCACAACTATTGTAATTGCATGGGCACGGAATTTAGATACACAGATACACAGATAATATATGTGTGTGTGTGTGTGTTTATGTATTCAAAGTATTGGAATCGTGCCGAAGATCAGAACTCGAATTTTCGAAGGATATAGGGGAGTGTCGGTAAATGCCGTACACATTTTTTAAATGTCGTCTATCTTTGTTAATATTCCAGCAATAGTGGCTGTATTGGTCTCATATTTACCTCTGATTTGTGTCAAAGTAAATTATATTTGAAATTGGCTAAAAACAGCATTGCCTTTTCAAAAAAAATTAAAAAGTGAAAGTGGTGAATGTACGGTATTATGCGACATGGTCGGAAAATACCGTACAGTAAAATATTCGCGAAATGAAATGACGATAAGTCCGTATTGAACTAAAGAAAATGTTTATTCTTAAAAAGCACAAATGGAAAATTATTTTTGGCAACTGTCGCACTCGTATAGTCCCACTGATGTACCCAAGCCATCAGTGCATCCCTCGTGAGACCATCCTCTGTATTTATGGCATTCAATCCAATCTTCTTATGGCGGCTCGACGTATGGCTGTCCACAAACTAAGCAACTGAAATCTTGACTTGGAAGATCTCTAGGTTTTTCCTTCTTTTTTTAGTTCTTTTCTTTCCAGACGCAGAAGTGATTTTTCTTTTCTTTCCAGCTTTATAAACATTTAGCTTTCGTTTTGTGGTTGTTATTCTCTTCTTTGGTTTCAGCTTATCCAAAAGCTTGTTCTTTATGGGCGTGGAAGTCAGAATTTCAGAGGATTGAGCAAGTCTTTTCCTGTTTGTTAATGATGGCAACGCTCGAGGCAGGTTTAGTGGCGAAAGATCCATCTCTTTTGGAGACTCATCTATGACTGATCCTTCTCCTGGTGGTTGGGCACTGTGGGCAGCTTCTCCTGATGGTTGGGTACTGTGGGTAGCTTCTCCTGATTGTCCAGATTGTGGAACTTCCATGGCTTTGGCAACGACAAGGTCCTCATCACTGATTCCTCATCCCTATTTCAGGATAAAATCCTAAAACAAAATCCTGATAGCACAATAAAATCCTAAAACAATATCCTGATATCAGGATAAAATCCTAAAACAGTATCCTGATATCAGAATAAAATAAAATATAGCCTGAAAACTAATAACTGTTTGTTTAATAACACTATTTTTGAAAAAGATAAAAATTAAATTTTGGAATGGTTCAAAAAGCTTAAATCTAAGATTTTCGAATTTTATTATTATTATTATTATAACTGGCCACAATGGCCTGTGTTATGGCTACTACTTCCAGAGGAAATTCACCAGCCAACAATAATAAAGAATCGTATAGTCTCATTTTCGAATAAAATATACCCGAAGGCAAATACCGTACACAGGTGGGTAATGCCGTACACAATGTACGGAATTACCCAACCTGATCCTTTATTTTCTTAAGCCTAACCACGTTAAAATGAAGCAGGAATTGATTTCATCTACCACTTTACCATTAAATTAATCGTTTAAACTAACAAAAAAATTCAGAGACAACAAATAAAATGGAACTGGGTGGTCTCTAGCAGCTAGCAAACATAACTAAAATAAAATTTAAAAAAAAAAAACTTACTTTAAATCGCAAATATTTCGACAGTTTTTCAGCGAAGGACTTCGTGGCGAAAACAAAACATTTATGGTGCAGAAGAAGACTAGACGCAATAAATGCCGTGTTGCCACCTATTGGCATTACTCAGAAATAAGAGTGTACGGCATTACCAGCCGTACGGCATTTACCGACTCTCCCCTACACGTTTTGGGACTTCTAGCACACGAAAAACTATTTTTAGGAAGACGTCTGTGTGTGAAAGGGTGTATCTGTGTATGTTTCTGTGTGTCTGTGACGATATTACATCCACTCTAGGTGAAAAACTAATGGAGACGAATTTCAAAAAATTTGGTAGGTATGTTTTTTGTGGGAAATCCTAATGTTCATTGGATTATAGTACGATTCGTAATAAAATAATCAGCCTTCTTTGCGAAATGGCCGGCAGAAATTGCCTTTATCCACTCTACCTAAAAACTAATGGAACAAATTTAATAAAATTTGGTGTATAATATTTCAATAACCCACAAGTGATTTATATACTAAATTTAACAAAATGTGTTATATAAATCACTTGTAGGTTATTCTAGTACGATTCGGGAAAAGGAACGGCCTGTTTTTGCGCAATGGCCCGCAAAACTCGTAAATATAAAAATAAAAGACTACGTGTGCTCAATTATATCAATTAAATTCTTATTTTATACGTAATTTTTGACAACCAAAAGAATAAGACTAACCCCATTACTCTAGGGCTAGCCGTTCTTGAGATATTCTATTTTTTTCGAGTTTTCACTACGCCACCTTTGACAATAAGTCCAGCTATCAAATGAGAACCAAATTTAAGTTTAACGTGCAAATTCAATGTCATTTAAAATACTTATGGCTGTTATTTTGTGCAGATAAACTCAAATTATTATTGAAGAAATAAAGAGAACGTGAATATCAGTCTGCAGAATAAAATATGTGCTGCCCACATCAGAACCTTTAACAATATTACAACAATGATTTATAGAAGTGAACGGGGATTATTTGCAGGCCATTTCGAAAAAAATATAGGATCTATATATAAAGATCCACCAAATTTTTGTAGAATAAAATGTTCAGCAAATTTAATCTGTGTACCAAATTTTAACTCTCTAGGACCTAGGAAAGTGCATTAAAAATGCCATCAAATAAGTATAACACGAAGAGTTATATAAAATCAAAAAAAAAAAAAAAAGAAGAAAATTTGTTATCTACCAAATTTATTTTAAAATGTGAAGCCTCTCTCACATACAAAATTATTAAACACTTGGAAAGATATTTATTATATAATATATATATTTTTCTTTCTGGAGGATATCCCAAATGTCAGAATTTAACTGAATTTGTTTTTTTCCCTATATTAAATAATTTTTAATTAAAAAACTACTTAATATATTTTACTGAATTTTTTTTATATATTTTATGAGATAATGTGAATATTTTCTAAAAATGTCGAAGCGAATTGTGAAATTTAAATTTGCTTAAAAAATGTTTGAAAAATTAGGTCCCGTAGGGTTCAATGTATTTCATTTTTTCAATCCTGGTTCAATAAAAAACTAATTGGATGATATTATTTATTTCTATTTCCATAGGTCCCACAGACCGTCTGAAAAACATACTAAAATGTTGTTTTGATAAAGTCATTTTTACGGCAGTTATCGTGCTAACGGACAGACACACAGACAGACAGACAGACAGACAGACAGACAGAATGAACAAAGTCATAAACACTTTTCAACTGTGTTGTAAAGTGTTAAAAACTAATACAGTGGTGAACAAAAATTAATTAGAAAGGAAATAACGAAATGAAATAACCGGTTTTGAAAGTTAATTTTGTCAACTACGGTTGAGACTAGGTAAAGAAAAATAATATAACACATAGGGTTGGGGGGAATTGTTCCCATCCTACATCTCATTGAGAGGGGGATTCCCTTTTTAACATTTTACAACAAAGTTGAAAAGTGTTTATGACTATGTTCATTCTGTCTGTCTGTCTGTCTGTCTATCTGTCTGTCTGTCTGTCTGTCCGTTAGCACGATAACTGCCGTAAAAATGACTTAATCAAAATGAAATTTTACTATGTTGTTCAGACGGTCTGTTGGACCTATGGGAATATAAATGAATAATATCACCCAATAAGTTTTGGATTGAACCCGGGTTGAAAAAATGAAATACATTGAGCTCTATGGGACCTAATTTTTCAAACATTTTTTAAGCGGATTTAAAATTCACAAATTGCTTCGAAATTTTTAGATAATATTCAAATTGTTCCATAAAATATATAAAAAAAAATCAGCGAAATATATTCAGTAGTTTTTTAAATAAAAATTAAAATATTAATAACACCTCTTATATGAAACGATCACGTGACCATGATATGAAAGTATCACGTGATCCACTTCAAAATGATATATGGCATCCATCTTGTCTCAAAATCGTGATTTTTAAAGTTCTTTTTATTTCATATTGAGTGTTGTATCCGTCCTAAAACCACTTTATTTTCGTTTAAATTCTGTGCATCTACATACTAAAACAACGCAATTACAATATATTTGAGTTTAAATTCTCATCCAAATTTGATTATTTCTACAACGAAGCCTATTTTTCACTTATGTAAAATGTAAACAGCAAAATATGTAGAATGAGTTGTATAGGAATTGCTGTATTTTTTAACGCAAAAGAATTTAGCTCATGGAGTCTGCATAGCTGATATGAAAGAAATATTCATTGACTTTCCAGAGAGAAGGACGATTTTTTGCGATGAAGTTTTAAGCATAGAGTTAAATTACTTGTAGCTCCATGGTCTTAATTTTTAAATAAAATAAATTATTATAGTACTGTGATAAATTACATGAATGGGAAATTATTTATGAATGAAATGCTGCTTTTTTAGAGAAAACCAGGCGTGTTTTTTTTTCTATGACGTCATTTGAATGAATTTCTGTTGTTTTCAATGAAGTTTTTAAATATAATAAATTATCGTGGTATTATGATAATTCTAAAATTATTACCGAGTAATATATCACATTTCAGAGATGTTTAAACCTGGCAATTTATATTTCAATGCCGTCATTTGAATGAAATTCATGTTTTTCGATGAATGTTTAAGTTTTCAAATATAATAAATCAATGTAGTATTGTGAGAAGTTTTAAAATATTAACTAGGAATGTATTGCATTTTAGACATGTTTAAATAAAATTGCATTGAAGTTGGAAAATGTTTCATAATCAGTGCTTTAAGCATGATTGATCTTTCTTGTTCATATTCGTGGTGATATGTTTATGGCTTTTTTATTCAATGGCTAATACCACCGTTAGCGAATTTTAGCTGTATGTGTCCTGGCTACTCATCGCTTGCCTTGTCTCAGTTCGAGATTAGCGTTTGCTAACGACGTATATTGTTCTACCAGTGATTTTGGTCTGAAGAAGGGGCTTTATAATGCCCTCGGAATAACTGTTGTCAACATGACTGCTTTCCTCAATTAAGTTTTGTAAAGTGCCTTATAAGCAGCAATTTGATTCATTGTAACAATTTTCAAAGCCGTATTATTTTTTATTACCACTAGAGAAATAAATATGTCAACACTATCTTTAACTTCGGCTGAAAACTAATATTTTTTTCCACCTATAACCATTAGAAGTACCGTGTTAAAGCCATAATTAATTTTCTACCACCTTGATTTAACATCGAAAGAAAATAATTTGGAGCGCGGACGTATATCTTCTCCAGATATTTCATTTTTTAAAACGTTATCTTTGCGTTGTCACGTGGTAAGTGTTTTCGACATCCATATTGAAAAAATGCATTTCTATCTGCTGTGTCAAAAAATCTAATGACGAAGCAAATTTAATGCGACGCGGCTTAAAAAATATTAGCAAATATCTCGGATGTTTTGAGAGCTAGAAATATATTAGAGATAATTAAGCAGATACCAAAAGTGCATCAAGGAGAATCGGCGTTTGTATTTTTCTTCGTGGAAATGAAACATATATTTTTTTTAGTAATATACTTTTGTTTACGTTGCCTATATATTATTGTAAACTTGATAAGAATGCTTGGAATGGCTATTTTAGCCAGGTTAAGTAAAGAGTTATAATACATTGGAGGTTTTATTCTATTCATTTCCTGTTTCTGGAGTAAATCAAAACAAAATAGTCTTTAATACTTGAATAATGATAAACTATTTATATATCATACTAGAACACTTATACTTCATACTAGAATACTTATATATTACACTATACTACACCACTTATATAATACTTATATAGCATTTTAGAAAATGTACCCAACGTGTCCCGGGAGTTATAGCAAGTAAGTTGTATAAAATAACAAATAGGTAAATTTTATTCGTATAAATAACAGTGAACACGTCGGGCATAATACATCTCCCCTCTTGAAAAATAGAAGCAGTACAAAACCGAAATTCTTCACTTTCAGCGAATTTACGTTATACGTTAACGAACACAATTTAAATATATAGGCTACCGCAAATAATGTAAGTTTTATATGTCCAATAATACAAATACAGATAACACCATACTCCGAATCTTGAAACAAGCTCTCAGCAAAGCAGAAAAAATAAAGATTCTAAACATCTACCAATAATCTGGAACAGGAAAACTTTCGATGTTTCTGATAATGACACATGAATCATCAGCCAAATTTTAAAATGGGTGTGATCCAGAAAAGAGGAATGCCGAGTCTCTGTTAACGTAGATGAACTCCAAGGAAGGTCTGAATGCGATTACTCAAAAAATCACAAAAAAGTAAAATTGCTTATAAAATCAAAATGACTTTTTGTGTGACTAATCTGTGTTTTACCCTCTTGCTTACTGACTTTGGTGATTTGTTCTGTCATTGGTTCCAGATCTGTGGGTGCAACTTATGTAAAGCTCCATTGGACACCTCCCTTTACCTTGGAGTCTTGTTTGGATCATAAAGAGCACGCGTTGCGAAGTCATAATTTTATAGCTTAGGCAGTACATTACTGTTCGCCCCATCATAACTACGTATATGTCTCATTTCGAGAAAACAACGTTAAATGAAATTTTGATTCCATCTAAAATGGAATCCGTACGCTTTGTGATTGACTACTGCAATCTGCCTAACTATTAGCTTACAATAAAATCATATCTAAACACAAATGAGGGACATAATAGTAAATGGGTTATTGTGACCTCACAACATATAAATAATAATTTAGCTAAAATAGCTCACACAAAAAATTTTTCAAAATGATTTGTTTAAACAAAGAAAATGGATGTATTGGATAGTGTAATTTATTAGTACACACTTAATTGCAATTTTGGAAAAGAGTTGGCTGCTTATATAGTTCAAGCGTTGCAATTAGTAGTGTAAAATGTTCCTTTTGAAAATATTATAATATCCAATTACACATTTATTAATTATATTATATAATTAAAAATAACGTTTTTCTTGGTGAGCACAGATAATTCAGTCAGTCGAGCAAAATTGGAAGTTCGAAACCGTTCTACTAGATAATTTACTGGCGGCTGAACAATGTTGTTTACCTTGGTACAGGAAAGAGGGTAAAATGTGTGGAGAAAAGAGTAATGAGGATCACAAATGAAAAGTTTCGAAATTTCGGGAAAATATGAAATTGTGTAGAAAAATAGTTATCTTGGGAGAAATTCAAAATGGTACGACATTGCAAAGCATTTTAGTAGTCTAGTAAGTCATTTGTAAATCATTGGCAAGTCATTTGCATCGTATTTAAATGATTCTATGTTTAAATCCTTCTCAGAGTCTGTCTTTATTTAATGTGATTACATTTCAGATTCATTGCATAAAATGCTTTATATCCCGGGCGACAAAAATCACTTATTTATGTTCATGAAATAAAAATATTAAAATAAGTGAGATGGAAATATTAATGACAAACATTCTTATATCTATGCATCAAACTAAAAATGTATTCACGTAACAAGTAAAAACTTATTAAAACTAAACCCCGCCAGTGAACGAAAATCCGTTATTTATGGAATCAATAAAAATAAACCGTCATCACAAACAATATTTTCTTATTTTATAATAACACTATCACTTAATTTATTCGAAGAAAGGGATTATTATTTATCCAATCAATAAAAGTTTTAGAATAAGTTTATCCCCAAAAAAGCATTTCTCTGTCAAACCATGTTCATTTATATCAGCGATACACTCTCAATGGAATAAAAAATGAAAGTGATTTGAGCAGGCGTGTATTTACAACTCATTCTCAGCACGATATTACTCTGCATAGCTTAAATTCCAGAGAGATGTATTAAGTCAGGTTTAAGTCTTTTTGAGAGTATATTGTCTAGCTAGAGGGTGAATTACGCAACATTTTCATCTCGTATTTTCCCGAAGAGTTGATTCATGCCACAAACATGGTTTCTCCAACAATAGTGTTGCCATTTATGGCCTCGTTCTCCAGTAATTGGTTTTTTAAAGATATTTTACGGTTATACCTTTAGAGATATAGCATTGGTGATAAAAGAAAATTGGAACGAGTAAAATTTTTACGTTAAGCTGTTGAGTAGTAGTCTTTTTTCGAACAATTGAGGAGTTCTCGTTTTCCTCTCTCTTAGAAGAACATTCATTTACTGAAGGGATTGTGGCTAATTGTTATTGCACTGTTATTAATCCAAGCACATTTTTCTAAAAAAAGAACAAAATGGTATTACTAAGCGTAGGCTATGCTGAAGTTAAGATGAAACTCCTTCGATGTTATGGATGATAAAATATATTTTATGGGGACTCTAGTGATTTCAAATAGAAGGAATCTATAATTTAAAAGAAAATTATTTTGTCGTTGATACTGCGCCAAATATTAAGCTGTGAAGTTAATATTTGAAAATTCTTAAAGTTCATATAACTAATAAAAAGTAAAATATCACTATACTTATTTTAAAAAGTATCGGTTTCTGCATGAAAATTAAATCTGAAATCACATTATATTCTTTCCTTTTTCCAATTAGGTTAAATGTCACTTGAAATAAATAATTCAGTTCCACATGTATAATATGTAAATAGTAATTTTACGCAACTTAGCAAATCTAGTATAAGCTCATAAACACTTACGCAACTTCTTTATTGACAGAAAAGTTCATTTTTCATAATTAATGCTTAACAATAATGCAATGGAGATTTTGAAATAATTATATCTTTGAATTTGTGTTTATGCATTGGGTGATCTTGTGTATGTGCATTGTGAGATATTGTGTATGTATATTGTATGATAAAAAAGGTATGAAGAAACTAAATTCACAAACACAATAAATAATAATCTGAGAAATAATCCAATTCAGTGGTTCTCAAAATTTCTGACTAATGAGAACCCTTATTTTATTGTGCCACACAGTGAAGATATTCATATATTAGTTTATAACACACATCTAAATTGTATCACAGGGTGTAGCAGCGAAAGTGAAAATGAAGAAAGCTTTTCAATACCTTATCATTGCTCTCAAAGAGAACTCAATCATCTGATAGTGATATGAGACATCTGTCTGTCGAAGCAAGTACCTGAACATTTAACATCCAAAATAAAGGAATATAACAACCGAAAGTTAAAGTACCAGCGTATCGGACAAGAGAGGAGGAAGGTCTTCAGCACTTTAGCCAACATGATAATCTTGCATACTGTATTTACACCCCATATATCTTATCTACATAAGATTTGCGGCTTTCTATAAACAGCTCCACCAGAATATTGAAATGAATTTTAATGGTAATCACTATGCATCAATTCTAATTACTCACTAATAATGACTTAAAGAAGAGAAATAAAATATTAAAGTGTATTGCAGAAGTTCTACTATCATGAGTAGACGTAGTTTATTTCTGTGGATCTAAAAATGGGGAATGTTTTGCTTGGGCATCAAAGTGGATACATATTATCCTGGTTCCATATACTATGCAATTGTAGAGCAATGCAAGAGGGTTGGATAAAATTGTATGACCTTCAAGGAAAAATCATGGCTCTAGGTGTAGCGAATATCATTAACGAGTCATTGGGTGGAGAGAAACGGTCATTCTTTCACCGCACTATATTAAGCTTGGATTAATGAAGCTATTTTTTAAGGCATTAGACCCAGATCACGATTGCTTCAAATATATTTCTAGATCGTTCCTTGGACTGGATATGGGGGTTATAAGCATGGACCTTTGTTCGTTGTTTCACATATTTGTAAACTCATCAACGATTTGAATTTCACAAAATGTTTGTATGATGTTGAAGCATAATTTATATCTCAGTGGTCAGAAACTTCTTGGGTAATCAAAAGCCAGACAGTTATGAAAAATTGGTGCAAAAATGATAGCTATCTTTATAAGTTTCCAAACTTATATGACATAAAAGCACTATCTCCGTAGCCATTTAGGCAGATGTCCAGAGAATCTTAGTGATGTTAATGAAAAACGAGAAGAGGTGTTCCATCAGGATATCAAGTTGATGGAGGGAATATATCCAGGTAGGTAGAACATACACATTATAGCAGACTACAGCTGCAATCTCTCACATGAATGTCATAATGATCCACATAAAAGAATGTCGTGCAGTGTTTTCTACGCATTAATTATGATTATCTGAATCAACTTATTTTATTGTTATGTTATTATGGTGAATGCAACATCATTAGTTACTTCATACATTCACTTTTTTACGATTGGAGATAGTTTCTATTTGATTAATGAATGGGCTCCATCTGTCGATTGCATATTTGATTTTTTTATTTATTTATTTTCAGTAGGGGTATCAATTATCTTAAAAATTATAGCATCTCTAGAGAAACCGCTACCATATTCTCCTAACATTCAAACTCAAAACTCTTGTCATACAATCGAATTTAATCACCGTCTTTTAAATAATTTCTATACATATACATATATCACATAAAATTTTAAGTACTTAAACTCCCGATAGTTTAAATCCATTTACATTAACTTCCAATCCTCACAGTTACACATATGATATTCCCAAAATATGAACATAGCTAAATTCTTTCTCATAACCATGATGCCCTTTTTATCTCCAGAACAGATACAGTTTACATTTAATATTACACTTGTGAAATTTCTTCTATAATTCACATCATTTGTGACGTCAAATAGACTTATAATTTTATGCTTAACCCCATTCAGATTCCAATTATTGTACATAATAATATAACTTTTTTCACTCCGATTGCATTGAACTTAACATTCCCAAATTAACATTCCAAGTACAGGAATGTTTGACTACATCATCAAATTCCAAAGCCAAAAGTCCCTGCTCCAGTTATGTCTAAGTCGTTTGAAACCGCTCACGAGGTAATACAGAATAATTCCCTGTGCTCGCGACCCTCTGTATAGAATCTTAAAAACGTACTTAAATAAAAGTATTTTATTCTTGCAATTCTCTCTTAGCAACGACTACAAAATATGAATTATTACTATTATGCGTTAATACCAGATACTTCAGCAAAAGTTAGCTGTATAACTTAGCTAACAAAAAATCTACTTTTAGAAATACTTTAACTTTCTTTTATATTTTATTCTAAGAAGGTGTATTGTCAAATAGTTGTTTAGTTCTCAAGACTTGATATATTTCTCTTCGTTGTTTTGCGTTTTAAATCCCGGGACACGCAGATCTTTGATATAATTATATTAAAATAAACATAAATATCTTCTAACTGCATACCTAAGTATGCTTATCTGTACCAAATATTAGAGAAATAAAGATGCACTTTGAATATTACAAGCGCATTTATTGACTATTATCAAATTAACATTAATTAATTTGCAGAATTAAAAAAGAAATGTCACCTTAATAATTATGACTTATTTATCTAAATTTAAGCTTAGCTAGAAATACGGAAGCAGCGTACGACGTTAATCGGTCAATTATAATTTATTTTAATTAAAATCATGTCTTAGAAATAATTCATAAATACATATTTATTACAATAAATTTGAAAATAACTCACTTCTTTACTATATTATTTACTTTATTTTAATTTACTTTAATTTATACAAACAATTTTGAATGTTTCTATATTTGATTATAAGCCAAAGCATGTCAAGCGAAATTTAAAATTATATTTTGGGGCTAACAGCCTAGAGAAACAATATGGGACCTTTAAAAGTTTGCGAGAACAAAAAATAAAATTGAAAACTTCTTTTGTTCAGTTTTATGCAATTAAATTTAACTTCTGGAAACGTTCCAAGTCTATATAAATAAAAATAAACGCAACATTGTCTACTTAAGTCTAAAGCAATTAACTTTTTCTGTGCAGAATGGTTTAGACCGAAAATTTCCGTCAATCTTTAAGGCACAAAATTTCTAATGGCTTTTAACTAATCGTTATAAAGAAAGCTAAAATAAATATAAAATTGCGGTTCACACAAGCTATCCAACAACTGGGGAGTAAGTAAAACTTTTATAACTTTAATAATGATAGTGATTTCCTCTATAATGCAGAAATTCTTTTCTTTGAAGAATTATCGTAGAATATAATACTTGATCTTTTGATTCAGTAACAGCTTAAGTTTATGGACTTTCAATGAGATCGGCATTAATGGAGTTTGTCAAAAGAAAAATGTTTATTTTTAAACAAACGAAGGAATACAGAGCCTTATTGTGTATTAAAATAATTTACGGCTCAATATCTTTTAATGATTTCGCTTTATTGTTGCAAGAATAATACTGGCCTAATGGAAATGAATGCTCCTAATATATTTGCTCTGTTTTCTTGAATTGGGCGAGTAATCCCTTTATTTTTTCCCTTTATTCCCTCATAAATTTATAACTTTTCTCGCACGTCATTTTGCGTGAAAGAAATGGGGAGAAATCCGATGCTTTCTAATTTAACGCATGTAATTACGTTGGATTTAATCTAGGCAAATTGCTTTTAATGACAGTTACGAAACTGCGTGGAAATTTGAAAGGGGGATAATCTAGGAAACTCGATATAACTTTTTGTACTATTTTTTTACGGTACTAAAATTTACGAGAATGCTATTAAAAACACGTAAATTGATTATTACGTGAATATCACGATCCAATAAAGTTGAAAAAAACATATTTTTGGCCCATATACTGCCTATGAAGAGCTTAAATGACAAATATGTTATAGAAAAATACAAGCGCCTATTTTTTCCTAGTAAAAATCGGATTGAGATGCCGTATATTTTTAATTTATTGCTTTAACCCATACAATAAAGATCTAACGCTAAAGCTTGGTTAAACTATCTAATTTTGAAACTGTCTAGCGAAAAATCTTTCCACCTTTTCTGTAAACATTGGGATTATTAGTTACTACATTTTTGTATATTCATAAATTTATTTTACTACTGAATTGATCCTCAAATGTCTATTTCTACAAATACATTTAATTAATTTTGATGAAAGCGATTTATAGGTAAAACATTATATAATACTAGAACTTGAATTAACTTAAAAATATTAAAGTTTGGAATAAAATAAATCACATTAGCTCAATTTATAAAGTTGTGCATTGTACATTATTAACTTAAACATACACGGACCTTGTATAAAAATTAACTTCATTTATTAAAAGAAAATGGAATTATTATAATGGGACAACATCTATTTCAGGAATTTTTCGATTCAGGAAGATGAATCGAATTTATTTACTACGTATTATCGAATATGGGGTTAAATAATTTAATGTCGCTATTTAATTGGAAATGATTGAAATCGTATATTGCCAATTATTATTGCCGATATTTATTGCCGATTATTCGATACATATTAACGAAAATACAGTTAAAAAGTCAAAAATGACACTAAGTTAATGAAAATGTCGACAAATCGATGCATTAATCAGTAAATAATTTTAATATATGGTCTATATTATTTATTGCGGATGCTATCAATATTGATAATTATCAATTTAAAATTGCATGAAATATAACTTGATTAGTTGCTTCAAAATAGCTTTATATGTAGTCATCCGAAAAAACACCCAATGTGCAATTCAACATTATTCCGTAGACCTTATATGTCATTTTGTCACTATGGAAGAAGTAAATTTATTGCATTATATACAGAAAATCATGCACTGGCCACATCATATTTTTAGAATGTTATCGAAGTCTAAAAATGTTACCCTATACCCACTATCCTTTTAATAGTTATCATAGTAATTGAAAATTCGTAAAGAATAAAGTTTAGAAAAGCTCGATAGTCAACTTTTGTTGCATTTACACGTTTTAAACAACACTGAATACAAATACATCTTCTATTCTGGTCTACATTCTGGAAACAATCAAAGTAATATTTGTATAATTACGCCAACAAGCATAAGAAGCTTATTAATTTACAGAGCGATCACATCATGGGAAAACTTTCAATTTATCCAAACTTTTCTTTAGAAAATTGAAAATATACTTGCGGCAAAATATTAGAAATAAATAACCATAGTATATCTAATTTTTACCAGGTGAATTGCGTCATTAATAGGTGCTAATATGACCCGTTTAGTAAATATCATAGATTTCGATTTAAAATTATAAATTAAATGAATGATCAAATACATGAATATTTTGAAAGTACATACAACTAGAATCAATGCAAGACATAACTTAAGAATTATTATTTAGGAGTTTATTTTTTTTACTATTCCATAATAACTGCAATATTTCTCGAAAAATTAAAGCTTTTTGTTTAAACTTGAGTATGCTGGTTTTAATTGATAATAGAGATATGTCCATTGGACCATCAGAATCCTAAAATGTGTATCCCTGAATTTTCTTTAATATCATTCTTTCTATACAGCCCGTCTGACTTCCCGAACAATTCTGTTTGGACTTCCGGGAATGTGTCATGCAATTTATACCGGAATCCAATGCAAGAGGTTACCACAGGGACCATACCACACTTTTCCTAACCCATAACCGCTAGGATGAACTTTTGGAGCTATGTATTTATTTATTTTCTGTGCCTATGCACCGCGTTGACATATATGCAGTTTTGGGCGGCGATGAGAATCAGACACGGGACTCCCTCTTGCGATCCTTTCGCCTTAACCGCTGAGGAAACCTAATCCGACTCCCAATATCAAATTGCAATAATCTCTAGTGAAAGTAGTATTTTAGAATAAATAAATATTGTGAGATGTGTGGATAGAGATTTTAATATAGTATATCAGTGTCAACTAGGTCGGCAGTAGCGTCTATAGTTTACAAGTAAAAACAAATATTTTTAAAAATTTGACAGTGTTGCAAATATTTTCTGTTTTAAATAATTTTTTAGGTTTGATAGGAATAGACTTATGGGATTGTGTTGAAAATTCCAATATCGGACCAGATCAGTCTCATTTTTAAAAGTATGCAAAATTGGCATCATCAATTAAAGTTAGTTTAATCAGATGAAATAAATCAAGGGTTTATAACAGTCTCCTGCCCTTATACAACGTCAGCATTTAAATTCTTCCTATCAAGAAACGATTAAAAAATAGAGCAGGACTTCTTCACTAAACTGTATACTACTTCCTTTATTAAAATTCCTAATAAATCACTATATTTCCTTACCAAAAATGCAATCTTATTGAAAATGGATTTCAGCCTCACTTATCAGATTAGAATACAATAAAGTAAATGATTTCAAATACATTTCAAAGTTATTTTCAACAACCTTATGTTTCATAAAAGAATTATTCTTCCGCAGTTACTCGTTTACTGGTAAAACTAAAAGCCTGATCCTCTTTCAAGATTTATTGTATTGGCAGTTAAACGTAGAGTTAAGCGTTATACACTAAGGAAGCTAAAGCCGATATTTTCTCGGTCCTCTTATATGCCCACATCCATCCTCTTAATTGATTGGTCGCCTTTCTGCACTTGGAAAGTGAAATATTTAGCTGCTCTAAAGCTTACGGTCAGATTTATAGACCGTTATATCATCTTGTTCAGAAACCACTATTAATACTGCTTTTTCCCCTAGACTATCACAGGCACTTCCGTAAAAACGTTCGTTTAACGCTGAAGATGCTTGTGGTGGCTTAACTTATGAACCCCACTTTCTAAATAACATCTTTGGAAACATCAAATAAAACATCAAAAGATTTATTTTTTTTCAAAATCAGGAGATCTTTATAAGGATAATATATTTTTTTACTCCAATCTGTATTTCTAGATAAAATCGAAGCATTGTGGGTGATTTAAGCCTTCAGAAGTGAATTTTATGTCATTAAATGAGAAGGATGGGTATAATTGTTTTATTAGAATTTAAATTATACAGGGAATGACAAGGTTTTTGCACCTTTAAAATAATTATCTAAACGTTTTTATCTAGTAAATTTTAATGAATGATTAAATGAGAGTTAAAAATAGTTATAATATTATATTTCATTATTTGTTTTAACGCCATTAAACTAAAATAAACTTTGTTAACTCCACGGGATTATGTCGCCAGCAAGTTTGCCATGGTCAGAATTTTCAAGGGTAGCAAACAGGCTGGTCGCCAAAGGCGGCTAGTGTCCAATAAGTAAGGTGCGTTTGTGCTACCACATACGCATAGTTTTAACGTCATTAAACTAAAACAAACTTTAACTCCAAGGGGTTATGGCGCCAGCGAGTTTTCCACGGTCAGAATTTTCAAGAGTAGCGAACAGGCTGGTCGCCGAAGGTGGCTAGTGTCTAATAATTAAGGTGCATTTGTGCTACCACATACGTTCAATTCAACAGAATGCAGTGCCCGCAGTCAGCAGTCACTATTTTTTGCCGTAACTTCTTCATCAATCATTTTCTTTTATTTTCTCAAATTACATAAAAACTTATTTATCTTAACTTTAATACCCTACACTGCCTATACGAACTAAACATAAGCGCCCACATAGCAGAAAAGTAAGTCGCAATTCATGTTATTAAAATATACGTTTATTTTGTAACTCTTACTACTTTTATCTTCATTTGTCATTTGTGTAACTTTATACTGTTATCTTTCTTCGTACTTCTTTGCATCTATGCATTTCATAAAATTGTATCACTTATCTATATGTAACAATTTGTGAATTTTAAATGATCATGCTTTCGAGAGATAGAGATCAAATAACCCTTAAAACGGTTATTTGGTGCATGTCTCAATCCCTCCAAGAAAAGTATTTTTGCCCATATATGTCTTAAATAAGCGGTCGCTATTCAGGTTAAATGTGCGCCACTACAGTGTCCGCCGCTTAGGTTTTGCACAACCTTCGCTAAAACAAGTTTAAGTCCAAGGTACATAGAGATCCAAAGTACAACATCTTCCCCTACCGATATTTAACTTTTATATCCCTCACTACCACCATTCTAAATTTATTTGGCCTACTTACATCTTTACTAGTCACGATATATATTGTTTTTTAACACTTTACAACAAAGTTGAAAAGTGTTTATGACTTTGTTCATTCTGTCTGTCTGTCTGTCTGTCTGTCTGTCTGTCTGTCCGTTAGCACGATAACTGCCGTAAAAATGACTTAATCAAAATGAAATTTCAGTATGTTGTTCAGACGGCATGTAGGACCTATGGTAATATAAATGAATAATATCACCCAATTAGTTTTGGATTGAACCCGGGTTGAAAAAATGAAATACATTGAGCTCTATGGGACCTAATTTTTCAAACATTTTTAAGCGGATTTAAAATTCACAAATTGCTTCGAAATGTTTAGGTAATATTCAAATTGTTCTATAAAATATAAAAAAATAATTCAGCGAAATATATTCAGTAGTTTTTTAAATAAAAATTAAAATAATAATAACACCTCTTATATGAAACGATCACGTGACCATGATATGCAAGTATCACGTGATCCACTTCAAAATGATATATGGCATCCATCTTGTCTCAAAATTGTGATTTTTAAAGTTCTTTTTATTTCATATTGAGTGTTGTATTCGTCCTAAAACCACTTTATTTTGGTTTAAATTCTGTGCATCTACATACTAAAACAACGCAAGTTCATTTTTTTCGATGAAGGTTTAAGTTTTCAAATATAATAAATCAATGTAGTATTGTGAGAAGTTTTAAAATATTACCGTGGAATGTATTGCATTTTAGACATGTTTAAATAAAATTGCATTGAAGTTGGAAAGTGTTTCATAGTCAATGCTTTAAGCATGATTTATCTTTCTTGTTTTTTATATATTGAAAAATTATCTTACAATTTTACAGAAGAATAGCACATTCACTTTAAAATACTGGTTTTAAAATATTACACTACCTTATTGATTTGTATCAATTTGTTTTGAAAAGTATGCAAATAATATAAAATTATACAATATTTTGAAAATTATGCAAATTTGAAAATATCATTATAATATACATCTGAAAATACGCGTTATAGTAATATACACAACTATAATATATTTAACTACTTATGTTTAATAATGTACACAAAACAAAAATATTTAATAAAACTATTATTCAAAATGTATTTTGAACAATATGAAATTTCTCATTAATAGACTATCGAAATTTAATAATAAAGCAATCAACCATTTTAAAAAACAGGAATATAATCGTAGTGATCTTTAATGTCTACCTACAATGGGTTTTCAGAAAACGCTCAAATATATGCTAAAAAAAGCCTCATAGAATCAGGGACATTGGTTTCAAACACTTGTAAATTTTCTTCTCAAAGGACATGTAATAACTTTTCTCTCAATCTTAACGGAACTAATACCCTAATTTAAATTCTAGTTCGAAGTGCTTCCACTTTAATAAGTAATAAACGGTGGGCTCACGGAGTCATCATCTCGTATATGAAGGCAATAGTCTGTAGCTTTACTATATTAATAGTCTATAATATTAGCATGTATATAGATCTAAAAGTGCAAGATATATTTAAAGTCACTGGTGATCTCAATTTTGTATTATACTACTTTGTATAATACACTGCATAAATCATCATTCTATGTAGTATAACTAAAGTTTTCACAAAGTAATCTCTAGCAAATTTCCATCAATTTCATGACTATCTACTATTTTATGATTTCAGTTTTAAATTATTGATTTTGATAAACTTTTAGAAATGTTGTAAAATTCATAAAATATAATGTGTGTTCTTATGATCTTCAAATAATTCGAACTGGATTTTTTTTACCCTAAGTACTGCTGAATAAACTTATAGAATATTTATAGAAATTGTACATTACTTTGATAGCATGCAGTAAAATCATGATAGAGTGTGTTACGGAAAAGCCGGCCATAAATTTATGTTGTTCTAGAAATTATTTATTCTTGCAGAATTTTAATGTATTTCATCCGTTGTGATGAAACTAAGTTTGAGAAAAGTATGGTAAAGAGCTGGAAATATTAGATGAGGATAATTGAGTCTGATTTAAAGAATTAGTGACATACATTTTAAAATCAGTGTGTAATTATTTTATTGCTCACTTGAATCGTGAAACAATTTGAAAAAATTGAAAGCCTTAATAATTCTATATTTAAAACTGAACTCATGACCGGTCAAATGACTGGTAGTAAACATTCATTAGAAAATCTGTATATAATGTTATCACTTTTTCTCACTTGACTTCATGACTTTTTCTATTAAACGTACACAATCAATTTTTCAATATTTATTTTTCTTCTTTTTATGTTTATATGATAAATATACGTAGTCTACCGTTATCTACCACGGCCGGTCATTTTCACCACGAGAATAATGTAATGCCTTATAAGGCTGTCATGTCGCAATTCTGCGCCATGAGCCTTTTGTATTTTCTGCAAGAGAAACATCCTTCTCTCCGTTCGTGCCTGTGCTGTGTTTTTCGCTAACACTTGTTTCCATTGAAATCACATTGAAAAGCGCATTTGGTCGTGAATTCGTTGGAATGTCTGGACTTAGTGTCTGGTCGGGATGCGTGACGTCAGCTCACTTGTTACTAGGAGAAGCGCGCCTGTCCAATCAGGAAGAGGCGAAAAGCGAAGGAGAACCTTTTTGCGTGGGCTCGAGCGACCCATACTTTTTCTCTTCGAGCTGGAAAATTCCGACTGAAAGGTCGCATCGAAAGTTTTGTCTAGAAAAGAGACAAAAGGCGTTTAGCCGAAATGGCTAACTGGCGGAGATGGGCATTTTGGTTCTAAAGGAAACCGCCCCTGCATTTCTGGAGATGATTGAAGAAGATCCTGGATACTTACATTAATTATTCTGTACATTTTCTAAAATATATTTTTTCCATTCCAGGAATCTATTCGACATCGACGCCGAGCCTTGAAGTAGCTATTCTAATTCGTTCGGAGTGTAAAATCGACTGATGGCTAATACTTAAAGTTTTGGACTCTTTATCCCTCCTCGTGTCCTTTTGAGAACTTTGTTCTACTTAAAATCGTGCACATCTGATGAGAGGTATTTTCTGAAAAGCGTGAAATGTATAATAGCCAGGTAACATTTTCTTTACGGGAATTTTAATGCCGTACAGCACCGGCATATTGACGAATGATTTCTAATATTAACAGGCTCATGTCAAAATGTATTTATTGATAACTTAAAATCTAAATTAAATCATATGATTATTGAAGTGAATTATTGTATGCTATATAAATTTTGAACAGAGCAGAAGGCAGATTGTGTTATTTTAAATGAAGCTCTGAATTGATAAATTGATTTTTAAAGTAAAATACTTAAGTGTGATTTAAATAAATAATATTTTGATTTTTACTTTGCTTCTGATTTATTTGAAATGCCTTTAATTCCTCTGCTATTCACTGCATGTCATCTAACAAACAATTCTGTTAGACTGAGAAAGTTTCTTGCTTGGGTAAATTTAGAATGGTTGATTAAATTGCTAAAATTCCACTATACGGCTTCACCGGCTCTTGAGTTGTCTGGTGCGCCTTTGCTTTTGTGAGTTGGCAAGACGCGCCATGACAAGGCTATCGGGTCAGAAAATGCGATGTGCATGCACATTCCGCATATCTTCGTCAGTTCCCTGCACATTTCTGCAAGGACTGTTAAGTAGTAATTTCACTTTAAAATATCTGGAGCTAACGGCCCTACCGTGCAGGAAACACCAGTTCTCGTTAGATCACCGAAGTCACGCAGCATCGAGCACGGTTAGTACTTGGGTGGGTGACCACCTGGGAACACCGCGTGCTCTTGGCACATTTCGGGCACGGTAGCCCGGTGGTTTGCGCGCTGGATTTGCACGCTGCCACAACTGCGACCGTGTTCATGCGGAGCACGATCACGTTACACATGTGGGTCCGTAAGTGCTTCCGAGAGGTTGGTGGTAGGGGAAGAAGGGTGAGGTCCCTGTGGATGCCTCCCTCACTGGGTTCCGGTCTAAATTGTGTGTCACATCCCGCCCGTCCAAACGGTTACCTTACACCTTTCTGTTAGGTTGGATTGTCTGGGTCTCAACAACATCAACGACAACTTTAAAATATCTGTGTATTAAAATTTCAATAAAGTGCGTAAAATTTCAAGTTGCAGGAAAAGGTGAAAAGAACTGAAAGTAGTACTAGTTAATTTATATTTTGTTTTTACAACGTTACTCCATTAGTAATCTTCACCTTGCAAGATGTTGAAACATTCAAGACACACCAAGTTCTTAGAAATAAATAATATAGACTAAGAGTTTTTGAAAATTTATGAAGGTGAACTTTCTGAAAGTGAAGATATATTATTTAAAAATGATAATGATCTATTAGACACTAAGTGTGAGATTACAGATACTGGTGAAGAAGAGCAGAATATTGTGTATATAATACACTCACTTCCAAAGTTAAGCACGCAATGCAAATTTTCATTTTTCGAAAGCGTATTTGAATTTGAGTAACTGAAAATAGCTTCAGATGTGTATGGCAGTATGCAAATATTGTATTTTACAGCCAATCACGATTGACTGCCTGGCATCTATGCTAATTAGGCAGTCGTTGAAGACGCCAGCATTCTGAAGGGTTTGAGGTGGTACATTTAATTGCTGATACGAAGTGTTCATAACTTTTGTTGGATTATTCTTGATGATATTCGTGTTTCTATGGCTGAAAGAAGACGAATGACAGATAGTGAGCTCTGGCGTGCTGTCGGACGCATTGAAACAGGACAGTCAATAAAAGCTATTTTCTTTGGCGTGGATCATTCGGTAAATTCTCGATTATGGAAACAATTCCAAACAAGTCAAATAGTTGTCTGGTGACTTGTGCTCTGCCGTTCAAGGTTTACCATCTCCTCTGTTGATCGGTATATTGCTATAATAGCCAAGCGGAATCGATGAACGGCCTCCACAGCTGTTACATCCATGGTTGCAAGGGCACTTGGTAAGGCAATATATGCCATTACTGTGCGCTGAGAGCTCCACGTGAAGGGCCTTTTCGCCCGAGTACCACGTTTTTGTGTTCCACTAAACGTGCAGCCAGAGGGGCAAGATTAAACTGGTGTCGCAACGTGTCAATTGGACTGGTTCAGATTGGTGTAATGTCCTGTGCACGGACGAGTCCAGATGTGCCCTGGAATAAGATGATAAGCCTGTAATGGTCTGGAGAGAACGAAGACACGCAATCACGCCAATATCATCATCGAACATCACGCATTCTGAAGCGGCAGCGTCATGCTGTGGACTGGAATTTCAATGGTATATCGTACAGAGCTGCACATCTATAAAGGCGGTTCTTTGAAGGCTGCACGGTATCGGGATGAAGTCTTAAACCCCATTGTGATACTCTACGCTGCAGCAGTTGGTCCTGATTCCCTCCTTATAGACTATAATGCCCGTCCCCATCGAGCTAACATCGTTTACGAATACCTGGAAAGTGATGGCATTTCTCGTATGGAGTGGCCGGCGTATTCTCCCTACCTTAGTCCCATTGCAAACATTTGGGATGCCCTCGGGCTTGCTGTGTCTGCACGTTTATCCCCTCCAGCCAGTCTTAGAGGGTTGGAAACTGCCCTATTGGAGAAATGGCCATTGCTCGCATCTGCGATGGTTGATCACCTCATTGAAAGCATGGAAAATCATTGTAAAATTTGGGAAGGTCGAGGTGGTCACATACCATATTACTGTAAATTTTTTGGTTTTTTTTGCCTTCAAACATCAGTTTGTTAATAGCCTAAATGTGACGTTAACATATAACTTACGAAAAATAAATATTTTTTCATCTTTGTACATAATTCTTGCTTTATTTAATGCACAAACACATTTTCTACCTTCACGTACAATTTTGACTTTATCAAAGCTTTACTTTTTCATTTTTGTTGATTTACCGTCCGTGCTAAACTTTTGGAAGCCAGTGTACGTAGAGGACGGAAAAGAATGAGATAGTTCTCAACTTCTGAAGATGATAATGAAAAAATGAGAAGCATTTTTCGATTGATGGCACTGTTTGTTAAGAATTGCAAATAGGTGCTGCACCTGGGAGAGCAGCACTTCATAACATTATCAGGGAAGAATCAGGTCCAACAAGATATGCAAAACGCAATTAAGGGTAAAGTGAAGACTGCATTTCCGTTGATAATTGACCACCGCAATATGAAACATATAATAACATGCACAATAAAAGGAGAAAATCTTGTGTTAGAAACCGAATGGGGTCTAGTATCTTAAAGTTTGTTTAATATTTCCTTACTAAAATTGATGTTATCTGCATTCAATCAGAAAAAATAAAGTTTTTATCTAAAATTCGGTCAGTTGACCGTTTACGCTATATTATATTAGATGTTTATCCGTATATTGAGTGTCGGTACGTTTAATTTTTTTTCATATTGTACAATATTCTAGCAGTTCCTTGAAAAAAGCAGGTACAGAAAAATTAAATATCTAATTACATTATAGAAAATAATAATAATTAGTAATATAAAAAAATCAATCATGGCAACTTTTCTTAAAGAAGGACTAGAAAATTGTTTTCGTAGAAGTATTAGTTTCATTTAATGCAAATATATTGTAATTATTCCAATGATCAAAAAAATTGTGCAACATATTGGAATAATTAAGTGCATAAATGTGTTATAATTAAATTAATCTAGTTCGGTAAATATATACATTCTCTGTTAATTTACAAATGTTGTTTTATAATACATATATTTAAATGCAAAATGTCTGATTAAAATTCATAAAAATTAAAATCATGCCAGTTTTCCTCAAAGAACTATAAAGTTGCTTCGTACAAGCAGCAGTTTCATGTATTGCAAACATATTGTAATTATTCTAATGCTGAAACTAACTTTGCAACACATTGGAATATTTATGCGCATAAATATTCATTAAAATATATTTTTCATTAAATCTGTAGTTTCATATAAGATTTTCTAATAGCAGTCAATTACAGGCTAATCACAATGCTCTATTTTAAATAATGAATAAAAATTTTTAACGTCGTGCATGAAATATGTAACTTCTAAAAATAAAATATTTGTGGATATAAGTTTGCTTAAAAATCGTTTTATATTTTGTTTATTTAAAACTGAAATTTAACATTGTAACTTTTCTAGTAATAAAAGAAAATTGACACATTTTACAAAAGTAAACGATGAACTGAAAAAGTCATTTATTGGTAACTTATTATTATCCACATATATTTTATTACCAAATCATGTGCTTCGAAAGTAAATAAGCCTTCAATATTATTTTATAAAGAGATGGTCATGGAGATAAAAACCCAACCAATTCAAAATGATAATGATTTCAGCTTTCAATATCAGTGAAAAATATTTATTAACTAAGGCTCTTGCCAAATTGAATAAAAATTGGACAAATCCATTTTTTCGTCTTTAAGAATTCTTAAATATATTGACTAACAATTGCTATTCAGAATTTTTGAAGAAGCTAAGCCATATAAAGACAATCCCTTTTGTTTATCTCACTTTTCGAGACAAAGTTTTGAATAAAAAAGAATTTAACTTTCTTTCAAAAGCCGCTAAAGCACAAGTTCAGGTGCAGACATCAATAAAGATCCAAAAGATAATGCAAATGAGATCTGATTCAGTGAAGGGGGAAGAATGATGTTGGTTGCACTTTAGTGCATTTTTAACCACCTCCCCCTTTTCTTTAAACTGGAAACTTCAATTATCGGGATTCTAAAGTGTCAAGCAAAACACTTAGGACCATACTTACGTTAGATGGAAATGAAAGGGAGAATGGTGACAATGAAAAGCAACAAATGAAAACAATGTGTGGAATGAAAAAAAACAGATTGTTATAATTATTTATATATATATATATATATATATCAATGATATATATATATATATATATATATATATATATATATATATATATATATATATATATATATATATATATATATATATATATATCACGGTTCCGTGAGCGTTGCCCGGGCTGTAAAAGCTTTAGACGGGAGTGAGGAGTCGCAGTCCTTCTCTACTATTAGATGCATTGCATTTGGTTTCCCCTTCTTTACTTTTTCTTTTATTCATATATATATATATATATATATATATATATATATATATATATATATATATATATATATATGCTTTTTAAAATAAAATTAATCTGCGGTATTAATGTGTCTCTCATTCAGAATTAATTTAATTTTTGCCATACGGTAATTTTTAAAATTTGACAGAATGTTTAAATTATACAGCCGTTTTCAATTTTTGCAGCCCATTTGCGTTTTCTGGGGCTTCATTTACTGTTTCTACATTACGTTGATATTTTTTCCTTAATGCAGTGAATTTATCGATTCTGGTTTTTTCATCTTTTTTAGAGCATGTACTCCGAATAAGTAATCATTAGCTTCCACCACCAAATTATCTTTATTTTAAGTTTCATTAGAAGAACAACACAATTTCAAGAACTTTTAAATACTCACTTTAATTTGAAAAACCAAATGAATTGAAGACGAATTTCATAAAACTACTTAACATTATGTAAACGAAGACGACTCTGCAGTGTTCAAAACTTTCACCATCATTTTTTTCAATTTGTATAGTTAAATACATAAAAATAATTAATTTGCAAAAACATATGTGAGCTAATACTATACTGTGATATCATTACATTTTTCATACACATATATTAATTTATCCCTTGAAGGTTTCAAAATGTTTATATTACACTTTGCACAGCTGGAATATCGTACTCATACCAAGTGTTTTTCTGACGAATACATTTAAATAACAAATATTTTAATTTGGAAATTTTAGAAAACGTCCTTCTTAATGCATTTTATTTTAAAATTCCACAAATTACAAGCGCGTGCCCCATTTCATTATATACTAATATGGCTCTGGATTTAGCTTAGCTGCAAATTATTGGGCTAGCAGTTTTTATGAGATGTAACTGGTCATAATGTGTTGAGTGAATTTGTGTTAAAAGTGAATTTTTTATTCATATAGCAAATTTAATAAATCAAAATGGTATTTAACCCTTCACTGCTGTCCAGCGTCCCCCGATTTCATATCTCTCTCTTATGAAGTCCATTTCAAATGAAAACCTTTCCATCAGACACATATTTTTTTCATTCATTTCTTCCCGGAGATACTGTCGGGTAATACTATGTTATGAAAAATACTTTACCCTAGTTTACTAGCAGTATCCGTTTGACAAGTAATGTATTTTCCCGATCACTTTCATATAAAACTAGAAGAAAGTGACAGATCTTTCTTCAAAGAAAGAGAGAATGAGGGAATCTTGAGAACAGAGTGGCTGTTACAGCTTAAGAATATTCCCCAGCTTCGATCACTGCGCGTAAAATGTAGACGACAGTTTGTTGAAGAAGTGACGACATGATATGAAAGTTTCCCGGAGATCATAACATGTTCTTTATGATGAAATAAAAAACAAAGAAGTAAAATAGCATCCATACCCCCCCCCCCCTCACTCTTCCTGATACATTTTCAAAATTTATTTTACTTTCCAATTTTAACAGCTTGTGAGAGTTTAGAAACGTTCACTCAAAAGGCGATATTAAAAAGCTGCCGTGTAAAGTTCAAATATGTTAAATCTCCGACATCGAGTTTTTTTCACATCTTTACTACTTTAAACTTAGTTAACTTAAGAGATGTTAATAATATTTAATTACATATGGTATAGGTATGAATCAAAAGCATGTTTTATGTAAAACTGTTAAATACTGCCTAATATGCCTAGCTGTCAAATACTGCCGATATTTATCAAAACTTTCAAGACAGGTATATAAAATTATTCCTATAAAACCGGATTTTTCCCATATTCATGAAATGTGGTATTTTTGGTTTGTTTTCGATGCTGATTGAAAATCCAAGTATAGTTTTTCCATAAATCAAATAGTTCAAGAGTGGCAGAGGATTGATTGAAAATCGATTTGTATGTAATATAGAACTGATAATGACTTTTGCATGTAATGTAGAAACACTTTTGTATGAGACACTATATTTGGCATGTACTTGATTGATGTTCAAATATTTGCCGATGCTGAATTTTTATTAGAAAGTCAAGGAATTTGTATACTTATTAGCTAATCTTTCTTGTTTAACATTTCATAAATATAATAACACTGTTAATAGTAGTTAGTGATATTATTTGCATTATTCTAGCTTTCTTTGACGTATGATTAACTGAAATATGACTTTTAACAAATCATAATCGTATAAAATATGCATTTCAATTACTAGACATGATTCATTTTATATCTATATAAATAAAATTGAAAATCTGTCTGTCTGTTTGTTCCGTCATCACGGGAGAACGGCTGAACCGAATTTGATGAAATTTCGTGGGTAGCTTGGAAATAATCCCACTTAAAATTTAGTCCATGATTGGAGATTCCACGATCAGTGGTTCTTGAGATATTAGTAAAAAACGAAATTTTCGTTTGTCTCATCATCACGGGAAAATGGCTGAACCGAATTTAATGAAATTTCGTGAATAGCCTTGAAATAGCCCCACATAAATTTAGTCCATGCTTGGAGTTTCTACGATCAGTGGTTCTCGAGATATTTGTAAAAAACGAAATTTTCGCTTCTCTCACCATCACGGAAGAACGGCTAAACCGAATTTGAAGAAATTTTGTGAATAGCCTTGAAATAGCTCTCCATAAATTTAGCCCATGTTTCGAGTGTCTAAGTCCAGAGGTTGTCGAGATATTAATGAAAAACGAAACTTTTCCCAGGAGTTCTACTCCCTAAATCCGTGTTTTATCCAAACGAAAAGCTTGAAAATCGTTTAAAAGTGAATTAAAACTTTATCTCTGTGTTTGATGGGAGATTTTTTGCACTAATTAGTCACGTTCTGAAAGCATGAATTGTTTGAAACATGGGTTTAAATGGGAAATCTATCTCCATGGTTTATTTTACACAAGCTTTTACTGAACAATAAAAAGTATAAAGAAACCAAAATGGTTATTTAATTTCGCAGTTTATGAGGATGATTCTATCTTATATCATGTTGCTTAGAAACGCAATTCAATTAAATCTGTCTATTAATTTTAATTATTATTTTTTCGATTTGAATAATAAGTAATCTTTTGGATTTGAATAATAAAAAAATGGATATAAAAATATATTTTAGAAAAGCACGATTTTATTTTTCTTATAGCACTTTTGACTGGATAATATCAATTACGGTCTTCAGGTTTAAATGTTATTATTATTGATATTTTCGGGGATTATTGATATTTTCAAGTTATTGTGCTATTGTTTTATTATGACACAAATTGTTTAAACTCATATATTTTACGTTGTACGGCAATCTTCTACAAATACACGGGTATATCCTCTAATCTACGATAATATTGGTACAGGTATATTGGCGTATGTTTTGATACATATTGTCATATATTGGAATGAATTACGACCTTCTAAAGATTACGGGGATTATTGATATTTTTAATTTATTACGCCATCACTTTTATTTTTGGCAAAGATTTTTGAGACTCATATTGTAATACGGGTAATCTTCTAATGTACTAATACAGGTTATATATTCTAATATTACCGTACATAAGTATAACGGGTCCTATACAATGTTAAAGCTTTCATATTGCATATATTGATTCAATTCCTTTTTTTTTTTGTAAATTTGCTTACAAAAGGGACCAGGATGTTTTATTCTTCGGATCTGTCCGTGAAGATAATGTTTCATAGTGAGAACAGATATTCTTAAACTTCTCTTTAGGAGCAATGCATTTAATAGAATTTGCACAAGATTGCGAATTATAAGTTTCTTCATATTATATACTCCGTACGAAGAACGGGTATGCTGCTAGTACAGCTCTAAAATCTAAATTTTGAAAATATGAATTTAAATATATTTCATTTCTACTAAATTTGACAATTCTAAGTTTAGTTCTGTTTCCTCAATCAATCAAAATACAACGAAAATTTAGACATGAGAAGAGCGTATATAAAAACCTCTCAAATACTATAATGTAATTAAAGTAGTTTTGTAGGGAAACATACAAATTGCTATGCAACCAGCTCCTTTGATGAACAATACTGTCGTTTTTTTTTAAATAAAAAAATCTTTAACTTGCAATGTCTCTTAGATATCTTCAATAGCATCATTTTTATATAGGAGATTTATAGCAGTATATTGTTGATTTGTTCACTCCGTTGCTAAGCCCATGTACATGACCTCTACCAACCACTAAGTCCACCGTTAACGATTAAAGACAGATAACAAGATTTACGGACCCAAGTGGCATTTTAAGGATGCTTTTATGAAGCTGGGGAAGATTAATTTGAAAAAAAAATAAAGTTTCAAAATATTTTTCTATTTGTATGTTTATATGTAAAAACTTGAAATTTGAAAAATGTAATGCATTCCTTGTTATAAATTTTTTTGCGATATATTTAAGAAAATTTTTCAATAGAGTTTTGCAAATATTTAAAATATAACTTATCGCTAATTGGCTTATATCAGCTTTCTTTAAGGTAATGTTAGAACGTTATGTTATCATAAGCAACAGTTTCATATATACGGATTCTTACAGTCTGTTGGACCGTTCTATTACAGTGTCCTTACCAATTAGTAGATACAATTTAAAAGCATATGGTGGTGTAATTAATTTATTATTTTCTTTGATGAATTTCACTTTAAGATACATACGTAAAATATTATTCAGTAGGTTTGATATGCTCTTGTCAGTTCAATGTTTTTATGTTATTAAAGAAAAATAATTATAAAGATGAATGTGTTAATCATACCAGGAATTTAAAGTTAATCAAACCGTTTCATTAAAGGAAAGTAATGTCAGGCATTTGCTTTCATTTTAGTATTCGTGTATGATATTTTTCATTTCCTATCATTTCATAGATATAGTTATTGCGAGATATATTTGTAGTATCATGTCATGCATGAGAATGTCAATTTATCATTTTTGAGATCGAAATATCTCAAAACCTTAATATTTTAAAACTAAAAGTAAAAGAACAATATTAAATCGACCTGTCTAAAAATATGAAATTGATAACTGTAATTCCTGGTGTGGAAAAGAATGTTATTTATTTTATGGAGTTATGATAGATATATTTTTTTTATCTTATGACGTAGTCAATTTTTATCTATTTTGAAGTAAAATTATACGCTAGCTCTACAAAAAGAGTGTAAATAATTTATAGTCAGATAGTGCTAGATATCTGACTCAATACATATTTGTTCTTAAGTACCCAACTGGTAGAAAACTGTAGAAAATCAATCCAATCTAAATCTTTATACCAAACTGGTAGAAAACTGTAGAAAAATCTACTCAGCCATCGTAAATATTTTTTACATAATTTAAAAATGCAGATATAAGTTTGTAATGGATTTGTTTCCAAGAAAGACTGCATTTCCACTAGGTATGTTATAATATATCTTCCCTCTTTCTGTCGCCATATGTCATTCTGCAAGAATAAACAAGAAAGATCAATCATGCTTAAAGCATTGATTATGAAACACTTTCCAACTTCCATGTAATTTTATGTAAACATCTCTAAAATGCAATACATTCCTCGGTAATATTTTAAAACTTATCACAATACTACATTAATTTATTAAATTTGAAAACTTAAACTTTCATCGAAAAAAATGAACTTCATTCAAATGACGGAATTAAAATATAAATTATATGGTTTAAACATTTCTAAAATGCGATACATTCGTCGGTAATATTTTTACAATCATCATAATAATACAATAATCTATTATATTTGAAAACTTCATCGAAAACAACTGACTTTCATTCAAATCACGTCATAGAAAAAATAGCACGCCTGGCTCTCTCTATAAAAGCAGCATTTCATTCATAACATTTTCCCAATCATTTCATTCATCACAGTATTAAAATACTTTATTTTATTTCAAAACTTAAGACCATGGAGCTACAAATAATTAAACTCTATGCTTAAAACTTCATCTAAAAAAATCGTCCTTCTCTCTGTAAAATCAATGAATATTTCATTCATATCAGCTATGCAGACTCCAAGAGCTAAATAATTTTGCGTTAAAGAAATACAGCAATTCTTATACAACTCATCCTACATGTTTTGCTATTTACATTTTACATAAGTGAAAAATAGGCTTCGTAGTTGAAATGATCAAATTTGGATGAGAATTTAAACTCAAATATATTGTCATTCCGTTGTTTCAATTTGTAGATGCACAGAAATTAAGCAAAATTAAAGCGGTTTAAGGACGAATACAACACTCAATACTATGAACTAAAAAGAGCTTTAAAAATCACGATTTTGAGACAAGATGGATGCCATATTTTATTTTGAAGTGGATCGCGTGATCTGTTCATATCATGGTCACATGATCGCTTCATATAAGAGGTGTAATTATTATTTCATTTTTTACTTAAATTATAATCAAATTGTTCCATGAAATATATAAAAAAATTCAGCGAAATATATTCTGTAGTTTTTTAAATAAAAATTAAAATAATAATAACACCTCTGATATGAAGCGATGACGTGACCATGATATGAAAAGATCACGTGACCCAATTCAAAATGATTTATGGCATGCATCTCGTCTCAAAATCGTGATTTTTAAAGACCTTTTTAATTCATATTGAGTGTTGCATCCATCCTAAAACCATTTTACAACATAGTTGAAAAGTGTGTATGACTTCGTTCATTCTGTCTGTCTGTCTTTCTGTCCGTTAGCACGATAACTACCGTAAAAATGACTTTATCAAAATGAAATTTTAGTATGCTTTTCAGACGGTCTGTGGGACCTATGGGAATATAAATAAATCATATCACCCAATTAGTTTTTTATTGAACCCGGGTTGAAAAAATGAAATAAATTGGACCCTATGGGACGTAATTTTTCAAACATTTTTTAAGCACATTTAAAATTCACAAATTGCTTCGAAATTTTTAGGAAATATTCACATTATCTCATAAAATTTATAAAAAAGTTTTCAGTAAAATATGTTAGGTAGTCTTTTATTAAAAAATTATTTAATATAGGGAGAAAAACGAATTCAATTAAATTTTGACTTTTGCGTCATCCTATAGAAAGAAACAAAAAAGATCAATCATGCTTAAAGCATTGATTATGAAACACTTTCCAACTTCAATGCAATTTTATTTAAACATGTCTAAAATGCAATACATTCTTCAGTTATATTTTAAAACTTATCACAATACTACATTAATTTAATATATTTGAAAACTTAAACCTTCATCGAAAAAAATGAACTTCATTCAAATGACGGCATTGAAATATAAATTGCCTGGTTTAAACATCTCTAAAATGTGATACATTCCTCAATAATTTTAGAATTATCATAATACTACGACAATTTATTATATTTAAAAACTACATCGAAAACAACTGAAATTCATTCAAATGACGTCATAGAAAAAATAACACGCCTGGATCTCTCAATAAAAGCAGCATTTCATTCATAAATAATTTCCCATTCATGTCATTCATCACAATACCATAATAATTTATTTTATTTTAAAATTAAGACGATGGATCTACAAGTAATTAAACTCTATGCGTAAAACTTCATCGAAAAAAATCGTCCTTCTCTTTGTAAAATCAATGAGTATTTCATTCATATCAGATATGCAGACTCCATGAACTAAATGATTTTGTGTTAAAGAAATACAGCAATTCTAATAGAACTCATTCTACATATTTTGCTGTTTACATTTTTCATAGGTGAAAAATAGGCTTCGTTGTAGAAATAATCATATGTGGATGAGCATTTAAACTCAAATATATTGTAATTGTGTTGTTTCACTATGTAGATGCACAGAATTTAAGCAAAAATAAAATGATTTTAGGACGGATACAACACTAAATATGAGTTAAAAAGAAAGATCAATCATGCATAAGCATTGATTATGAAACACTTTCCAACTGAAATGTAATTTCATTTAAAAATCTCTAAAATGAGATGCATTCAGTGGTAATATATTTTACGTTATCACAGTACTACAGTAATTTATTATAATTAAATATTTAAAACTGTATTGAAATATAAATCATCTGGTTCTCTATGCAAAATCAAAAAAATTTTCATTCCTATAACTTGTATTCCAGACTCCAGAGCCAAATAATTTTGTGTGAAAAAAATTCAGCATTTCTTATGTAACTCACCTTACAATCGCTTGAGATATTTGCGTTCTGCATAAGTTAAAATTAGGCTTCGTGGAAGAAATAATAAAAGTATAGGGATCATTTGAAATCACAACTATTGTAATTGCGTAGGCTCGGAATTTAGATACACAGATAATACACAGATACACAGCTAATATATGTGTGTGCGTGTGTATGTATTCAAAGTATTGGAATCGTGCCGAAGATCGGAACTCGAATTTTCGAAGGATCTACACGTTTTGGGACTTCTAGAACACGAAAAAACTATTTTTAGGAAGACATCTGTGTGTGTAAGGATGTATCTGTGTGTGTTTCTCTGTGTCTGTGAGGATATTTCATCCACTCTAACTGAAAAACTAATGGACCCAATTTAATAAAATTTGGTAGGTAAGTTTCTTGTGGGAACCCTGATGTTCATTTGATTATAGTACGATTCGTAATAAAAGAATCTGCCTTCTTTGCGAAATGGCCGGCAGAAATTGCCTTTATCCACTCTAGCTAAAAACTAATGGACCAAATTTAACACAATTTGGTGTATAATATTTCAATAACCTACAAGTGATTTATATACTAAATTTAACAAAATGTGTTATATATAAATCACTTGTAGGTTATTCTAGTACGATTCGGGAAAAGGAACGAAATTTTTGCCAAATGGTCCGCAAAACTCGTAAATATAAAAATAAAAGACTACGTGTGCTCATTTTTATCAATTAAATTCCTATTTTATACTTGATTTTTAACAGCAAAAAGAATACGACTAACCCCATTACTCTTTGACTAGCCGTTCTTGAGATATTTTAGTTTTCATGCGATTTCGCTACGCCACCTGTGACCATAAGTCCATCTATCAAATGAGAACCAAATTTAAGTTTAACGTGCAAATTCAATGTCATTTAAAATACGTACCAAATTGTTGTAGAATAAAATGTTCTACAAATTTAAGCTGTGTACCAAATTTTAACTCTCTAGTACGTAGCGAAGTGCATTAAGAACGACATCAAATAAGTATATCATGAAGAGTTATATAAAATTTAAAAAAAAATGAAAAATTGTCATCTACCAAATTTATTTTAAAATATGAAGCCTCTCTCATACACAAAGCAATTAAACTCTTGGAAAGATATTTATTATAAAATATATCTATTTTTTCTTTCTGGAGGATATCGCAAAAGTCAGAATTTAATTGAATTCGTTTTTATCCTTATATTAAATTATTTTTAATTAAAAAACTACCTAACATATTTTACTGAAATTTTTTTTATATATTTTATGGGATAATATGAATATTTTCTAAAAATTTCGAAGCAATTTGTGAATTTTAAATGTGCTTAAAAAATGTTTGAAAAATTAGGTCCCATAGAGTTCAATGTATTTCATTTTTTCAACCAGGGTTCAATAAAAAACTAATTGGGTGATATTATATATTTATATCCCCATAGATCCTACAGACCCTCTGAAAACATACTTAAATTTCATTTTAATAACGTCATTTTCACGGCAGTTATCGTGCTAACGGACAGACAGACAGACAGACAGACAGAATGAACAAAGGCATAAACATTTTTCAACTATGTTGTAAAGTGTACTATGTTGTAAGCTTCACATTTTAAAATAAATTTGGTAGATAACAATTTTTCAAATTTCTTTAAATTTTATATAACTTTTCATGATATACTTATTTGAAGGCGTTTTTAATGCACTTTCCTAAGTCCTAGAGAAATAAAATTTAGTACACGGATTAAATTTGTAGAACATTTTATTCTAAAACAATTTGGTGGATCTTTAAATTAAGATCCTATATTTTTTTCGAAATGGCCTGCAAATAATCTCCGTTCACTCCTATAAATCATTGTTGTAATATTGTTAAAAATTCTGATGTGGACAGCACATTTCTTTCTCTGCAGCCTCATATTCACGTTCTCTTTATTTCTTCAATAAAAATTTAAGTTTATCTGTACAAAATAACATCCATAAGTATTTTAAATCACATTGAATTTGCACGTTAAACTTAAATTTGGTTCACATTTGATAGATGAACTTATTGTCAAAAGTGGCGTAGCGAAAACGCAAAAAAACTAAAATTTCTCATGAACGGCTTGTCCTGGAGTAATGGGGTTAGTCTTATTCTTTTTGTTGTCAAAAATCATGTATAAAATAGGAATTTAATTGATATAATTGAGCACACGTAGTTTTATTTTTATATTTAAAGATTTCTGCGGGCCATTTCGCAAAAACAGCCCGTTCCTTTTTCCCGAATCGTACAAGAATAACCTACACGTGATTTATATAACAAATTTTGTTACATTTGGCATATAAATCATTTGTAGGTTATTGAAATATCATACATCAAATTGTGTTAAATTTGGTCCATTGAAATATCCTACATCAAATTGTGTTAAATTTGGTCCATTAGATTTTACCTAGAGTGGATAAAGGCAATTTCTGCTGCCCATTTCGCAAAGAAGACAGATTATTTTATTACGAATCGTTCTATAATCAAATGAACATCAGGGTTTCCCACAAAAAACATACCCACCAAATTTTATTAAATTCGGTCCATTAGTTTTTCAGAGAGAATGCAGTTTAGAGAGAATGCAGTATTCTCACAGACACACAGAAACACACACAGATACACCTTTACACACACAGACGTCTTCCTAAAAATAGTTGCTCGTGTTCTGGATGTCCCAAAACGTGTAGATCCTTCGAAAATTTGAGTTCCGATCTTCGGCACGATTCCCATACTTTGAATACATACACACGCACACACATATGTTATCTGTGTGTCTGTATTATCTGTGTATCTAAATTCCGTGGCTCCGCAGTTACAATAGTTGTGATTTTAAATGATCCCTAAACTTTTGTTATTTCTTCAACGAAGCCTAATTTCAACTTATGCAGAATACAAATATTTCAAACGATTGTAAGGTGAGTTACATAAGAATTGCTGAATTTTTTTCACACAAAATTATTTAGCTCTGGAGTCTGGAATACAAATTATATGAATGAAATATTCATTGATTTTGCATAGAGAATCAGATGATTTATATTTCGATACAGTTTTAAATATTTAAGTATAATAAATTACTGTAGTACTGTGATAATGTAAAAGATATCACCACTGAATGTATCACATTTTAGATATATTTAAATGAAATTGCATTTCAGTTGGAAAGTGTTCCATAATCAATGCTTATGCATGATTGATCTTTTTTATGCTTAAATTCTGTGCATCTATATACGCAATTACAATATATTTGATTACAATATATTTGAGTTTAAATGCTCATCCATATTTTATTATTTCTACAACGAAGCCTATTTTTCACCTATGTAAAATGTAAACAGCAAAATATGTAGAATGCGTTGTATTAGAATTGTTGTATTTCTTTAACACAAAACCATTTAGTTCATGGAGTCTGCATAGCTGATATGGATGAAATATTCATTGATTTTACAAAGATAAGGACGATTTTTTTCGATGAAGTTTTACGCATACAGTTTAATTACTTGTAGCTCCATGGTCTTAATTTTTAAATAAAATAAATTATTATAGTATTGTGATGAATGACATGAATGGGAAATTATTCATGAATGAAATGCTGCTTTTATAGAGAAAGCCAGGCTTGTTATTTTTTCTATGACGTCATTTGAATACATTTCAGTTGTTTTTGATGAAGTATTCAAATATAATAAATTATCGTAGTATTATGATTATTCTAAAATTATTACCGAGGAATGTATCACATTTTAGAAATGTTTAAAGCATGCAATTTATATTTCAATGAATGAAGTTCATTTGAATGAAGTTCATTTTTTTCGATGAAGGTTTACGTTTTTAAATATAATAAATTAATGTATTATTGTGATAAGTTTTAATATATTATCGAGGAATGTGTTGCATTTTAGACATGTTTAAATAAAATTGCATTGAATTTGGAAAGTGTTTCATAATCAATGCTTTAAGCATGATTGATCTTTCTTGTTTTACAACGGCCCCTGAGAAACTAAACCATGCATTTTAATAAATTTGATCTGCGAGGTCTCAATATTTGTAATTACTCTATTATTTATAGAAAATTTTAATTTTTAGAGTTTTACAATGAGCATAATGCTGTTCTGAATTAAAAATGCATAGAAATAACGAGGACGTACTGAACTGAAATTTCACTTTAGCTGACATTTTGAGGAGAACGTTTGATCTAGTTCCTACAATATAATACTATCCTACAAAAGAATGTGCGTTTGTCGCAGTAAAAGCTACTCGGACTTTAGTCTGTTTGGTAGTTTTTAGCTAGAGTATCGAGTGACAAAATAGAAATCTGCTATTCAATTACCAGATCAAATATCTGATGTGGGCAACCCATGTCTTTCTTTAAATCAATGAGTTTACTCCTTTTACAGTAAAAAAGTAATGTATAAGATCATGTTTTTAATGTTGAATTGTACATTTGGCGATTTTCCAGATGCCAACATGTAATATTATTTCAAAATACCTAATTAACTTATATTTCACACACCTCTAAATTAACAATTATCATTACTAATAGCAACCTCAGTAAGCGATATAGTCCATATATTAAAATATTTTAATAATTTATTCAACGATTAGGTGTCATGTTCATTCATTTAGCGACATTTTTGCAATTTTGACGATTTTTTCGTTAATTTGGGGCGAAAAATCGCCAAGTTGGCGATACTTTGCTACATTATAATCCACGTTTGCCACTCACCAAGTGTTACAGACAAACAGAGATTTTTATACTAGAATATATGACTGCCATATGACTGAAATCAGAATTTGCGAAACATTACTCCTCATTTGGAATCATTTTTATCAATTTCGTGCCATTTTTGCAACTTTGGCGACATTTAAAAATGGCGCCATGTTGGTGACGTCCCGAAAAATTTCTTGTCGAGCGTTATGGACGGACGAAGAGTTGAATTATTCTTATTAGTCAATTCTTATGTTCTTTCCAAGATATTGAACTTTTATCAATTAGTCGTCATTTCATTGATACAGTGTCAGTTTCATCAGTTTGGCGAATTTTTATCAATTGGGTGACATTTTTGTCAATTTGCCAACACTTAAAATATTACCAAGTTGGAGATACTCCGAAAAATTCGTCGCCAAAATTTTATCCAAACGTTACGGACGGTAAAATAGGTTATTCTTATAGTACCCGTATATTCTTATATTCTTTCCAAGACATTGAATTTTCGTCAATTAGTCGTCATTTTCATTGGTAGAGTCATTTTTCTCAATTTAGCGACATTTTCGTTAATTTAGCAATATTTAAAAGGTCACTTGTCGCCAAAATCCCTAGATCCTCAAGAATGATGTCATCCAATGTATTGAATGATATTACACATGAAAAGTGAACATATTTTAATGAAAAATTACATAATGACTACTTGCATAACTTTCATAAATATTTTGATTTTTTGAAAAAAATTTCAAAATTTCCCTCAAAAACTTAGTGGGGTTCTGAACATTCGATTGGTTTAAAAACAATAGGTTTCCAATATTCACGGATTGTAATCTTTGCACCAAATTTCGTTCAAATATCTATATTCGTTCGTTAGATTTAACTGTCCTCTCTCTCTCTCTCTCTCACTCACGCACTCACTCACGCTCGCTCGCACGCACACACGCTCACACACTCACACACACACACATATATACACAAACATTCATCCTTTGAAAAACGTCTGATTCGTATTCAGGGATGCTTGAAACGCGCTCTCCTGTCAAAAACTCGAATTTGAATTTTCGCCCCGTCACAATATTTTCCTTTTACATTACACTATGTATATAAGGAAAGTAAAAATGAGTTTTTGACATCTTCTAAAACTTCAGTACTTACAATTTTTTCAATGTTTAAATAGTTATAAATGTACGTACATATTGCTACTTATTGTACAAAACACCTCGGTAAAAACACATCCCTAGTTGCAATCTATAGCACAATAGCATTAACAGTATTAATTAGCATTACTTGCATCGTCATTAAATCCATTGACTATTGTAGTGCGATGGATAACGCGGGGTTAGAATGCAATATTCATATTTGTTTGACTTCCTTTCTAGACCAGAATTCGCTACTGTTTCTGGTGTTTCCACTGTAGTTTTTCTGAAGCCTAAATATTAGCACTTTGTCCTTTATATCCATATGTGACTGATTCGATTTCCAAATACAAAAAGCGAAAGACATGACTGTATAAATATTCCTAACCGTTATAAATCCTCTTTTATCAGCAGGTCCATGTTGAATTTATCATAGTATGTATAAAGCAACTAAAATGTGGCCACACAACCTATTTTGACGAGTAACTAGTGAGTAACTAGAGTCCTTTATATCCATATATGACAGATTCGATTTCCAAATACAAAAAGCGAGAGACATGACTATGTATAAATATCCCTAACAGTTATAAATCCTCTTTTATCAGCATGTCCATGTTGAATCTATCATAGTATGTATAAAGCAACTAAAATGTGGCCACACTGTGACAATATTTTCACATATTTTGATACATAACCCTGGGAAAAAAGGGAATGGTGTAAATATATTGAAATGTATACTATGTTTTGTGATTTATGTTTATAGCTAGGCCTTTGCACAGACGGAATTGGGATTTTTTGGCGCCGGTGGGTTGTGTGCGCACTGACATGGATTGTAAATATTCAGAGATTTAATTGCAGCAAAATGTCAAAGTTGAGCTACAAATCTTTGAAAATTTATAGCCCTGTCAGGTGTGGCGCGCGTCGGTGTCCGGTATTTTGGACCACCCTGGTTTTGTATGCCCTCTGGTTCTTGTATTTTAGTGGAACGCATAAAAAATTAGCGTCGCTTCTAGACCAATGGTGAAGCATTTTTGGGCCTCCTCTTTTTTATAGCGTTTGGGAACAGCGAGTGAGAGTTGGGGGGATTTCCTCCCTGTTTTGTGTCGTTCCCCTTGTTTGTAAAGTTTGAAAGTTTTAGAAATGTAAAGATAGTTAGTTGCTTTTCTGAGCTCGAGTAGAGAGCACTCCAAGTGCGGGGCACTTGTATTTCGGTGTAGCCCGACCCGGCATGTATTTTTGATGCATCTCTGAGCCGGCATCCGCGGTCCCTATCTCGGCTCCTACGTGGTGAGTTCGGGATAGAAGGCGACTCGTAGCCAAATCGAGCCGAGCCTAACTCAGCGCGAGGGCGCATTTTCTTCGGGCAGTTCGACCAGAAATTGGAAGAAAGCCGTCATGTGTTATTTGGTTGCAGTACACACAGCTCTACCACCAAAACGGCGCAGTGTAGGACCTTTGCTCCTTCAGCTGCATTTAAGCCGTGGTTACGTAAATGCTGTGTGCACGGAATAATTTGCGGAGCATCAATCCAGGGCTCCTAAGCAGCAGTCAATCTCTACAAATAAAGTATCTGATCTCCACTCTTTAGGCAAGGACCTGTACGCATGCTCACTCAAGAGCCGCTGGGTCTAAGCCGCATTAAGAGGAGGAGAAGGAAAGTGAGCAGTATGCCCATCGTCATTTGTTTTTATTAGTTGCAGTGCAACACAGCTCTACCACTAAAACGGCGCGGTGTAGGACCTTGCTCCTTTAGCTGCATTAAGCCGTGGTAACTGTAACACTGCGTGTATGGAGTGATAGAGGAGCATCAATCCCGGGATCCTAAGCAGCAGACGAACCTCTACGAAAACGTATATATTTGGCAAAACCTGTACGCATGCTCACTCAAGAGCCGCTGGGACTTAAGCCATAGTTTAAGAGGAGGAGAAGGAAAGTGGACAGTGTGCCCATCTCCAAAATAATACTTGGCATAAATTTTCGTGACCTGATGATATGCAACCTAGTGTTTCCCGGACTGGTAGTGTTTTCCACGAACCATCGGAATAAATGAACTAATAAACATTCAATTAATTGTGCCACCCTTTCCTACGTGCAGAGGTCAGCTACAGCACTCAGTGAGAGTCCTATGTATGAAGGTATGGAAATTATATATTGATTTTAAAATGTGTACATGAATGTTTAAGTAACTGATGCAATCCAATAGTGTAAGGGCAGGGTTATGATAAATGGGAGTTTTTGCAAAATTGAATATACATATTGTGTTCTTAACAAAAAGTAATTAATTACAAATTTGTAATTTATAAATATGCAAATTAAGGCAAAATAAACTGTGCACCCCGAGGTCAAGTTTAGGTAATTTGGGAACTTTTTTTGTAATTGTGTATGTGTATATTAATGTTTAAAATTGAGATTTCATGTGTTCTATAAATAAATTGTAGTTGGCCACAAAAATGGGAGTGATTATTTTGTTGTAGCAAACGCAATGTACTTTGGTCCAATCGGACCCCACTATACGTTATCGCGGTTGAGCCTGGTGGAACTATTTGGTGAGTATCTTTAATGTATTTATGTGTTTAACTTTTATTGTATTTATGTGTAAAATCCACCTCACCACACACACAACCTATTTTGATGAGTAACTAGTGAGTAACTAGAGTCCTTTATATCCATATATGACAGATTCGATTTCCAAATACGAAAAGCGAGAGACATGACTATGTATAAATATTCCTAACCGTTCTAAATCCTCTTTTATCAGCAGGTCCATGTTGAATTTATCATAGTATGTTTAAAGCAACTAAAATGTGGCCACACAACCTATTTTGATGAGTAACTAGTGAGTAACTAGAGTCCTTTATATCCATACATGGCAGATTCGATTTCCAAATACAAAAAGCGAGAGGCATGACTATGTATAAATATTCCTAACCGTTCTAAATCCTCTTTTATCAGCAGGTCCATGTTGAATTTATCATAGTATGTATAAAGCAACTAAAATGTGGCCACACAATCTATTTTGATGAGTAATTAGTGAGCATAGGATACATTTTTATCATTGAATAAATGGCTGTTTCGAATCGAAGAATACTCTAAAATATGCAAATCCATCAAAGTTCAAGATTCGGATTTTTAAATCCCACTTAATTCCGTTTTGCTTATACAAGGTGTTGTAGATAAAATATTTTCTGCGGTATATCTGTACATATATAAATTGTATCTCATATCTCATGCATTAAATATTTAAATCCTGATTCGAATCGAAACAAATATAATATTCTTACCTTTTTTTACAATTCTCATAAAAAAAAATTCGACCCTCCCCATTCATTACAAATGTGCTTAAGTTTTCACTTTCACAATATTCATTGTTCTGCGTATTATATGCATTCCACTACATTCGCCCATCCCATTTTAATATTTATTGAAATATACGCCTTCCAGACTAAACGGTAAAAAGAGATAAGATTTCCTTACAAAGAGTGCTGAAATCTTCTTATTGTTCAATATAATTAATGATCTTCTTCAACCTCAAAGATTTTCTCCTCAGAATACTTGCATAGAAATCCAATTCATTAAAAAATGCATCCGGCTCCATGTATTCCATTTTAAAGAAGCTCATTTAAAAAATTACAGCTCTTACATGATGGTAGCTTCAGGACTAGATACTTAATCCCCCTCTCTAAAGCCCTATTTATAATACATATATTAATGACGCGTACACAATATAAATGCATTAATGAGATATGAATAAGGAGAGAATAGGACAAAAAGATGCTCTTTAACCTGTTTTGCAAAAGAAAGACATTTATTTTTATGAAGACAACTTAAATTCTTAACCTTTTAATACGCCAGGCTCATTATTTTATTTGTTTGTGCTCATCTTTATCAAGTTTGTTTTTCTTTTTCATCTTGCATCTTCCCTAATACTAGCAAGTAATCCTTACCCGACGGCGCTATTGGGAGCATTTTTTGCTATCCGAAAAGCTGTCATAGCTGCGATCGCGTAGAAGAGCTAAGTGAACGGGGCCGTACTTAGAACGTGACCAGGGGGCCTGAACTGTAGTATTCAATCCCAGCCACGTCCCAGCTTCTCTCAAAGCTTACTAACGAGCGCTCCGACAGCTTTTACAACCCCCCTCTACCCGTCGCCTCGCATTAATACGTCGAAAACTGAAAAGAAAATCAGTTGTCTTTCCTTGCCAAGAACGTTCAATCTCCTATAAATGCAGGGATTTTTCCTCTACAAATACTTTTTACTTGGTAATGTAATTTTTTTCCCTTTCTGCAAAGACGTGGTGTCTAATTTCCGTTTTTAAAAAATCATGATAATTTTTACCCTCTCCCCATCTATCGACAAAATCGTATACAGTACTTTGAGATAAGAGCTTTGAGTATTAGGTATACATGAGCGTAGAGATATCTGTGTGCTGTATGATTCAGTATTGCAAATATTTTATAAGATATTTTAGAATCTAACTTGTTTCAAATTTCATTATTCTCGATGTATTTTCACAACAAATAAATTTACCCGAGATCAACTATTAGTAATACTAGAAGTAAATCCCGCCATTTAACAGATTGATAACAATTCAGTAAATGATTCCTTTCCATCTGCTCGCCTACAGTACTTGCACTCCTAATATCTCACTATATTCGCAGACCATGCACCTACTCATATCCATATCAATATTATAATTGGGAGAGGTGCGTTGTCAATATGATGAATAGTACAGGTGCGTTGTCAACATTATGAATAGTAGAAGTGCGTTGTTAGCATTATGAATAGTAGAAGTGCATTATCAACAATATGAATACTAGAGGTGGGTTGCCAGTATTATGAATACCATAGGTACAATGTCAGCATTACGATCGGGAGAGGTGCATTGAAACTGTTGGGATTGGGAATTATTTCAAATCAGTTTTATTTAAGATTATTAAAATTGATTATCGTGGTCAATATTATAAATTACTAGCAAGACAACTACCGTACGATCCTCTAGCAAAACGCAATTTCGATCTCCCCAGAATTCCCTAACAAAACGCAATTTCTATATGACACCGAAACATAACGCCCCATCCCACGAATAACGAAATACGATATCTTTTGAAACAAAAAGATTAAATTAATAATTCCCGCAAAACAACAGAGATTGGCGAAGAAATTAAATTTAATGTTCAGAGCACTATCGTCAATTCTACGGCAGATCCCAAAAGCTATACCCAAAAACTGTCGGCGAAGCTATACCAAATATTTGGAAATATATCGCCAAACTTCACATTCAGACGGGAAGACAGCAGTAAGGGCCTTTCTTATATAGTATATTATTTGTATAGGTAAATCCGATGAAATTCATAAATCCAAAAAAAAAATCCATTCAAACTGTTATAAAATTTATTTTTAGTAAAACATCATAAAACAAAAAGGAAAACATAAAAGCTCAGGTATAAACTCGAATGCAGAGCGAACCTCTTTCATTAATATATGTGAAACAGTTATGCGAGCAGATAGATAGATACACCCTTTTGAAAAAAAAAAAAAAGGAAGCACCCTTAAAAAAATGATCCGATCATCTCGAAATTTCGTATGCAAATTACTTTATACCATGCATGCAAATGATTAAATCTGCAAGGACAACGAGTGTTCACTTCGGTCATATCGCGCGTTTCTACAGCGCAACTAGCATCCTATGAAAAATGTTAAAAATTTGGACGGTTTGTCATTGCTCGTTATTGGTGTTGAAGTTCGTGGAGACACAACAAATAATGCCATTACGACGTTGCCGAAGACCGTATGAGCAATTAGACGAGTTCGAACGTGGTCGTATAGTCGGGATGCGTGAAGCTTGTTGGTCATACCGAGAAATAGGCCGCTACCTGCACCTAACGGACACTACTGTGCAAAAGCGCTGGCAGCAATGGTTGCTGCAAGGAATTCATTGGCGGAATAAAGGCTCTGGAAGGCCAAGGTGAACCAATGCGGGTAAAGATCGGATGATCGGAACTGGCCCTACGGCATCATTGCCCGCCAATCAACGAGCTACAGCATTTTCCTTGCCACACGTGGTACCGTCCACCATCTCACGGCGCTTGACTGAGGTAGGGTTATGCTCACGGAGACCTTTAAGACGTCTGCCCATAACCCCTACAACATCGACAGAGTCGTTTGGAGTGGTGACGCAGCCAAGCATCATGGCTGCCAGTAGACTAGCATTGCATAGTGTTCAGCGATGAATCACGCTTCAGTCTTTCAGCAGTTGACCAGCAGATAAGTGTGTGGAGGCGCCAGGACCAGTGGTCCCAATCAGACTTTGTTTTACACAAGCATACAGCCATTATCGCTGGTGTGATTGTGTGGGGCACTATCTCTTACGACATTAGGTCGCCCCTAGTCATCTCCACGTGCAACTTTAACAGCTCAACGATATGGTGATGAAATTCTGCGGCCGTTTGCGTTACCCTTTATGTCACGTCATTCTTAGGCCATTTCCAACAATATAATACCACGCCACATACGGCTCGCATATCTGTGGACTGTATCCGTGCTGTTGATATTGTTCCTTGTCTAGAAAGGTCACCAGATCTTTCGCCAATCGAGCATGTATGGGAGATGCTAGGCCGCCAGATTCGGGCACCCTCGAAATGTAGCAGATCTGGAGCAACAATTGGGGAATGCCTGGCAGAATGTATCGCAAGATGACATTTAGAAACTTTATCACTCCTTACCTAGACGTATACAAGTATGCTTTGCCGCCAGGGAAGTCTTCACCAATTACTGATTTGCAAATTCAATGTGCAATTGCTAACTATTGATGGATCCTGCGGCCTTGATTTTATAATCATGACATTACCTGTGTATGAGCTGTATGCACATTTAATCTCCATAAAAACGGTTAATTTCTTTATGGTGCTTCTTTTTCTTTCTTTTTTTTTCTTTTTCCTTTTTTGTTTTGCAAAAGAGTGTATGTTGAGCGATATTTTCTTGCTCGTGCCGGAGTGACTGATCTGTCTCCTTAATCTTTCCAGAACAGTTTTATTTATTTCTTTTTGTGTTATGTTTTCCTCTTTTGCTCAAGAATCTTATTTATAGTTGTATAAGAAGATATACCCGGTTGCTTATTTCTATCTTACTTTCTACTGTTATAATAAACTTTAAAATTAAAAGATTTTGGAAATTATTTCAAGCAACATTTTTAAAAATAATAAAATAATATTTTATGGTCTAAGATAGGTTTAAATGCAACAGTATGTAAATACTTTAACAGTCCAGGCGAAAAATAAAGTATGAGATATAGTGGTTATTTCTTAACGAAATAATTTAAGGACTTCTTTAAGCTTATTTCCGTTTTAGACTGATCGTTCTCCGAATACTTGATCCAATTATGTGTTAGAGTGATTGTGAGTAAAATAGATGTACACAATAGCAACTATAATGAGTTGTTTTACACGGGGTCTGGAGGATTCTGTTAAATAACATTTTAAGACTAAACAATTTATTTGTTTGTTGCTATACTTTATAACTATACTAGAATGAATTCCCCACGTTGCTTTGGTCATACGTATGTGTTTCCTACTTAAATAATACGGATACAGATACAACCACTCAAATCCCAAATTGGGCATTTTGAACCAAAATCTTCCACATGCTTCGTTTTTCCATTCACAACCATGCAAATTGTACAACTCAGGTGTGATACACCATGAATAAGCTGTTGAATGCCGATGGTTGGCAGAATCACCTAAAAACATCTTTATGCTTTATGTGCTATATCCTTAGACACAGATGAATGAAAATAGGAGTTGTAAAAAGGAAAAAAATGTACATTTTAACCAGAAGTAAAATTAAAAAAAGTATTGCTTTGTCCGCGATTTGTCATCCAATTTAAGCCAAGTTTTAGCTCTATACTTATAATGATAAGATAATACCAAATTAAAAAAATTTGTAATAATAGTAATGTTTGTAGGTAATGTTTGTAAATAATAAAATGATTTTTCAATATTTATATAAACAAATATATCTATGTAAATAAAATTGAAAATATGTCTATCTGTCTGTCTGTCTGTCTGTTTGTCCCATCATCACGGGGGAACGGCAAAACCGAATATGATGAAATTCTGGGGCTAGCCTTAAAATAGCCCCACTTAAAATTTATTCTATATTTCGAGATGTTTCTACGACCAGTGGTTCTCGAGACATTAATGAGAAACGGAACTTTCGTTTGTCTCATAGTCACGGAAAAACGGCTAAACTGAATTTAATGAAATTTTGTGGATAGACTTGAAATAGCCTCCCTTACATTTAGTCTAAGTTTCGAGTTTCTAAGATCAGGGGTTGTTGAGATATTAATGAAAAACAAAAAAAATTCCTAGGAGTTCTACTCTTAAACTCCCTGGTTCCTGAAAGGGAAAAGGTTTAAAATCGTTTGTTTAAAACATAAAAGTGAATTAAAATCTCTGAGTTTGATGGCAGATTTTTGCGCTACATAGTCACTTCATGACTTGTGACATAGTCACTTCACACGATCATGACTTGTTTGAAAACATGAATTTAAATGGAAAATCTATCAATATGGTTTATTTTTCACAAGCTTTTACTCAGCAATGAAATGTATTGAAATCAATATGGTTAATTAATTTTTAGAATTTTATGAGGATATATTATGTTGCTAGGCAACGCAATTAAATTAAATGTGTTTGTTAATGTTTATTATTTTTTATATGAATAATAAATAAATAGATATAAAAATATACTATACTAGCAGCACACCCGTTCTTCGTACGGAGTATATAATATAAAGAAACTTAAAATTCACACTCATGTGCAAATTCCTATAGTATACTAAATGAAATTTTTAATCAAAATATTCTGCTAAAGTATTTAACATAATGTTTCTAAAAAGAAGTTTAGGAATGTCTGTACGCGCTATTCAAAATTACCTTCACGGGCAGATCTGAAGAATAAAACATCCTGGCCTCTTTTGTAAGCAAATTAACAAAAAATATGGGATTGAATCAATATATGCAAAATAAGAGCGTTAAATTATATGGGACCCGTACTATTTACATTCGCGAATATTAGAAGATATAACCTGTAATAGTACATTAGAAGATTACCCGTATTACAATAAGAGTCTCAAAAATATTTGCCAAAATAAAAGAGATGACGTAATAAATTGAAAATATCAATAATCCCTGTAATTTTTAGAAGGTCGTAATTGATAATAATGTCTTAGATTAGAAGATACGTTCTAGTGTTAGTAAAATATTACCCGTATTATAATATGAGCCTTAAAAATCTTTGCCAAAATAAAACAGATTGATTAATAAATTAAGAATATCAATAATCCCCGAAATCTTCATACCAGGAGGCAGTACTTGATTCCAATATATGCCAATAAATGTCAAAATATATGTCAATATACCTGTACTATTAATATTCTCATAGATTAGAAGATATAGCCGTGCATTTGTAGAAGATTACTCGTACAACGTATAATATATGAGTTTCAACCATTTTTTCCGCAATAAAACAATGGCATAAGAAATTGAAAATATCAATAATCTCTGAAACAATAATCCCCGAAAACATCAAGATTAATCTATATAAATAAAAATGAAAATCTGTCTGTCTGTCTGTCTGTCTGTCTGTCTGTCTGTCTGTCTGTCTGTTTGTCACACCATCCCGGGAGAACGGCAGAACCGAATTTGATGAAATTTTGTGGGTAGCCCAGAAATAGCCCCACTTAAAATTATATCCGTGTTTTGAGTTTCTACGACCAGTGGTTCTCGAGATATTAGTAAAAAACGAAATTTTCGTTTGTCTCATCATCACGGAAAAACGGCTGAACCGAATTTAATAAAATTTGGGGAATAGCCTTCAAATATCCCCCCATAAATTTTGTCGAAGTTTCGAGTTTCTAAGACCTGGGGTTGTCGAGATATTAATGAAAAACGGAACTTTTTCCTAGGAGTTCTACTCCCTAACTCCGTGGTTTATCCAAACGAAAAGCTTGAAAATCGTTTGAAAGTGAATTAAAATTTAATCTCTGAGTTTGATGGGAGATTTTTTGCGTTAATTAGTCACTTTCTGAAAACATGAATTGTTTGAAACATGATTTAAAGGGGAAATCTATCTCCATGGTTCATGGTTTATTTAAAACAAGCTTTTACGGAACAATGAGAAGTATAGAGAAATCAAAATCGTTATTTAATTTCGCAGTTTATGTTATAAGACATGACATATTTAACATGTTATAAGATTCTATCTTATATCATGTTACTCAGAAACGCAATTAAATTAAATCTGTCTGTTAATTTTAATAATTATTTTTTCGATTTGAATAATAAATAAATGGATATAAAAATATATTTTAGAAAAGAACGATTTGATTTTTCTTATAGCATTTTTGACTGGATAATATCAATTACGGTCTTCAGGTTTAAAAATTATTATTATTTATATTTTCGGGGATTATTGATTCAGGGATTATTGATATTTTCAAGTTATTATGCAATTATTTTATTATGACAAAAATTGTTTAAACTCATATATTGTATGTTGTACGAATCTTCTACAAATACACGTGTATATCTTTTAATCTACGAGAATATAAGTAGTACAGGTATATTGACATATGTTTTGATATATATTGGCATATATTGGAATCAATTACGACCTTCTGGTATAAAGAGTACGGATATTATTGATGTTTTCAATTTATTACGTCATCTCTTTTATTTTGGCAAATATTTTTGAGACGCATATTGTAATACGGGTAATCTTCTACTAACACATTGGCATATATTCTGATCTGCGACAATATAATTAGTACGGGGTTGCATATATTCATTCAATTCCTATTTTTTCTTCTGTAAATTTGCTTATAAAAGGGGGCAGGATATTTTATTGTTCAGATCTGATCGTGAAGATAATTCTGCATAGTGAGAACATATATTCTTAAACTTCTCTTTAGGAGCAATAAATTTAATATTTTAACAGAATTTGCACATGATTGCGAACTTTAAGTTTCTTTAAATTATACACTCCGTACGAATAACGGGTGTGCTGTTAGTGGTTAATAAATTTTAACATTTTAGGAGGATATATCATGTTGCTCGGCATCGCAATTAAATTAAATGTGTTTGTTAATGTTTTTATTATTTTTTTTCGATTTAAATAATAAATAAATGGATAAATGGATATAAAAGTATATCTTATGAATGGACGGTTTGATTTTTCTTTTAATTATATTAATTGCTGACTGCGTACATCAATTTCATTTATTTTGGCAAAGAGTTTTCAAGCTTATATCGTATTTAGCTACTAAACTCATATATTGTGTTTAGCCAATAAATTCATATAGCCGATTGTTGAAACAGAAAAAGAGTAGAGCGGGTATATCTTCTAATACAATTGTAGTGTTTTCATTTAGTATATTGAAACGGGATAAGAAAGTTTCATTCAGATCTGCAAATTCAAAGCTACGAATTTGGAGGGATATCGCTAATTTGACAACTTTTCTTAAACTTTGCCAAATTGACGGAAATGTCGCCAAATTGATATAAACGACACACAAACAGCTGCCATAAACCTTCGGGTTGGTCGTGTGGCTTGGGTCTTCTACATATCAATGAAATTTATTTTTGTTTTGTTAGAAGAGAGTACTGAAATGATGTTTGGTTAGCATTTATCTGTCAGACCAACCATCCTACTTAGTAATACATTTAGCGAATTTTTAAAATGTCACCAAATTGATAAAAATGTTTTCAAATCTATAAAAATATCTTGAAATTAATAAAATTGCGCTACATAAATGATATTAATTGTTTTTTGTAAGGGGATAGTATTGTGATGATATTTCGTCAATTTGTCGCAAAGTGGAACTGCCAGTTCTACAGTCCCACTTGGCGATAAATTTGGCGATTTTTTAAAATGTCGCTAATTTGACGAAACTGTCGCCAAATGTTCCATAGAAATATAACTATTTAGACGATATTTTTTCTACCAATTTATTTGAAGCAAATGATATCATGTCGCTTAGCAACGGTATTAAATCCAATGTGTTTATGCGGCAGACGATTTTTATTAAATCCTTTCCGATTTGAATAATGAAGATATGTATATAAAATAAATTTCATTGCCATTTCATTTTGGACTGGATAATATCAATTATACTCTTCAGGTTTAAACATTATTATTATTGATATTTTCCGGAATTATTGATTCAGGGATTATTAATATTTTTAAGTTATTACGCCATTGTTTTATTGCGGCAAAAATTGCTGACACACGCATATTGTACGTTGTACGAGTAATCTTCTAGGAATGCACGGGTATATCTTCTAACCTACGAGAATATAAGTAGTACAGGTATATTGGCATATATTTTGACATATATTGGCATATATATTGGAATCAAGTACAGTCTTCTGGTATGAAGATTAAGGGGATTAATTATATATTCTATTTATTACGTCGTCTGTTGTATTTTACCAAAAAACATTTGTGACTCATATTGCAAAACGGGTAATCTTCTACTAATAATCGGACATAATAAGTAGTACGTGTATATCTTCCCATATAATTTTAGCACTTTAATTTTGACATATATTGGAATAAATGACTGTCTTCAGATTTAAAGATTACGGGTTTATTGGTATTTTCAATTTATACATGTAATCTACTAATACAGGTTATATTTTCTAATATTCGCGTATATAATTAGTACGGGTCCCATACAATTTTAACGCTTTTATTTTGCATATATTGATTCAATTCCATATTTTTTTTTATATTTGCTTACATAAGGGGTCCAAGATGTTTTATTCTTCAGATATGTCCATGAAGATAATTTTATATAGCGAGAACAGAGATTCTTAAACTTCTTTTTAGGATCATTATATTAAATATTTTAACAGAATATTTTGATTAAACATGTCATTTAGTATACTATAAGAATTTGGGCATGATTATGAATTTCAAGTTTCTTTATATTATATACTCCGTACGAAGAACGGGTATGCTGCTAGTCTATATAAATAAAAATGAAAATCTGTCTGTCTGTCTGTCTGTTTGTCACACCATCACGGGAGAACGGCTGAACCGAATTTGATGAAATTTTGTGGGTTGCCCAGAAATAGCCCCACTTAAAATTATATCCGTGTTTTGAGTTTCTACGACCAGTGGTTCTCGAGATATTAGTAAAAAACGAAATTTTCGTTTGTCTCATCATCACGGAAAAACGGCTGAACCGAATTTAATGAAATTTGGTGAATAGCCTTGAAATATCCCCCCATAAATTTTGTCCAAGTTTCGAGTTTCTAAGACCTGGGGTTGTCGAGATATTAATGAAAAACGGAACTTTTTCCTAGGAGTTCTACTCCCTAACTCCGTGGTTTATCCAAACGAAAAGCTTGAAAATCGTTTGAAAGTGAATTAAAATTTAATCTCTGAGTTTGATGGGAGATTTTTTGCGTTAATTAGTCACTTTCTGAAAACATGAATTGTTTGAAACATGATTTAAAGGGGAAATCTATATCCATGGTTCATGGTTTATTTAAAACAAGCTTTTACGGAACAATGAGAAGTATAGAGAAATCAAAATCGTTATTTAATTTCGCAGTTTATGTTATAAGACATGACATATTTAACATGTTATAAGATTCTATCTTATATCATGTTACTCAGAAACGCAATTAAATTAAATCTGTCTGTTAATTTTAATAATTATTTTTTCGATTTGAATAATAAATAAATGGATATAAAAATATATTTTAGAAAAGAACGATTTGATTTTTCTTATAGCATTTTTGACTGGATAATATCAATTACGGTCTTCAGGTTTAAAAATTATTATTATTTATATTTTCGGTTATTATTGATTCAAGGATTATTGATATTTTCAAGTTATTATGCAATTATTTTATTATGACAAAAATTGTTTAAACTCATATATTGTATGTTGTACGAATCTTCTACAAATACACGTGTATATCTTTTAATCTACGAGAATATAAGTAGTACAGGTATATTGACATATGTTTTGATAAATATTGGCATATATTGGAATCAATTACGACCTTCTGGTATAAAGAGTACGGATATTATTGATGTTTTCAATTTATTACGTCATCTCTTTTATTTTGGCAAATATTTTTGAGACGCATATTGTAATACGGGTAATCTTCTACTAACACATTGGCATATTTTCTGATCTGCGACAATATAATTAGTACGGGGTTGCATATATTCATTCAATTCCTATTTTTTCTTCTGTAAATTTGCTTACAAAAGGGGGCAGGTTGTTTTATTCTTCAGGTCTGATCGTGAAGATAATTTTGCATAGTGAGAACATATATTCTTAAACTTCTCTTTAGGAGCAATAAACTTAATATTTTAACAGAATTTGCACATGATTGCGAACTTTAAGTTTCTTTAAATTATACACTCCGTACGAATAACGGGTGTGCTGTTAGTGGTTAATAAATTTTAACATTTTAGGAGGATATATCATGTTGCTCGGCATCGCAATTAAATTAAATGTGTTTGTTAATGTTTTTATTATTTTTTTTCGATTTAAATAATAAATAAATGGATAAATGGATATAAAAGTATATCTTATGAATGGACGGTTTGATTTTTCTTTTAATTATATTAATTGCTGACTGCGTACATCAATTTCATTTATTTTGGCAAAGAGTTTTTAAGCTTATATCGTATTTAGCTACTAAACTCATATATTGTGTTTAGCCAATAAATTCATATAGCCGATTGTTGAAACAGAAAAAGAATAGAGCGGGTATATCTTCTAATACAATTGTAGTGTTTTCATTTAGTATATTGAAACGGGATAAGAAAGTTTCATTCAGATCTGCAAATTCAAAGCTACGAATTTGGAGGGATATCGCTAATTTGACAACTTTTCTTAAACTTTGCCAAATTGACGGAAATGTCGCCAAATTGATATAAAGGACACACAAACAGCTGCCATAAACCTTCGGGTTGGTCGTGTGGCTTGGGTCTTCTACATATCAATGATTTTTTTTTTTTTTGTTTTGTTAGAAGAGAGTACTGAAATGATGTTTGGTTAGAATTTATCTGTCAGACCAACTATCCTACTTAGTAATACATTTAGCGCATTTTTAAAATGTCACCAAATTGATAAAAATGTTTTCAAATCTATAAAAATATCTTGAAATTGATAAAATTGCGCTACATAAATGATATTAATTGTTTTTTGTCAGGGGATAGTATTGTGATGATATTTCGTCAATTTGTCGCAAAGTGGAACTGTCAGTTCTACAGTCCCACTTGGCGATAAATTTGGCGATTTTTTAAAATTTCGCTAATTTGACGAAACTGACGCTAAATGTTCCATAGAAATATAACTATTTAGACGATATTTTTTCTACCAATTTATTTGAAGCAAATGATATCATGTCGCTTAGCAACGGATTTAAATCCAATGTGTTTATGCGGCAGACGATTTTTATTAAATCCTTTCCGATTTGAATAATGAAGATATGTATATAAAATAAATTTCATTGCCATTTCATTTTGGACTGGATAATATCAATTATACTCTTCAGGTTTAAACATTATTATTATTGATATTTTCCGGAATTATTGATTCAGGGATTATTAATATTTTTAAGTTATTACGCCATTGTTTTATTGCGGCAAAAATTGCTGACACACGCATATTGTACGTTGTACGAGTAATTTTCTAGGAATGCACGGGTATATCTTCTAACCTACGAGAATATAAGTAGTACAGGTATATTGGCATATATTTTGACATATATTGGCATATATATTGGAATCAAGTACAGTCTTCTGGTATGAAGATTAAGGGGATTAATTATATATTCAATTTATTACGTCGTCTGTTGTATTTTACCAAAAAACATTTGTGACTCATATTGCAAAACGGGTAATCTTCTACTAATAATCGGACATTATAAGTAGTACGTGTATATCTTCCCATATAATTTTAGCACTTTAATTTTGACATATATTGGAATAAATGACTGTCTTCAGATTTAAAGATTACGGGTTTATTGGTATTTTCAATTTATGCATGTAATCTACTAATACAGGTTATATTTTCTAATATTCGCGTATATAATTAGTACGGGTCCCATACAATTTTAACGCTTTTATTTTGCATATATTGATTCAATTCCATATTTTTTTTTATATTTGCTTACATATGGGGTCCAAGATGTTTTATTCTTCAGATATGTCCATGAAGATAATTTTATATAGCGAGAACAGAGATTCTTAAACTTCTTTTTAGGAGCATTATATTAAATATTTTAACAGAATATTTTGATTAAACATGTCATTTAGTATACTATAAGAATTTGGGCATGATTATGAATTTCAAGTTTCTTTATATTATATACTCCGTACGAAGAACGGGTAGGCTGCTAGTAATGTTTAAATCTGAAGATCATAATTGATATTATCCAGTCAGAAATACGATGGCAATGAAATTCATTTTATATACATATCTTCATTATTAAAATCGGAAAATCTATATAAATGAAATTGAAAATCTGTCTGTCTGTCTGTCTGTCTGTCTGTCTGTCTGTTTATCCCATCATCACGGGAGAACGGCTGAACCGAATTTGATGAAATTTTGTGGGTAGCCTAGAAATAGCCCCACTTAAAATTTAGTCCATGTTTGAAGTTTCCATAACCAGTGGTTCTCGAGATATTAGTGAAAAACGGAACTTTATCCAAGGAGATCTAATCTCTAACTCCGTGGTTTATCAAAACGGAAAGGATGAAAATCGTTTGTTTAAAACGTCAACGTGAATTAAAACTTCATTTCTGAGCTTAGTGCAGGATTTTTGCATTAATTAGTCACTATCTGAAAGCATGAATTGTTTGAAACATGAATTTTAATGGAAAATCTAACTCCATGGTCAAGCATTTACTAAACAATGGAGAGTATAAAGAAATCAAAATGGTTATTATTTTTGCATTTTATGGAGAAGAGATCAAAATGGTTATTTAATTTCGCAGTTTATGAGGAAGATTCTTTATTATATTATGTTGCTCAGCAACGCAATTAAATTAAATGTGTTTCTTAATATTTATTATTATTTTTTCTATTTGAATAATAAATAAATAGATGTATAAATATATTTTGTAAATGAACGGTTTGATTTTTCATTTAATTATATTAATTACGGACTACGTACATCACTTTCATTTGACAAAGAGTTTTTAAGCTTTTATATTGTGTCTAGCTAATAAACTCATATTGTGTTTATCAATAAACTCATTTATCCGATTGTTGAAACAGAAAAAGAGTAGAAAGGGTATATCTTCTAATACAATTTTAGTGTTTGCATTTAGTATATACAAACGGGATCAGGATGTTTTATTCTTCAGATCTGCAATTTCAGAGCTACGAATTTGGCGGAATATCGCTAACTTCGCAACTGTTCTTAAACTTTGCCAAATTGACGGAAAAATCGCCAAATTGCTAAAAACGACGCAAATCAATGAAATGAAATTCGTTTTTTTAGAAGACAGTACTAAAATGATGTTTCGGTAGCATTTGTGGGATAGTCTATCCATCCTACTTAGTAACACATTTATCGAATTTTTAAAATATCACCAAGTTGATAAAAATGTTTGTGAATCTATAAAAATGTCATGAAATTGATAAAATTGCGCTTAATAAATGAAATTAATTGTGTTTTGTTAGGGGATAATATTATGATGATGTTTCGTCAATTTGTCGCAAAATGGGACTATCAGTTTTACAGTCCCACTTGGCAATAAATTTGGCGATTTTTTAAGTTATCGCTAAATTGAAGAAAATATCGCCAAACCTTTCATAGAGATAGCATTATTCACACGATATGATTTCCATCAATTTATTTGAAGCAACTGATATCATGTCGTTTAGCAATGGATGTAAATCCAATGTGTTATGTGGCATACGATTTTAATTAAATCTTTTCCGATTTGAATAATAAAGATATGTATATAAAATAAATTTCATTGGCATTGCATTTTTGACTGGAAAATATCGATTACGGTCTTCAGGTTACACATTATTATTATTGATATTTTCGGGGATTATTGATTCAGGGATTATTGATACTTTCAAATTATTATACCATTGTTTTATTATGACAAAAATTGTTGAAACTCACATATTGTACGTTGTGCGAGTAACCTTCTATAAATGCACGTGTTATCTTCTAATCTACGAGAATATAAGTAGTACAGGTATATAGGCATATATTTTGATATATATTGGCATATATTGGAATCAATTACGACCTTCTGGTATAAAGATTACGGGGATAATTGAAATTTTCAATTTATAATGTCATATTTATTTGTTTTATTTCGGCAAAGATTTTTTAGACTCATATTGTAATAAGGATAATATTCTACTAACATACAGACATATTTTCTAATCTGCGACAATATAAGTAGTCGGGGTATATATATATATATATATATATATATATATATATATATATATATATATATTCCCATATAATTTTAGTGCTTTCATTCTGGCATATATTGGAATCAAATACGGGTTTATTGATATTTTCTATTTTCAATTTATACATGTAATCTACTAATACAGGTTATATCTTCTAATATTCGCGTATATAAGTAGTACGGGTCCTATACAATTTTAATGCTTTCATTTTGCATATATTGATTCAATTCCTTTTTTTTGTAAATTTGCTTTCGAAAGGGGCCAGGATGTTTTATTTTGCAGATCTGCCCGTGACGATAATTTTGCATGATGAGAACAGATATTCATAAACTTCTCTTTAGGAGCAAAAAATTTAATATTTTAACATAATTTGCATATGAATCTGAATTATAAGTTTCTTTATATTTTATACTCCGTACGAAGAACAGGTATGCTGCTAGTCTATATAAATAAAAATGAAAATCTGTCTGTCTGTCTGTCTGTCTGTTTGTCCCGTCATCACGGGAGAACGGCTCAACTGAATTTGATGAAATTTTGTGGATAGCCTAGAAATAGTCCAACTTAAAATGTAGTCTATGGTTGGAATATTCACGACCAGTGGTTCTCGAGATATTAGTAAAAAACGAAACTTTCGTTTGTCTCATCATCACGAGAGAACGGCTGAACCGAATTTAATAAAATTTGGTGGGTGGCCATGAAATAGCCCCCCATAAATTTTGCCCAAGTTTCGAGTTTCTAAGACCAGGGGTTGTCGAGATATTAATGAAAAACGGAACTTTTTTTATAGGACTTCTACTCTCCAACTCCGTGGTTTATCCAAACGGAAAGGATAAAAATCGTTTGTTTAAAACGTCAAAGGGAATTAAAACTTTATTTTTGAGTTTGATGCAGGATTTTTTGCATTAAATAGTCACTATCTGAAAGCATGAATTGTATGAAACATGAATTTAAATGGAAAAATCTACCTCCATGTTTTATATTTCGCAAGCTTTTACTCAACGATTAGAAGTATAAAGAAATTAAAATGGTTATTTAATTTCGCATTTTATGAGGAAGATTTTATCTTATATCATGTTGCTCGTCAAAGGAATGGAATTAAATGTGTTTGTTAATGATTATTATTATTTTTTCGATTTGAATAATAAATAAATGGATATTAAAATATATCTTATAAATGAACGGTTTGATTTTTTTTAATTATATTAATTGCGAACTGCATACATCACTTTCATGTATTTTAGCAAAGAGGTTTTAAGCTTATATACTGTGTTTAGCTAATAAACTTATATTCTGTTTACCCTATAAATTCATTTATCCAATTGTTTAAACAGAAAAAGAGTAGAATGGGTATATCTTCTAATAATATTTTAGTGTTTTCATTTAGTATATACAAACTGGATCACGATATTTTATTCAGATCTGCGAATTTAGAGCTACGAATTTGGCTGGATATCGCTAACTTGGTAACTTTTCTTAAACTTTACCAAATTAGTGGAAATGTCTCCAAATTGATAAAAGTGACGCAAATCAATGAAATTAAATTTGTTTTGTTAAAAGAAAGTACTGAAATGGTGTTTCGTTAGCATTTGCCTGTCAGTCCAACCGCCCTACTTAATAATCCATTTAGCGAATTTTTAAAATGTCACCAAATCGATAAAAATATTTATAAATCCATAAAAATATTTTGAAATTGATAAATTGCCCTAAATAAACGAAATTGTGCTTTTTTAGGGGATAATATTTTGATGATGGTTCGTCAATTTATCGCCAAGTGGGACTGTCAGTTCTACAGTCGCACTTGGCGATAAATTTGGCGATTTTTTAAAATGTCGCCAAACCTTCATTAGAGATATTCAGACGATATTTTGACCACCAATTTATTTGAAGCAAATCATAACATGTCGCTTAACAACGGATTTAAATTTAACGTGTTTATGAGGAAGAAGATTTTTATTAAAACTTTTCCGATTTTAATGATGAAGATATGTATATAAAATAAATTTCATTGCCATCGTATTTTTGACTGGATAATATCAATTACGATCTTCATGTTTAAACATTATTATTATTGATGTTTTCGGGGATTATTGATTCAGAGTTTATTGATATTTTCAATTTCTCATGGCATTGTTTTATTGCGGCAAAAATTGTTGAAACTCATATATTGTAGGTTGTACGAGTAATCTTCTACAAATGCACGGGTGTATCTTCTAATGTAAGAGAATATAAGTAGTACATGTATATTGGCATATATTGGAATCAAGCCTTCCGGTATGAAGATCACGGGGATTATTGATATTTTTAATTTATTAAGTAATCTGTTATATATTGGCAAAAATTTTTCAAACTAAATATTATAATACGGGTAATCTTTTACTAACACTAGGACATATCTTCTAATCTATGACATTATAAGTAGTACGGGTTTATCTTTCCATATAATTTTAGCACTTTCATTTGGGCACATATTGGAATTAATTACTGCCTACTGGTTTAAAGATTACGGATTTATTGATATTTTCAATGTATACAAGTAATGTCATAATACAGGTTATATCTCCTAATATTCGCGTATATAAGTATTACGGGTCCCATACAATACGCTATTATATTGCATATATTGATTCGATTCCATACTTTTATAAATTTGCTTGTACAAAAGGCCAGGATATTTTATTCTTCAGATCTACCCATGAAGACAATTTTGTATAGTGAGAACAGAGATCCTGAGGTTTCTTTTTAGGAGCATTGTATTAAATATTTTAACAGAATATTTTGATTAAGCATGTCATTTAGTATACTATAGGAATTTGCACATGATTGTGAATTTTAAGTTTATTTATATTATATACTCCGTACGAAGAACGGGTATGCTGCTAGTCTATATAAATAAAATTGAAGATCTCTCTGTCTGTCTGTCTGTTTGCCCATCATCACGGGAGAACAACTGAACCGAATTTGATGAAATTTTGTGGGTAGCCTAGAAATAGCTCCACTTAAAATTTAGTCCATGTTTGGAGTTTCTACGATCAGTGGTTCTTGAGATATTAGTAAAAAACAAAATTTTCGCTTGTCTCATCATCATGGGAAAACGGCTGAGCCGAATTTAATGAAATTTTGTGGATATCCTTGAAATAGCCTCACATAAATGTAGTCCAAGTTTCGAGTTTCTAAGACGACGAAGGGTTGCTGAGATATTAATGAAAAACGGAACTTTTTCCTAGGAGTTCTACTCTACAACTCCCTGGTTTATCCAAACGGAAAGGATGAAAATCGTTTTTTTAAAACGTCAAAGAGAAATAAAACTTTATTTCTGAGTTTGGTGGAGATTTTTTGCGCTAATTAGTCACTATCTGAAACCATGAATTGTTTGAAACATGAATTTAAACGGAAAAATTTATCTCAATGGCTTATATTTTTCACAAGCTTTTACACAACGATGAAAAGTATAAAGAAACCAAAATGGTTATTTAATTTCGCATTTTATGAGGAATATTCTATCTTATATCATGTTGCTCGGCAACGAAATGAAATTAAATGTGTTGTTACTATTTATTATTATTTTTTCAATTTGAATAATAAATAAATGGATGTAAATATATATTTTATAAATGAACGGTTTGATTGTTCTTTTAATTATATAAATTGCGGACTGCGTACATCACTTTCATTTATTTTAGCAAAGAGGTTTCAAGCTCATATATTGTGTTTAGCTAATAAACTCATATATTGTGTTTACCCAATAAATTCATTTAGCCGATTGTTGAAGCAGAAAAATAGTAGAACGGGGGTATGTATCTTCTAATACAATTTTAGTGTTTTCATTTAGTATATACAAGCGATATCAGTATATTTTACTCCTCAGATCTGCAAATTCAGAGCTACGAATTTGGCGGAGAATCGCTAACTTGGTAATTTTTCTTAAGTTTGCCAAATTAGCGGAAATATCTCCAAATTGATAAAAATGATGCAATTCAATGAAATTAAATTTGTTTTTTTAGAATAGAGTACTGAAATGATGTTTCGGTAGCATTTGTCGGTCAGTCCATCCATTCTACTTAGTAACACATTTAACGAATTTTTTTAATATCACCAAATTGATAAAAATATTTGCAAATCCATAAAAATATCATGGAATTGATAAAATCGCGCTTAATAATTTAAATGATTTGTTAGGGGATAGTATTCTGATGATGTTTCGTCAATTTGTCGCAAAATGGGACTATCAGTTCTACAGTCCCACTTGGCGAAAAATTTGGCGATACATTTGGCGATTTTTATAAAATGTGGCTAAATTGACGAAAATGTTGCCAAACCTTCCATGGAGATCGCATTATTCAGACGATATGATTTCCATCAATTTATTTGAAGCAAATTATATCATGTCGCTCAGCAACGGATCCAATGCGGCATACGATTTTTATTAAATATTTTCCGATTTGAATAATAACAAGAAAGATCAATCAGGCTTAAAGCATTGATTATGAAACACTTTCCAACTTCAATGCAATTTTATTTAAACATGTCTAAAAAGCAATACATTCCTCGGTAATATTTTAAAACTTATCACAATATTACATTAATTTATTATATTTGAAACCTTAAACCTTCATCGAAAAAAATTAACTTCATTCAAATGACGGCATTAAAGTATAAATTGCCTGGTTTAAACATCTCTAAAATGTGATACATTCCTCGGTAATAATTTTAGAATTATCATAATACTACGATAATTTATTATATTTGAAAACTTCATCGAAAGCAACTGAAATCCATTCAAAGGACATCATAAAAAAATAACACGCCTGGCTCTCTCTATAAAAGCAACATTTCATTCATAAATAATTCCCCCATTCATGTCATTCATCACAATACACTATAATAATTTATTTTATTTAAAACTTAAGACCATTGAGCTGCAAGTAAGTAAACTCTATGCGTAAAACTTCATCGAAAAATATCGTCCTTCTCTTTCTAAAATCAATGAATTCATATCAGCTAAGCAGACTCCATGGACTAAATGATTTTGTGTTAAAGAATTACAGCGATTCTAATACAACTCATTCTACATATTTTGCTGTTTACATTTTACATAGGTGAGAAATAGGCTTAATAGTAGAAATAATCAAATTTGGAAGAGCATTTAAACTCACATATATTGTCATTGCGTTGTTTCAGTATGTAGATGCGCAGAATTTAGAGAATTTTGAAGTGGGTCATGTGATCGTTTCATATCATGGACACGTGATCGCATCATATAAGAGGTGTTATTATTATTTTAATTTTTATTTAAAAAACAACTGAATATATTTCGCTGAATTTTTTTTTATATATTTTATGGAACAATTGGAATATTGCCTAAAATTTTCGAAGCAATTTGTGAATTTTAAATCCGCTTAAAAAATGCTTGAAAAATTAGGTCCCATAGGGCTCAATGTATTCCATTTTTTCAACCCGGGTTCAATCCAAAACTAATTGGGTGATATTATTCATTTATATTCCCATAGGTCCTATAGACCGTCTGAACAACATACTAAAATTTCATTTTGATTAAGTCATTTTTACGGGAGTTATCGTGCTAACGGACGGACAGACAGACAGACAGACAGACAGACAGAGTGAACAAAGTCATAAACACTTTTCAACTTTGTTGTAAAGTGTTAAAAATATGTATATAAAATTAATTTCATTGCCATTGCATTTTTGACTGGATATTATCAATTACGGTCTTCAGGTTTAAACATCATTATTATTGATATTTTCGGGGACTATTGATTCAGGGATTATTGATATTTTCAAATTATTATGCCATTGTTTTATTATGACGAAAATTGTTGAAACTCATATATAGTACGTTGTACGAGTAATCTTCTACAAATGCACTGGTATATCTTCTAATCTTCACGAATATAAGTAGTACAGGTAAATTGGCATATATTTTGATATATATTGGCATATACTGGAACCTATTACGACCTTCTGGTATTAAGATTACGGGGATTTTTGATACTTTCAATGTATTACGTCATCTTTTATATTTTGGCAAATATTTTTGAGACTCATATTGCAATACGGGAAAGCCTTCTACTAACACACTGGTATATTTTCTAATCTGCGACAAAATAAGTAGTACGGGGTTGCATATATTGATTCAATTCCATTTTTTTTGTAAATTTTCTCACAAAAGGGGCCAGGATGTTTTATTTTTCAGATCTGTCCGTGAAGATAATTTTGCATACTGAGAACAGATATTCTTAAACTTCTATTTATGAGCAATAAATTTAATATTTTAACAGAATTTGCACATGATTTTGAATTATAAGTTTCTTTATATTATATACTCCGTAAGAAGAACGGGTATGCTGCTAGTATTTAATAAAAATCTTCTTCCTCATAAACACACATAATTTAAATCCGTTGCTAAGCGACATGTTATGATTTGCTTCAAATATATTGGTGGTCAAAATATCGTCTGAATAAAGCGACCTCTAATGAAGGTTTGACGGCATTTTAAGAAATCGTCAAATTTATCGCCAAGTGGCACTGTAGAAATGACAGTCCCACAAGGCGATAAATTGGCGAACCATCATCAAAATATTATCCCCTAAAAAACACAGTTTCATTTATTTAGCGCAATTTTATCAATTTCAAAATATTTTTATGGATTTACAAACATTTTTATCAATTTGGTGATATTTTAAAAATTTGCTAAAGACGGTTGGACTGACAGCCAAATGCTAACGAAACCCCATTTCGGTACTTTCTTCTAGCAAAACAAAATAAATTTCATTGATTTACATCGCTTTTATCAATTTGAAGACATTTCAATCAATTTGGCAACGTTTAAGAAATTTGCCAAGTTAGCGATATCCAGCTAAATTCGTAGCTCTAAATTTGCAGATCTGAATTAAATATCGTGTTCCAGTTTGTATATAATAAATGAAAACTCTAAAATATTATTATAAGTTTACCCGTTCTTCTCTTTTTCTGTTTCAACAATCGGATAAATGAATTCATTGGGTAGACAGAATATATGAGTTTATTAGCTAAATACAATATATAAGCTTGAACTTTGCCAAAATAAATGAAAGTGATGTACGCAGTTTGCAATTAATATAATTAAAAGAAACATCAAACTGTTTTTTTCTAAAATATATTTTTATATCCATTTATAAATTATTCAAATCGAAATAATAATAATAATTATTAATAAACACATTTAATTTTATTGCGTTGCGAGCAACATGTTATAAGTTAGAATCTTCCTCATAAATTGCGAAATTAAATAACCTTTTTGATTTCTTTATACTTTTCATCGTTGAGTAAAATCTTGTGAAAAATATAAGCCATGGAGGTAGATTTTTCCATTTAAATTCATTTTTCAAACAATTCATGCTTTCAGATAGTTGTTGTTGTTGAGACCCAGACCGTCCGACCTACCAGAAAGGTGTAAGGTAACTGTATGGACGGTCGGGAAGTGCCACCCAATTTAGACCGGAACCCAGTGGGGGAGGCATCCACAGGGACCGTACCCTCCTTCCCCTACCACCAACATGCTTTCAGATAGTGTAATTAGTATACATAAGTAGCGCAAAATATCTCCACCAAACTCAGAAAGAAAGTTTTATTTCTTTTTGATGTTTTAAACACACGATTTTCATCCTTTTCGTTTGGATAAACCACGGAGTTAGAGAGTAGAAGTCCTAGGAAAAAGTTAGGTTTTTCATTAATATCTCGACAACCCCTGGTCTTAGAAACCTGACATTTAGACAAAAATTATGGGGGGCTATTTGAAGGCTACCCACAAAATTTCATTAAATTCGGTTTAGCTGTTCTCTCGTGATGATGAGACAAACGAAAGTTTCGTTTTTTACTAATATCTTGAGAACCACTGGCCGTAGAAACTCCAAACATAGACTAAATTTTAAGTGGGGCTATTTCCAGGCTACTCACAAAATTTCATCAAATTCGGTTCAGCCGTTCTCTCGCGATGATGGGACAGACAGACAGACATATTTTCAATTTTATATATATAGACTAGCAGCATACCCGTTCTTCGTACGGAGTATATAATATAAATAAACTTAAGATTATCAATCATGTGCAAATTCCTATAGTATACTAAATGGCATTTTTAATCAAAATATTCTGCTAAAATATTTAACACAATGCTCCTAAAAAGAAGTTAAGAAGGCTGCTCTCGCTATTCAAAATTATCTTCACGGGTAGATCTGAAGAATAAAATATCCTGGTCTTTTTTGTAAGTAAATTTACAAAAAATATGGAACTGAATCAATATATGAAAAATAAAAGCGTATTGTATGGGACCCGTACTACTTATATACGCGAATATTAGAAGATATAACCTGTATTAGTAGATTACATGTATAAATTGAAAATATCAATAAATCCCTAATCTTTAAACCAGATGGCAGTAATTAATTCCAATATGTGCCGAAATGAAAGTGCTAAAATTATGTGGGAAGATAAACCCGTACTACTTATAATATCGTTGATTTGAAGATATGCCCTAGTGTTTGAAAAATATTACCCGTATTATAATATTTAGTCTCAAAAAAATTTTCCAATATATAACAGATTACTTAATAAATTAAAAATATCAATAATCCCCGTAATCATCAAACCGGAAGGCTTGATTCCAATATAAGCCAATATATGTCAAAATATATGTCAATATACCTGTACTACATATATTCTCTTAGATTAGAATATATACCCGAGCATTTGTAGAAGATTACTCGTACAGCGTACAATATATGAGGTTCAACAATTTTTGCCGCAATAAAATAATGCATAAGAAATTGAAAATATCAATAAACTTTGAATCAATAATTCCTGAAAACATCAATAATAATAATGTTTATACCTGAAGATCGTAATTCATAATATCCAGTCAAAAATACGATGACAATTTCACAATTTCATATATTTAGGGCAATTTTATCAATTTCAATATATTTTTATGAATTTATAAACATTTTTATAAATTTGGTGGCATTTTAGAAATTCGCTAAATATGTTACTAAGTAGGACGGTTGGACTGACAGAAAAATGCTAACGAAACACCATTTCAGTACTTTCTTCTAACAAAATAAAATAAATTTCATTGATTTACGTTATTTTTTTCAATTTTGGGGACAATTCAATCAATTTGGCAACTTTTAAGAAATTTGCCATGTTAGAGATATCCAGTCAAATTCGAAGCTCTGAATTTGCAGATCTGAATAAAATATCGTGATCCAGTTTGAATATACTAAATGAAAACACTAAAATGTTATTAGAAGATATACCCGTTCTATACTCTTTCTCTGTTTCAACAATTGGATAAATGAATTTATGGGGTAAAGAGAATATATGAGTTTATTATCTAAACACAATATATAAGCTTGAAACCACTTTGCCAAAATAAATGAAAGTGATGAACGCAGTTCGCAATTAATATAATTAAAAGAAAAATCAAACTGTTCATTTATAAGATATATTTTAATATCCATTTATTTATAACTCAAATCGAAAAAATAATAATAATCATTAACAAAGACATTTAATTTCATTCCGTTGCCGAGCAATATAAGATAGAATCTTCCTCATAAAATGCAAAATAAAATAACCATTTTAATTTCTTTATACTGTTTCATCGTTGAGTAAAAGCTTGTGAAAGAAAAACTATGGAAGTAGATTTTTTCATTTAAATTCATGTTTCCAACAATTCATGCTTTCAGATAGTGACTAATTATTGCAAAAATCCTTCACTAAACTCAGAAATACAGTTTTAATTTACTTTGACGTTTTAAACAAACGATTTTCATCTTTTCCGTTAGGATAAACCACGGAGTTGGAGAGTAGAACTCTGAGGAAAAAGTTCCGTTTTTCATTAATATCTCGACAACCCCTAGTTTTAGAAACTCGAAACTTGGACAAAATTTATGGGGGTCCATTTCAAGGCTACCCACAAAATTTCAGTAAATGCGGTTTAACCGTTCTCTCGTGATGATGAGACAAATGAAAGTTTCGTTTTTTACTAATATCTCGAGAACCACTGATCGTAGAAACTCCTAACATGAACTAAATTTTCAGTGGGGCTATTTCTAGGGTTTCCACAAAATTTCATCAAATTCGGTTCAGCCGTTTTTCCGTGATGAGGGGACAAACAGACAGACAAACAGACAGATAGACAGACAGACAGACAGACAGATTTTCAATTTTATTTATATAGAATATAAATGAAAGGTTTGATTTTTATTTTAATTATAATAATTGCGGACTGCGTACATCACTTTCCCTTATTTTGGCAAAGAGGTTTGAAGTTTATATATTGTGTTTAGCTAATAAACTCAGATATATTGTGTTTAGCCAAAAAATTTATTTAGCCAATTGTTGAAACTGAAAAATATTAGAACGGGTATATCTTCCAATACAATTTTAGTGTTTGTATTTAGTATATATAAAAGGGATCACGATATTTTATTCAGATCTGCAAATTTAGAGCTACGAATTTGGCGGGATATCGCTAACTTGGCAAATTTCTTAAACGTTGCCAAATTGACTGAAATGTCGCCAAATTGATAAAAACGACCCAAATCATTGAAATATATGTTTGGTTAGAAAACAGTACTGAAATTATGTTCCGTTAGCATTTGTCTGTCAGTTCAACCGTCCTACTTAGTAACACATTTAGCGAATTTTTAAAATATTTCCAAATTGATAAATTTTTTTGTAAATCGGTAAAAATATCTTGAAAATGATAAAATTGAGCTAAATAAACGAAAGTAATTGTGTTTTGTTATTGGATAGCATCATCATGATGTTTCGTCAATTTGTCGCTAAGTGGGACTGTCAGCTCTACGGTCCTACTTGGCGATAAATGTGATGACTTTTTAAAATGTCGTTAAATTGACGAAAATGTCGCCAAACCTTCCACAGAGATAGAATCATTCAGATGATATTTTTTCTTCCAATTTAATTGAAGCAAATGATATCATGCCGCTTAGCAATTGAATCCAAAATGTTCATGCGGCAGACGATTTTTATTAAATCTTTTCCGAATTGAATAATTAAGATATGTATATAAAATTAATTTCATTGCCATCGCATTTTTGACTGGATAATATCAGTTACATTCTTTAGGTTTAAACATAATTATTATTGATATTTTCGAAGATTATTGATTCAGAGGTTATTGATATTTTCAGGTTATTATGTCATTGTTTTATTACGGTAAAAATTATTGAAACTAATATTTTATACATTGTACGAGAAATCGTCTACAAATGCACGGGTATATCTTCTAATCTACGAGAATATAAGTAGTACAGGTATATTGGCATATATTGGCATATATTGGAATTAAGTACGACCTTCTGGTATGAAGATTACGGGGATTATTGATATTTTCAATTTATTACGTCATCTGTTTTATTTTGGCAATGATGCCGGCAAGTCCAGGCTTCGCCAGAACATATTTTGGACTGTCTCGGGCTGGACATTTATGGTTCTCCCCGTTTGGTATCGGATTTTATTAAAGTCGAAGGTTTTACTGATCTGATCTGACTCCGTCAGACCAGATGGGAGATTAGCAACAACAAGATTGTGAACAGCATCCTGAAAAACGGAGCATGCCATGGTCCTTACAACAGTTTGCGCCGATCGGATGGCCGAGGGGTCAGGGGCATGCGTTTTCGTCTAATCGCTGGATTGCCGGGTTGCGGGGTATCCCGCCGGCGGGCATGGATGTTGTCATGTCGAAGCCAAGTCAGACATGCGCTCTTCGGGGAGCCTCTATAAAAGTGAAGCTGCAATTCCTCTCCAATTCGCCATGGGATACCCTGGAGGGTCTTGTGGACTTGTTGCGTAAGCGCTCCTTCACCACGGGGGAATTAGTAACGAACAACAGTTTGCACGAAATAGCGTGGCACATGTGCGATGATGTGCAATGATGTACATCTGAGAGGGGGGGACCCACCCTATGGACCCACCCTATGTTCCCTATATTATTCAAACTTCATCCATCATAGAGCAAATTTAAAGTTACCATTTGATTAAAAGTGATGCCCTCTATGAATTAATGTGCAACGAATTTTCTCAAGAGCCATCTTCATATCTGAATGCACATAAACTCTAAAATTTTTAACTACAACGCCCGATTTTGACGTCACAAATTAATTCTAGACTCCCAAATTAGTCCAAATATAAATTTTCGCCAAACCCGATCTTTATATCCGGAGATATTAAATATTCCAAAATGTGTAAATTTCAGGGGTCAGCTCCATATGGAAAACATCAGTTTCAAGTGTGAAATATCGTTGATTGACTACAACTATTCAAATATAATGGGTCATTTGGTATTTTACGGAGGACGTCACTGGTTTATTCTGATATCTCATCTTGTTTTGGAGAACGTAAAACCCTCTTTAATAATCGTCTTATGGGATTTTAAAATAGTCAAATTAACGGGCAGATTAGGCGAATGATAGAATCAGCACATTATAATAGCATTCGAATATGTTCAAGTCGTGAGATTTGAATCATTTATTAGATATTTTAACGATGTCTAATGGTTCTTAGTTTGTTGTAATAACTGTCATACTAAACCGTATAAATATAAAAATGAGTATTTTGATGCAAAGCTACGTTTTATGGTTATTAACATCACATAATTTCATTTTTTATTGTTATTCTATTATACATTTTTGCATATTTAGTATTTTCTTATAAATATTTTATTATCATATATTATCACATAATTTTGTAATCGATATCAACTTGCATAACTTCAGCACTATTATTTAATAATAATAGTAATTAATAACGCATCATTAGCTGCTATACAATTTAATTTGTAACTATACAAGTTTCAACCCTTCACCTTCCATAATTCGAAACAGTTCCGGAATTACGTTGAATAGGCTGCATAATTACTACACATCGTCTAAAAACTGTTCTTAAAACTGGGTAAAAAGAAATGACCGTTATATTAAATAAATATTAAATTTAAATTAATATATATTTTTTTAAATTAGTCTTTTTTTGCAACTAATTTACGACCCCCAAAAAATCATCGTAATTATAAGTATTTAGACATAGCGAAAAGATTACAGAGAGGAAAAAGCTGAAATTTTACATACTTTTACAAAACGTCTTCAGGAATCGATTGCCATTATGTCATATTTTGTTCGAATATTAATTTCATAATTCATATTTCATACAAAGAAAAATAAAATAAAAGGAAAATTACGTAATTGTGTATGGATTGCTTAATAGTAACGTAATACAAATAAAAATCAACGCGAGAAGATATTTATTATGATATGATAGAATATAATGATATGCGAGAAGAAATGAATAAAAGTTTGGGAAACTAATTTAACATTAGGAGCACGAAGCTTTGCATACTTATAATGCGGAAACACTGCATCCAAATGAGTTGAAATTTGGTGTTATAGGCTGAATGTTAGTCTAGATTCGAAATATGTTGTCAAACGTGGGTGCTGCTATCGGAGTTTATGATCGTTTTATATGAATACGGTCCCTTATACAAATTTTATTCATAAGACGTTGTAAAGGGCATTATTCCAAATCGAATGATATCTCCGAATTTTCTCTACAATAAACGAGGCTCGAAGGACAATGGCTGGGAAATTTATCCCTTAGATGTATCTATCTACTTAATAATCTTATTGTAATGAAGTGGTAAATAAATAAGACTAGCTGTAGTCTAACATCGCATATTTTCAAATACCCTGATAAATATTAACTATTATTGCAGTGGGGCGTAAGTATCCATGGTGTACTATATGCAGCAGTAAATAGGAGGTTTTAATTTTCAAAACATAACGCAATATAAAGTACAGATTAATTTTGAATTTAATGAATTGTTTCAGCAGTGAATTATTGGAGTTAATTGCTTTAGCAGCTATTAAGTCGTTAACTCAACAAATTAATTAATTCATAATTTAACATTTTGCATCACAGTAAGGCTAAAACAGTAATTACAGTGGATATAAAAAACTGTTTGTTAAATTGGTCTAGATCTACTTGTTTAGATATGCCGTTTTAGTACACTTTGACTATATATTTTCGATGGAAGACACTCACATTACAAATACCAGCATCCATAGAACAGACTCAGCATAGAATAGCCAATATCTACAATGGTAAAAAAAGTTGCTATAAGATACAATTTTTATGAAATTCTATGGCAACTGGCAATCTCAGTACTTCCACGTGGCTGATATATAATACATATACAATTTATCTAAGGCCACACGAATTTGCAAATGCAAAGTTCACAAAACACACCTATATGGGACGTTCCTAAAATTATGGAAGACATTTCTATTGCAGATACGAGCATTCATGGACCGGTGTCGTGCTTAATAATAAGCATGAAACTAGTCCAAGGATGCTAGTATCTGCAATGAATGTGTCTTCCTTATTTTGGGGAATGCTCGTTTATATGAGTATTTGTGTTTTATATATTTATTACTTCTTGAAGTGATGCTTTTTGCTGTTTATTATTAATTTCATTATTTAAACACAATTCGATAACATGTCTTACAAGTTGTGCAAAAGTATATCTATGCACATTAAACCGAATTAAGTGTTTCAACAGCTTTACATTTATCTCAGACTATACAATTAGATGTGCATTTCGAAACTGGAAGATATTTATTTTAAGTATAGAAGGAAGATCCCAAAAACCTGTTATTTTTCCACGTATAAATCAAAAGCTTTAAAAATAATTCTGACGCGTCAATTTATTTTCAAAATATGAGTAGGGTCGTTTTTATCTTCATCTTATCTGCGATGCAGCGTAGAAGGATGAAAGCATAACGCTATTTACGGCATTCGAAATATTTCACTGCCACCCTCCCGTCCCTATATTTTCACCGAACATGTATTCCCTAAAAATTCATCGAATTCACAAAAAAAGCCCGCGAAATCGATCTCCATCTTATATATATATTTTTTCTTTTCTTCTTTCTCTGGACGGTCCGAGAGCGCTAAAGAAAAGGGAGTGCGAAGGGAAGGGCAAAAAATGATTACCTAGACGTCAAAAATCCGACAGCGGTCGATTACTGGATTTGATCTAGCAGATCATTTTGCATTCTATGCACTTCCCGCAGGGATCTGCGAATCTCGCTGCAAAGGTACACATGTAAAAGCCACAAAAGCAAGCAGAGTACATCAATCTCGGCAAAATATTGAGTTCCCCTATGCAATAAAATATTGGCGTTGGCGGGTGGGCTCAGGGAAACGAAGCATTCACACACACACAAACGAGGTACGGAGGGTGAGGGGTGTGCTGCGTTAGAGTGGTCACTAGAGCGATGAGTTATTGCAAGAGCATATATGAAATCTTCGCGACACTTTATTGGCTAGTCGTGGTCTCAATTTTCAGTTCTCGCTAGCTGACTCGAAAGGAAACGGTGGATTCAAAGGGACTCAGAGAGATAAATGGGGAGAAGTTTATAAAAGATACATTTTTCTTTCCTTATGAAGAAAAAGGGATACGAAGGGGTTAACGTGTATTCGGCCATCAGCTGGCGCTTTGTGTGTCTGTATTAAGTATAATGTTATGAAGCCCTAGTAGTAAACAATATTGTGTCAAATTGTATAACTTATCGTGTTGTTAGAAATACGTATTTCTAATGTAACGCCCATATTGTGGATGCACTGGCATTACAATATTATTACGCCAATATTGTTGCTATATTGTAAATATTTCCAATATTTAAGGATACATTGGTAGTAAATGCTAGCTAAATGTTGATATGATGATATTAACTTCAAATAGGGCCCCTCTAATAAGGTTAATATTTGAAGTCAATATTGATCTAATACTGTCAAAATGTCCAAATTTTCATATTGATCCCCCAATATTGGCTCTCTATAAGCTTCCAAGATTGGCATTTTTGATATATTGACTTGATATACTTTATGCACTCGAAATATGTATTTAAACAATGACCACAAAATTAATAGTCACATTGAAAATAACTAGTAAGCTAACATAAAGTGGCATTATCACATTTGTTTTAAATTGCGAATGTGGTAATAAAAGGCAATACGTGTTTTAAACGGTAATGTTGTGTCAGCAAGTTTCTTCAGTTTCGACAAAATATGCATATGCAAAAATTGTCCCACTGTGATGAAGCTAATTTCAATTTGGGTAGGCGTTTTTATATATGTATGCTAAATAAGTGTAGAACTTATCTAAAAAGGAGTATATAATTTAAACCTTATGAATTTTTTTTGCTTATATATATAGTGCTCTGTTATTATAGTCAAATTTGGGTATTTATCTTATTTATATTACTTATTTTGGGTATTCTGAAAAGTTAACAATCTTATAAATATACGTGGGATAATGAATGTGGGTGTTAGGATAATGTTTATGATGTTAGAATGAAGTGTCTATAAACCGTCATGATGGGCTTTTTGCCAAAGGATAAATATTTTAAAGTGATTAAAACCAATGTCATTTGAGATTGTGAATCTTGCCTTATAAATTTGTGTTTAACATAACAAAGGACATAAATATTCGCATAAAAATTGTTTTTTTTATGTTGTGTTAAGATGGAATAGCATATTAGAATAGCATAAGAATGGCATAAAATACTAAACTCATAATACCCTAAAAATATACACTAATTTCAGTGTGAAAATGTGGGAAAAGTACAAGTATTAAGCAAATTCACATTCAATTTAAAATGTTCATAACTATTTCTAATTGTATATTAGATCAAAAAAAATCTGATGTGAGCAACACAAGACTTTACTTATATAATGCAATGAATTTACTACATTTACAGTTAAAAAAATGTTATTCCTATAGTTGATACTTATATTCCTTTCAAGATATTGAATTTTCTTCAATTAGTCGTCATTTTTACTGACTTAACGTCAGTTTTATCCATTTGGCGAGATTTTCGTTAACTTGGCAACATTTAAAAATGTCGCCAAGTTGACTGCATTCCACTAAATTTGTTGTCAAAATCTCGCCAAGCACTAGGAAGGAGAAATAGGCTATTCATACAGCAGATAAATGAATATTGGCGTTCAAATACAAAGTATTTCTCAAAGTATTACTCAAAAGTATTACTCAAAGTATATTTTCTCATGAATGGAACGAGCTAGATCAATGAGAATGATTTCACCCAATTTATCGCATGATATTACATATGAAAAGCAAACATGTTTCTCAACAGTTAATTTTTTTTAATTTATGGGATTTTTTTGATAAATTTATTTGGAGAATGTGCAATATCTCGAAAACGTTTCATGCTAGCGTTCTAAAGTTAATGTCAATCGTTTCCTCACGAAAAATTGTATAAAAAATGTCTATTTGCGTAACTTTATTAAAGGATTTGATTTTTTGATGATTTTTTCAAAATTTCACTCGAAAATTTAGGGGGTTCTGAGCATTCAATTGTGTATTAAAACGATAGGCTTCCAGTATATCTGGATTGTGATTTTTGTACCAAATTTCATTCGAATCGCTCCATTTGTCCGTGAGATATCGTCTCCACAAACTCACTCACACACACACACACACACACACACACACACACACACACACACACACACACACACACCGCCTCAAAAATGTTCGATTCGTGATCAAGGTTGCTTGAAACGTGCTCTCCCGTCGAAAACTCGAATTCGAATTTTCGACCCCGTCACAATGCTTTCCTTATACATTATGTATATAAGGAAAGTAAAAATTCATATTTTTAATATATATATAAAAAATAATAATAACATAACTTATACATGTTTAATCTTATCTGATTAAAGAAAAAAACTAATCTAATCTGTAAAATACGCATGAGACAAAAATATGCAGATTAGGAAAATCTTTTGAGTTATAAAGATTCTTATAAATAACATCACTTTAATTAATACCACAATACAAATGACAAAAATATTAACTATTTAAATGAACTCTTAATTAACCTCACTACAGTAAAGTTTAACCAATAAGCAAAGCAGAAAGAACACATCTTTATTATGAAATCCCCTAATGAAAAATAGGACTGAAATAATTATCACATTTCAAACTGAAAATAATTGTTGGATTCGAATGTGGAATTTCCGAGTAAAACAGTGAAGATATAATAATTAATATGAATTCTTAACGATAAATGCTCGAATGTTTTGAACAAGTTCAGATTGAGTTGCGTGAAAGATGGGGATATAAGATATAATGAGAAATAATGGACTCATATCTCTAGAGAGATGCTACATTTAATCTCTGCATCCTCGAAGAATACAGTAGTATTAACCCTTACAGGAATTAGCTACAGAAAATTTGAGTAAGTTTTGCTCAGCGTTGGAGTTTTATCTATTAGTTTTAAGAGAAAACATTCACCTGGAAACTTCCCAGAGCTGCTAAGTCCATTGTAGATTCTGAAACAAGACTAACAATGTGTTTAACAAAAATAAGGAAATAGTAAAGAAGTTTAAAATGGATATGCTGAGTAAGTAACATTTTCATACGAAATGAATTGAGAAAAATCTGATAAATAAATTGGTAATTCAAGTGATATTCGAATGCCTATGCTAAATTATAACTGGAACATTTTAATTTTCTAGGAATTCTACAAAACGATATGTTGACTTTATGTAGTAAAAATGTGATAATATACTACCATAACTACTATTGACTGTGGTTGAATAAAATGTACGGCAAACCCTCGAATAACACGGTAATTGAATTACACGTAAAATCGTATAACATGGTCAAAAATTCCTGCAAACCTCGAATAACACGGTACTCCCTTTCCTTAAAATTGTTAAATGTTTCCTTTTTAGCAATTATAAGAAGAATTATTTTTCTCATTTAACTAAAATTTTGTAAGTTAACAATATACAAGTACTCCGCAAGCTATATCATTATTTATTGTTGTTTTCAATGGTGACCTCATACGAATTCAGGTTATTAGCAAGACCAGAGTGAAATTTATTTATACAAACGTACATTAACTGTACATAATTACCGTACATAACATAAAAGTGTGTGACTATAGTTATTCATAAAAGTAAGTTAGAAAATAAAGAAACGCCATTTTCTAGTTTCAATGAGCTTAAGTACTCTATATTCCATATTTTGTTAGTTTATTTATGCAGCGATATATAGGTATTTATTTATTATTGATCATGCATGTTAAGTATACATTAAAATTAAGGTTACTTTATATATATATATTAAATAAATTCAGCTTATGCACATGCTACAACAACCTTATACAATTCATTAAATATTATTTATTTGTTTATGTTAGTCTTTATTAAGTGCTGAGAGTATTATGTCCTTAGAGTAAATCCTTTCATTTTAACAAAATTAATTCTAGCCCATAAGACACATTCTACCTTGAATTACAAAATATGTCTTACTTTTTACCTACGAGTATAAAATTCAATAACATGATGTCAATAATCTCTTGGGATCGATTGGGGAAAATTCACTTCAAAGTTAGCACTTATCTAACGATATTATGAAGTAATTTATAGCGTTTCTTGAATTTTCTTAAGTATTTAGATAAGACACACGTACACATGCAAATAAAATTTCCTTTTCAAAAAGAATAATAAGTTATTAAATGTGATATAGAAGCTTTTATATTTCAGTAAACATGCATTTGAATTGTTAGAAATTTTTGTTTACATTTCAAACATCTTTGAGATTTTATTCCACTTCTATCTGTATTCTTGATTTGCATAAATACCTTTAGTAAAATTATTCGGATCAAGCGTTTGAAACAAACACATTTTAATTAAAGTTAGTAAATAGAGAATTTTCCCACATATTCTGGTTGCAAATGATAATTACATCACCCTCCTTTTCATTGTAGAGCTCTGCTTTTTTATATTATAGAATAGGTTGTTTAACGTTTAGAAAAGAAGTAAAATTCAGTAAATTGAAGTAACAGTTGAAATGTAAAAGCAATCTCATCATCACTTAATCTATGTAAATTTTATAGAGTAGGATGTTTAACGTTTAGAAAGGCAGTAAAATTCAGTAAACTGAAGTAACAGCTGACTTTTAACAGCAATCTCATCATTACTCAATCTATGTAAATAAAATAAAAAATATGTCTGCTTATTTATTTGTTTGTTTGTGTGTGTGTGCGTGTTTGTCTCATCATCACGGGAAATTGCTGAACCGAGTATGAAGAATATTTTGGGGTGAACTCGCAATAGCCCCACTTACAATTTAGGCCATGTTTTGGATTTCTCGGACCATTAGTTATCGCGATATTCCTACAAAATGCATTATTAAACCTCCCATTGAGATAGCATTATGCGGACAATTTAGCAGATTTTTTGAAAAAAAATGATATCATGATGCTAATCAACGGAATTAAACCCAATTAATTAATACAGCAGTAAATACTTTTTATTCAAATGATAAAAAATGTATGTAATTAAATTTTATAGGAATTGTATTTTTGATTAGATTCAATCAAAATACAATTTGTCTTTTGTTTTTAAGAATGCGGGGATCATTGATAATTTCTAATTCTTAGGTCATCAGTTTTATTTCAGCAAAATAATTTTTAAATCCATGTATTGTATTATGGGTATATATTTTAATATATGGGTATGGCATTCTAATCTACGAAAATATAAGCACTACGACTATAATTTTTAATTGACGAGAATATAAGCAAGAAGGATTAATCATGCATAAAGTATTGATTATGAAACTCTTTCTAAATCAAATGCAATTTTATTTAAACAACTCTATTTTGTATACTTATTAGAATACTAATTAAGCTCTGTTGCAGAAATAATCGAAGTTCAGTGATCATTTAAAATAAAAAATACTATAATTGCGTAAGCACAGAATATGAAAACACAGATATTATGCAAAAATAAAGCGGTTTTAGGACGGATGCAACACTAAATATACATACAAGAAAGATCGATCATGTATAAAGCATTGATCATAAAACACTATCCAACTGTAATGTTATTTAAACATCTCTAAAATACGATACATTCCGCGATGATATTATTTTAATTATCACAGAACTACAATAATTTAATTTACTTGGAAAATTAAAACAATGGAGGTAAAAGTACGTTCTAACTCCATGCTTAAAACGTCATTCAAACTTTATTCAAATTACGTCATCGAAATATAAATCGTTCGCGTTCAGAATGTAAACGCAGTCAGTATTCCATTCATACACTTTTAGTGCAGACTCCAGAGTTAAATAATTTTGCGAAAAAAAATTTAGTAATTCTTATACAACTTATCTTACAATCACTTGTTTACATTTTGCTTTCATTAACGTTAGGCCGCGTTGTAGAAATAATCAAAGTTTGACGATCATTTAAACTCAAATATATTGTAACTGTATTGGGGCACAATATGGATGCACAGAAAAAACGGAAAAATAAAGGGGTTTTAGAAAGGATGCTGCACTAAATATAAATTAGAACTAAAAAAGAACTAAAATATCTAAGAACTTTATCTAAGAACTTTAAATTTTAACACAAAATGGATGCGATATTTCATTTTGAAGTGGCTCACGTGACCTATTCATATTATATGAGTGTCATTATAATTTAAATTTTTATTTAAAAACTACCGAAAATATTTTGCTGAAGTTTTTTACATATTTTATGGGATAATTTGAATATTTCCTTGCATTTTCCAAGCAATTTGTGAATTTTAACGTCGATTAAAAAATGTTTGAAAAATTAGGTCCCATAGGGTTCAATGTATTTCATTTTTCCAACCCGGGTTCAATCCAAAACTAATTTGGTGATATTAGTCATTTACATTTTCAAATGTTCCACAGAATGTCTCAACAACATAATAAAATTTTATTTTGATAAAGCCATTTTTACGGCAGTCATCGTGCGAAAGGACAGATAGCCAGAATGAAGAAAGTCACTTTTCAACTATGTTGTAAAGCGTTAATAAAATGAATATATCTTCTAATTCAACTTTAGCGCTTTTATTTTGGCGTATATTGATACAATTTCATATTTTTTGGAAATGTGTTCAAAAATTTTAGCAGGATTCTTCAGATCTGACTATGCAGATAATTTTGTATATCGGAAACATAGATACTTAAACTTATTTTTAGGAGTATAATTGAATTATTTTGAAATAATGTTTTGAATGACAATACTATTTAGAATACTATTGGCATTTTTATATGATTGTAATTTTTAAGTTTCAGTATAGTGCATATTCCGTACGAAGAACTGGTATACTATTAGTTTGTGATACAGATAAGTAGTCATTGTAATACATGCAACAAATAATTTTGAGAACAATTTTATGTAATTCTTGCCATGAATTGCATATGAATTTTACTTATATGTGTTCAAAGTAAATATATGGAAGTCAAATAGTTAACTCAATTTATACATTTCTAATTCACTGTATACAGCACTAGAGTTCATCTTTCGTATGCAATGTTCGTATCCATTTTCAATCATTTGGTAAATGCCGTTTAACCAAAGTTTCAATTTTAGCCTCAAATTATGAGAGCAAAGTATGTAAAAAAATTAAAATATATATTTTTGAAATGTAGTTGCCAATTGTTTCGTAGAAAATTAAGATTATGGAATATTAGTCGGTATTTATTAAAATCGATTTCTTCATAACTCGTGTTTAACACTTTATAACATAGTTGAAAAGTGTTTATGACTTTGTTCATTCTGTCTGTCTATCTGTCTGCTCATTTGCATGATAACTTCCGTCAAAATGACTTTATCAAAACGAAATTTTAGTATGTTATTCTGACAGTCTCTGAGACCTATAGGAATATAAATGAATGATATCACCCAATAAGTTTTGGATTGAACCCGGGTTGGAAAAATGAAAAATACATTGAACCCTGTGGTACCTAATTTTTCAAACATTTTTTAAAACAACCTAAAATTCACAAATTGCTTCAAAAATTTTAGAAAATATTCAAATTATCCCATAAAATATATGAAAAAAATTTCAGCAAAATCTATTTAGTAGTTTTTTTAAATAAAAATTAAAATAATAATTACACCTTTTATATGAAGAGATCACGTGACCATTATATGAAGAGATCACGTGGCCTACTTCAAAATAAAATATGGCATCCATCTTGTATCAAAATCGTGATTTTTAAAGTTCTTTTTAATTCATATTTAGTGTTGCATCAGTCCACAAACCTCTTTATTTTTGCTTAAATTCTGTGCATCCACATACTGAAACAACTAAATTAACAATATATTTCAGTTTAAATGGTTATCAAATTTTGATTATTTCTACACCGAAGCCTAATTTTCACTTATGAAAAATGTAAAAACCGAAAGATGTAGAATGAGTTGCATAAGAATTTCTGAATTTATTTAGCTCATGGAGTCTGCAATATAGCTGATATGAATGAAACATTCATTGACTTTACACAGAGAACCCAGACAAGACAATGTTTTAGATGAAGTTTTAAGCATAGAGTTAAATTACTTGTACCTCCATGGTTTTAAGTTTTTAAATAAAATAAATTATTTTAGTATTGTGATGAATGAAATGATTGGAAAAATATTTATGAATGAAATGCTGCTTTTATATAGAGGCGATTTATATTTCGATGACATCACATTTGAATAAAGTTCATATGTTTTCGATGAAGTTCTGAAATGTAATAAATTGTTGCAGTATTATGATAATTTTAAAAATATTACCGAGGAATATATCGCATTTTAGAGATGCTTAAATCAGGCAATTTATATTTCAATACCGTCATGTGAATAGAGCTCATTTTTTATCGATGAAGTTTTAAGTTTTCAAATATAATAAATTAATGTAATATTGTGATAATTTTTAAAATATTACCGAGGAATGTATCGCATTTTAGGGATGTTTAAATAAAATTGCATTGAAGTTGGAAAGTATTTCATAATCAATGCTTTATGCATGATTGATCTTTCTTGTTACTGTTATTTCTAAATATGATATAGGAAATCTAATGTTATGGAACATATATTTTTATTCGCAAAATAACACAATCTGTAAAAAAAATGTAATACGATTTCGTCGGGTAAAATAGAAATCCCCAAAATTATTTGATTTATTGAAAGCACAGCTCCCGATGGCGATAGAAGTGGTTGAATCCGTAGGGGATTAAAAGCTCAGATTGCACCTGATTCTGGAGGAAAGGAAGCGACAAGGGAAGCAACAGACTCTGGATAGATTCTTTATGACATCGGCAATCATAATATTCACAGCCGTAAGAACAACAGCCGTAACAGTAGAAGATTCATTCACCAAGAGCGATTTTGAATACTTAAAAGTAAACTTGTAAGCTTTGTAATATTTTATTATGGAAATATATGATAGTCACAAAGCGTGTTATTTTAATCAGTAACGTCTTATATAGACGCATATTTGAAAGAATTAGTTAAAACTTTTCTACCCCAGTAAGAGTAAAATATTTGAAAATAGGGAGCATATCCTTATTTTAAATATGTTTTCCATGGCTCCATTTATACAGTTTTCATGTTCGCACTGTTTTCGCACACAATTGCTCGCATAAATTGAGGGATTACTGTATTTGTGAAAAATCGGCAAAAATCTACACATTTTAAAACCCTATCTCCTGCGTTTTTCGAGGTACGATTTCAATTATTTTCATACTAAAAATAAAGAAATTTCAAACATAGCTGAAATGGCCGTTTAAAAAATAATAGTTATTTTTATATAGGGGAGACTGAGGTATGATGACGAGCTGGGCAAGATGACGAATCACAGTTTTAACGACTTTATTCTTAGGTGGCAGCACTTGACGAGCATAGGTACAATCCCCTGTATCAGAGCAACTAATCGCATGCGGAAGGTCCCATTCTTGCTAAACGTACAATTTATATTCTTAGTCAAACTTTATTAAAGGTCGTGAAACTATTTTCGACTTGTACTAAATAAGCTTGAGTTACTTAAAGGTAAGTCATAAGATTCTGATATAATTTATGGTTACACTTTATAGTTTTAAATGCTCAGCTAATTTATCATAGTTTTAATCTGATGCATAGTTTACTGTATAGCAGCCATGCTGTTTCTTGTAGTCATTCGGGGTAAGATGACGAAGTTCGGTAGGGACAAGATGACGAAATCCGTCATCGTCCACAAATGAAAGCACGTCTATTTCTTTAGGTGTTAATGATAGCGACACTGAAAGTGTAGATAATCCCAAATGTGAACAAATTTCGGGCTCAAGATTCTCTCCTCGTCCATCAATATTTAACTTTAAACCCTTACCACAAGTTAAAATATCAACAAAAAAGAGAAGAGAAATATCAGCCAGTGTTTTAACAAGTCCACTAAATTTGTTGCTTGAGAAACAAAATTCAAAGGATGAAATGAAAACACAGAGAAATAAGAAGAAAATTGTTAAACAATTGCGTTTCGAGGTAAGCGCAGATCAAAAGAGCAATGATATTAACTGCTCAGCGTGTGATGAACTGTATATTGATCCCGACGAAGAATGGAGACTGTGCTTGCTCTCAATGCGTAGCTTGGTGGCATGAAGTCTGTACCGGATACGAAGAAAGGAAATTCATCTGTGACTTTTGTAAATGACATAATTCATTAATGATTGTACACTTTTAAACTCCATTAGTGTTTTGCACGTTCTTTAAATACCTCAAAAGTCTTGTTAGGTCAAAATTTGCGAGTTGTCATCTTGCCCCGTATTGAAAGTCAACTTGCCCCAGCACTGGGGCAAGGTGATTTTTTTTTCTGACAATATGTTAAAACATGTTTTTATATGGTTTGATTTGGGAGATTATCCGATATATTTTTTTTAATTTATAATGGAACGTATGAAAAATTTTTTTATGTTGCAAAAAATATGTATTAAAATTTTTACGAATTAAAATAGAATCAAATTCGTTAACATCGTCATCTTACCCCAGTCTCCCCTACACATTTTTTTAAATCGGAATCAAAACGTGTTTAAAGAAATCAAAATGTTCGTATTTAACTTGCCGCAACGCCAAAGTTGAAGTAATACAATCTTTAAAAATGTCAGCAACGGACGGCATTCCTTATCTCTCTAATAAATTAAAAATTATGTTTTAACTTTGATTTTTAGCCATTAAATTATGAAATTATTATACTGACATTTTTCGCTTAAATCGTTCTTGTCGTAGGTCTTCATTCATCGCTTTTTCAACCGCCCCATCATATGTGCATGCCTGGCATACGGAACGAGCTCTCTGATAAAATATTGGGAGAAATTGCATGAAGCATGTTATCTATTTTCCCACCAGGGAAACCTCTTTGTTCAACCACAGATAGTGAGTGGAAATTTGCGATTTTCTAATTTTGTGGGTACTAAAGACATTTAACATTTCTGGAAGATACATTTATTTCAATATTATAACTGTGTTCTACAAATAAGGCTGTAATTCGATGTTAATTACCATATTTACGATTAATTCATTTCGACCGTGACGTGATGTGCCGCCGGATAATACATATTTAAGCGCTTTACTACGTATTTTAGGATATATTGCGACCGCTTACTGATCTTGCGAGGACATTTATATAGGGCATATAATAGCGGGGCCTAGCGGACTACAAAGCATAGTGGTGGCGTATTGACCTTTTTCTCTTCCTCTAGAACGGCGTTTGTTCAACTGCTTTACCACTCTGTTTTACCCTCATTTTTCTGGGAAAGTCTCTTCCTCTAGAACGGCGTTTGTTCAACTGCTTTACCACTCTGTTTTACCCTCATTTTTCTGGGAAAGAAGGAGAACGGATCAACTGCTGTACCACTCTGTTTTACCCTCATTTTTCTGGGAAAGTCTCTTCCTCTAGAACGGCGTTTGTTCAACTGCTGTACCACTCTGTTTTACCCTCATTTTTCTGGGAAAGTCTCTTCCTCTAGAACGGCGTTTGTTCAACTGCTGTACCACTCTGTTTTACCCTCATTTTTCTGGGAAAGAAGGAGAACGAATATTGTACCCAGTTGAGTGCCTTGAAGAATGCTTTCATCCCTTCCTTCAAGTTTCTCCTGACTGAAGGGGAAACAAGTTACGAACAAAACACAAGGTCATTGAAGGTGTTTATTTAGAGAGGTGGAATTTTTAGTCATTTTCCCGTTCTGGAGTTGAAAAAGTGGATTCGTGGAGCTGTAACGCTAAAGTTAAAAGAACGTTATTTCTAAAAATGGCACTACAAGAAAATATTAACCACTGAGTGTGAGCACCGAAACTAGTCGGAACTAAATTGTATTTTGTAATTGTTCAAAATATTGCCATCAAAATTAAAAAACTTAAAGTCATGGCGTCAGATTTTTTTTAATTCATAAATATAATTTATCTCCAAGACCTTAAACATATTTTATTGAAAATTCCCGAATTTTTGTTACACTATACTGATATGAGACCAAGTTCAGCAAGCTATAGCGAGTTCAAAAGATGCCTTTAACATCAAGTAATAATCTTATACCTTGAAACTGAAAAATTATAACGCAAATACAAACAGAGGAAGTTTAATTTTATTAAAACAGTAAAGTAATTAAATATAATGTTGATGCTGCCCAAGACAGAAAACGATTTTGGACCTCTAGGTTTACGTCGTGACATATTCTCATTAAACCACATTGACACTGTATGAAATTAATTCTTGGTAACTTCTCTTTTCTGAAACAATGCCTAGACCCACTCCGACTGGCATTTACCATAATGTAGTTTGGCCTCCACTGGCTGACCTCCATTATAATAAAGTTTGAACGCCAATTGCTGAGTATTAAACTTGATTTAATGCTGTAAACGGACTACCTCAGACGTGCTATCTAGTACATTACTTTCGCCTATGAAAGATTATTGGAATTACCTTACAAAGCATATTCAGTTTGACAATATGGCCACTGCTGAATAATGATCGGTTTTTTCTTCCTTAGAGTATAGTTAATTTAATGATTAATCTGCATGTTCCAAATATTCAAAATTCATATAATAATGATTTGTTAAATTGCATTATACATTTAAGTATTATATTTAAGCATTATTATGCATGATGTTAATGTTATTATGCATGATCGAATAAAAATAGGGTGTTGAGAGTTATAAAATAATCATGAATTTTTATCAAATTACATAGTTCAATTTTCATTGATGCTTCTTCGAAATGCAATATATTTCTTGATTTAATAGTGTTGGTTCTTTCATCATAATAAAAAATATAAGTTAATGCAAAAATAAACATTAAGCAAAAAATATTTAGCTTCTGCCCATTAATAAAGGAATCTACAATCAATACATTTTCTCCGAGGCTAAAATACACGTATTTTTCCTTCGAATGCGGCATTTCTTTAATAATTCAAATTATTTCTAGACGGAACATTGAAGAAAATGATTTTTATGGTGAATTGCATTAAATAAAATGAATTAAACTTTATAATTAAACCTGATAGCGGATATTCTTTTCATCATTTAAAATCCAGAAATTTTTCCCTCAAAGAATCCTTCAGCATATTTTTTTTATATTTTTATGACTTTGATTATACATTACAATTAAATCAATGTAAAATATTATTCAAGAATTGTCAAACGCATAAACGGAATCATTTAACTGTCTCAGAAACTTCATTTTCCAGAGTTTTAATAGTTTGGGAATGGCTTGAAAGTAAGACTTGGTGTCTCAAATAGTTTTCTAAAAATATTTAACGAAGGAAATTTAAATAATACATGTAACATATATATATCAAATGGTATATATTTAAAAATGATTGTTTGGTTTCATTTATCAAAAATATTACGTTTATTGATTTGAAATATCTAACGAAAAGCAGTTGATTCTCTTGAAAATTTTTATTGAGTTTTACGCATGAAGTAAATTTCTTAATAAGTAGATAACATTATTATAATAAGCAATTTTTTTTAATTATATGGATGGAATATATGTATTGCATAGTGATATATATGTTACTTTTATATTCTGTAGAATTTTTATCTTTATTTTTTTCCACTTCTGTTGAATTATAATTTCTACATTCTAATAACCCACAGTTTTAATTCTGATACTACAAAACAAATAAAAAGACAGTTCTCTAGAGCGTTAAATATAAATGAATTCTGATTATGCACTTTTATAAACCTTCCATTTGAAGATACTTGATTGAAGATAAGCCTGAAAGCTACAGGTATAGTTTGTTGAGAAATACAAAGTATTTATTTTGCCATCCACATGCTCAATTTGAAGCTGAAAAATACTTATATATTTCATTTACGTAATTTTATGCTTTACTTGTTAATACACGTTGAAAATCAGCGGTCTCGTATCCCTAACAATGTATATTTTTAAGTAATTGGAGTTTTATAGTAAGCCTTATTGAACTGTTTACCCATATCCCAAATTAAAAATATTTATCTCACTTAAAACAGGATATTCTTTCATTTTTCCGGCCCATCGAACATTTCGGTATGCCTTAGCACCAAAATACCAAATATTACTACACAGTAATTATCTTCGTTTCTCTCATCCTACGATCTATACCATTATAAATGTTTCTATCTAACTGGTGCATTACCCAAACGTTCAACATGTCGAAAGTTTTAGTATGAAGAACAATTATTACATTTATATTATAGAATATTTTATTTTCTCCATGTCTCATTTATTCGGCAAATTGAACATTTTTGTATGCAGCACTCCTAAAACAGCGAATACTGGAAAATTGAAATTGTACATATTCTTCCTTCCGAAAAACCTACCCTCCCTAATTATTGTTTTATTTGTGCTTAAACACGTGCTAATTTACCCTATTAAAATTACCACTATTAAATTTGTGCTAACCTACCCTCACACCAAGTTCAAAATCTCTCATCCCAAAGTATGGTTTTCTATCATGTCACCTTTGGACCGTTTTGGTATAGAGCACCCCGCCCCCCCCCCCTCTACTAAACATTTTTGAAACTTTCGTATTTTATGGAATATTTCATTAAACGGTCGACCCGTGCAACAGATTTAAAAGTTCTATATCACTTAAAGCAAAACTTTTTTAATTCATTCGTAGAATTGAATATTTTGGTATGCAACACCCCAAAGTAGTAAATATTGGAAAATTGAAATTGTGGACATTTTTTATTTCTAATTACCTACCAATACACAAAATTTTAAGTATCTATATCATCACTAAGTATGCTTTTTTATCATTTCACATTTCGTACGTTTTGGTGCACAGAGCCCCCTTCCTCCTCTACTGAATATTTTTTAAAAATTCGATTTTTCTGGAAGGTTTCATTGAACGAGTAACCAGTGTATCAAATTGTACCGAAAGTCACTATCTATACCGGGAGTGTCGAAAAAAGTTATGACAGACAAACGGATGTATACTTGGCAATTAGTATATATAGATATTTTCATCCATCTTATAAAGAACAATTATAACAGCCTGTTGCTTTGAATAAACGTTAGTACAATAATCCAGGCTGTACATTACGTTCAAATTATATATTCTATAACATGTGACACCTTTCTAAGGAGGCATTTTATATTTGGGGTATTTCAAAGTGTGAGATCCATTGATGCACATAAAACTACATATACTATAAGAGCAAAATCGATTTTGTATGGATATAGTGATTCTACAAATATCACAAAATAAGCACACTATAATTAGACAACTTCATCTAATACGAAATTAATGCAATTTAAACAATTTTTATGAGATGGTCGAGCATGAGATATATAATCCTTGTTGTTCTTAGAGATGCCTGCTCATTTAGAGAATTTAAGTACGATCTTTAAATAAAGTTTACTCAAAGTGTTAAATAGTGGGTTAATGTGTAATAATAATAAAATGCATAATAATGTGTTAAAATATGTAGTAATATACGATAAAATGTGTAATAATGTGTTAAAATGTGTAATAATATGTGTTAAAATGTGTAATAATAATAAATACTTAAACAGTGTTTAAACAAAAATTGTATTTGCAAAAAATTTAGATTATAACAAACAGTCAAAGAAAAAAATTTCCTTTTAGATGATAAACATAAACATGAATTAAGAGCATGTCATCTGTATTTGTTTTTATATCTGAAATATGAAAGAGCAAATTATAAGGCTCTCTTAAGGCTGCTTGTAATAGCATTTGCATATAATGTCATAGTTATTAGCTGCCTTGTCCATCACATAACGCTATTGCAGAGCTGTATTATTTTTATTGTATATACATTTATAAAAGAGATATCTTTAAAGTCACGTATATATTTTGTAATTTGGTATAGAACTTTAAATTTTTACAGACGAGTACTGAAACACTTCACTGGAAAAATTAATTATTTTTCTCAATCATATCATTTGCAATTTGATATTTCGGTATCAAGTTTGCAATATACGCATTTATTTTTTAACTTTTTATAATTTCTTAATAACAGATAATTAATACTATTGGTTTTTTTGTTGATCCTGCCACACTCAATATTTTAATTAATAGTTTAAAAATTAAGGAGTAAATATGAACTCTTGCAAAAATTTCCTTTTATTAAACGCATTCGAAAAGTATTTACAAAATTATAAATTTCCGAAGATTTCAATACATATAAAAAAGTAATATTATTGACATGTTGATAAAAAAATATATATATATATATATATATATATATATATATATATATATATATATATATATATATATATATATATATATATATATATATATATATTAATGCAATAAATGTTATAACGAGTAGATAGATTTTCAGGCAAACTAACACTTTATCCTGATTTTTATATAAAAATTCAAATATTCCTTCACTTTTTATTCTGACATTTTCAATTTCCTTTACTCAACATCCACATTAATTTTTGCAGACAATGTAACGGAAAAGAAAGCGGGACGAAATGACTGTGAAAAGCAGGAAACGGGGACAAGCGGAAGGAAACTCATAATCCTCGCCTACTCAGCCAAGATTTTATCCTAAACCCTCGTTCCTAATCACCTCTTCTCTATTGTAGAAGGTAACTTGAAACAAGTTAAATATTTACAGAGCTTATTTCCTTTCTTCCATCGATTCAGCCCTTACCCGGTTCTCCCCCCCCCCTCTCCACTTCTTTATCCTCACCCCTAACTCTCGGATCAATATTTTGTTGAAAATCCAGGCTCCATTCTCCAAACCCAGACTCACAAACATTCATCATATTTGTACTGGAAAATGATGTGTCCATTTTCCATCCCGGAGGGTAATTCATAAAACAGAAGCAATAGCACAGAGGGAAGATAAATGACAGTTGAAAAAATCTCACTCACTTCCATCGGTTTCCCTTCAACTAGAGGATTTTTTCACCTTTCTTTTCTCCATGCCGTCATTATATTTGTGGAGGCCCACAATAGGAATTTCCAATAAAAACTTTGTAGTAAAGAAAATATCTCTACTTCAAAATTTTCTATCGCTTCAATGGCAACAGTGATTCATAACAGTGTCATTTCAAGTGAAAGGGATCGACGGTTCAGACACAGTTTATTTTTCTGCTGGCCTCTTATATTTGATTATGTGTGGGAGAAAAGTGAGTAATTTAAGGTCGTTCTCTTAAGTGATTCATAGCAATCTCAGATGTTCAGACAAAGATTGCCAGTTTAAAATAAATAATGGAGTTTTTTTTTCAGATTTAAGTAATGGAAGTAAACAAAAGTGGTATTCCCTATCTAAGATTTTGACATTGTTTATTTTGTTAAATAAGAAACGGATTGAAAGATTACTTTCAAATATGCGCATATATATTCTCATTTCACAAAAAGGATCGTGCTTCATTTAATGTTATAATGCATTCAATATAGATATATATTTTATTTATAACCTGATATATACGCACATAATTACGGTAATAAAATATCATAATCCTACCTATTAATAACACGGCAAATAAAATATCATAATCTAAGTAAAAAGGATTATTTCGGGAGTAAAATTCTCATAAAATGTTTATCGGTATGATTGCAACTGAAATATCAGGGATGACAATAACACGGCAAATAAAAAAGTTTTTTAAAATCAGATCAAATATCAATATTACAATGGTAATGTCATATTATACAAATTGTAATGTCACATTAATGATATAAAAACATTTCCTGAATTTGAATCAATCACATTCTACAAAATGGTTCCTTTTTTATTGAAATGAGATATTAATGAGGTAATATTTGATAAATTCCACACAATTACATACCCTTTTAGAAATCCTTCACGATTGCAAAATTCCACTGTTGACTGTTGTTTAAAAATTGCAAACTAAATTTTTAGTTACCCACAAAAATCTGTTTGCAATGCTGTCGTTCATTTTGGCATTTTATAATGATTCGCTAAAAAGCATATTTGACTACATAAACAGGAATTTAGCAACTTTAACAGACATACTGAAATTAAGTAGCTCCTTTCTTTTTAAATCATGACCCGACATCCTTAATTTAATTTAAATAGAACTTGCTTTAAGTCATGTTATCAGGCTTTCGGGTATAGGAATTTGTTCAATAAGGATCATTTAAACTGGCATATGCAATTAAAGAGGAATTCAAGCATGCTTTTGCCTCAACGCATGTGACAACATCGAATCTGTCAAGGGAAAATATTTGCAACCTTAAGGGGTATTTAACTGATGTTAAATAATTAAAGTAGTTAGAATTTTATTTCTTGAAGGAATTATTTTTTACATAACTGTTGATTTCATACCGTTATAAATTTATTCAACACAATCTTATTATTATTATTGTGATTAATGTGAATTTGCAATTCTACTGCTATTAATAGGCGAAATTTTGTGCTTGATATAAACAAAATTACAAATATTATTTCTCGTCGGGAAATATCAACTGACCAATATTAGATTCTAATATTATGTGGCAATTTTTTCATTTCATTTTGAGTAAAATAAACCTTATATATGAACATGACAGTTATTTTTAAAAATATAATGTTCTCAGAGAAATAAACATAATTAAATATTTTTGTTAAATTGTTCTTAAAATTAGCCTTTAATATGATTCTTCAAATTTAAACAGTTTATATAAGGCAGAGGGGGCTAGTTGTCCCATGGGTTAGTTTACACAAGGTTCAATTTTTGGACGCTAAAGGATATACTTTCTGCAATTGAAAGGAGCAAATATTGCTATATTTTGGACCTGGCTAAAGAACTACTGCAATTACGTTTTGGATGTTGATATCAAAAAATCAATTTTCGACACTGTAAATAAAGATTCGAAATATTATATTTAATGTTTACATTTATAGATATATATTATTATATTTATATTTACATTTATTAGTATATTTTTTATTATTACATTTATAATAAATGTATTATATACTCAAGGTACACATTGATTTATTATTTGTGATGGTAAGTCGCAGTTTATGTCTTTATGCATTATTTATTATGTTGATTTTGCATATTGGATCACTGTAAGTTCATATACAAAATGTTTAATCTACTATGGCGGAAAGGTGCATGTTGTTTAATGTTAAGTGCGTTTAATATTGGTTAATTGCCACATGTTAAATTAACCCCTAAACATACGAGCCCATTTCCGTTCGACAGGCTGCTGCTATTTAGAAAATTAACCAAAATAATAGCAGAAAATGTGAAACAGCTTTCTAATGGACTCTCTTGTAAAATGAAGACTAGAAGAAGAAAACCATACAAGAAGGAAAGAAATGGGGGTTAAAAATTGGAAAAATTTAACAAAAATTATTTTCATTAAATCCAAGAATGAATCTAAGCAAAGAAATACGAACCTAGATAAAATATTAATCATAAAGAAGATGGGGATAACCCTACTGTCTGGTCTGTTGTTGTTGTTGAGACCCAGACCGTCCGACCTACCAGAAAGGTACTGTCTGGTCTGTGTAAAACATTATTCCAATAGACGGTCGAAAAAAGTATGTACAGATCATGTGACAAGTGTGTAAGGGTTATTAGTATATTTTTGTGTGTAAGGGTTAGTGTGTAAGGGTTATTAGTATATTTGCCTAACAAGATTGGTCTCCAAGTATAAGTTATTTGTGCGCAACAACTATGATGGTGATGATTCATCAGATGACTAACCATTGTAACTACAGTAACTGAGTATAGTTTTGATAACACTAATATTATCAACACTGCTTAAAATTACATCCTTAAATGTAATTTTGTAATTTTTATTTTCCAGTATAATTTGACAGTTTTCATAAAACAAATAATAAGATAAAAAAAACCTTAATATACCGGACAGCTTACTCAAACAGTTGTATCAACTGACATTAAAACGTGGCAAATGTTTACACTTTTTTCGCTGACTTTAAAAATTAAATTTAATTACTTGTCACTCAGATTAGTATACCATATTTTTTTTTAATTATCCAAAAGATAAAAGTTGCAAATGGTGAAGAGACAATTGCATTTCTGTATATAAGAAACATATGAAAAATAGAAATGCAAAAATTGATACAACTAGGTCTCTAACCTATTTCTTTAAATAGGATAGGGAGGGCGTAGTTGGTACGATAAATTCCAATTACTTCACTCTTTTTGTTCCAATCCAAATTTAGATCTATTCTTTTAATAAAAGTGAAATCCGGGGTTTGACTAAAGTAATGCTTACATTAAATATATTCTATATATATATATATATATATATATATATATATATATATATATATATATATATATATATATATATACGAATAATTCTTAGAAATGAAACGAGAATATAAAGCTTAGAAATATATTTTCTGGTTTTTTAATATGATCACGAAATAATAATAAAGTTACGAATATGTGAAATAAGTGGTTCTTTATCCTACAGGGAGAAAATAATTTTACAGCGAACCATCGCTATTACGTGAACTTAGGGTTGCCTGAACTTGACACATTTTTTCGCGACCTGGGTGCCAGATTTGAAATATGGTCAACATGGATACGTTTGGCGAGTTTTGAATTCTGTAAATCGTTCTAGAAATATCCAACAGTTTCGGCGATACCGCTGTCTGTCTAAATATTTTTATGGAGAGCATAATATGGCTGTCGGAAAGAACCGAAGAAGAAAATACTTCAGATTCTTTAGTGTTACAAAGTCTGAGCTCCTTCCGATTCAATTGCACTCAGCATTTTCAGAGGCACTACTAGGTATTTTACACAATAAAAAATACAATCTCATAGTAAAGGACTATTTCATAAAGTAACCAGAAAATTTCGTAATCCCTGACCAAGAGTCGACAACCATCAGCGAAGTTCTATCCCGAACTGGATATGTCGTTCTGGGGTCCCTAGTACAGCGCATCCATTCTAGCCAAGGTACGAACATTAACTCCAGTATATCCACGGAACTGTATAAATTACCCTGAATGGACAAAACTCGAACTACTCCTTTCATCCCCAGAACGATACTTAATCATATCTCTATATTCGTATCCAGAAACCAGCGAGATTGAGAACTTCACCCATCTTTGTTCCTGCTTGCTTATAGAAGTGCTTCTCACTAATCAACTGGATCGAAAATGCTGTTTGGCTGGGATCTACGACTACCGTGTGATATGATGTTTTGAAAACCATATGGATGCTCCTTCATCGTCTGATGAATATGCTTAGGACCTACAGGCATAGTTGAAGGAAGTTCGTCGTTTAACATGTTCAAGAATCAGTATTGCTACCGATAGAATGGTATGATGTTAATGTTTATAAAGGGCGATTTCAGGAAAGTGATAAAATGTGTCTGTTCAACCCTCGGCGACAATCAGGATTTTATCTGAAACTACAACACAACTGGAAGGTCTCAACGTGATAATGAAGAGAATAAACTGTGTTATTTGTCGAATTTAGAAATAACCTTCAATCAAGCCAAAAGTTGTCCATAGCGACAGACTAGTTTCATATCATGGACCACAGTAAGTTGTTATTGCCCGGGACGTGCAGTTTTAAGAAAGAGACAGTGTTATCAATATTCAAATTTTGCGGGTCTCTGATGACCCACAAAGAAAAGCCATTTTTACACGCAACCATCGCTATTACCTGAAAATAGGGTTGCTATTTGACTAATTTAGAGACATTTTCGTGACCAGGGTGCCAAATTTGACAATATATCTCTTGCTTTGTGATTTTTTACGAGTTTACGAATCCGGTGGACATTTTTAGAAATATCCACTAATTTCTATGATACTGTTCTCGTTCTAGATGAGTATTTGGAGAATGTATAAGGAAGTCATCGTTCTTTTGAACATAGTTGACGTAATACAAGCTAAACTGAATTGTGAAATACGTCAGTGTCTGTAGAACATATTTTGCTATGTTGTGCGTTACTTAGGCATTTAATTGTTGTTTTATTGTACTTGACTGTTATTCTGTGATCTTATAAGTAGCTATAGTGATATTAGCTGTAAATTATTTCTGTTTACTCTTATTGGTACTTATAAATAAAAGCGTGCATTGTCTTGACATTCGAAATCGTTTTGGTATCCCGAGAGCTTGCCAACGATTTTAAAGCAAACGTCTTGGCAGTATACCTTCTAATAAAAAAACTATAGAGTGCATTATAAACACCAGATTGGACTTATGAAACATGCTCATGAGTTTTCAAATTTAACTGCTCAATTGCTTTCCTAATGACATGCAAAGTGTGCAACAATGCGCTATCATGTCACAACAAAACATTACACTTAAATATTGATGCATAACAACTTAGTTAGATATGTCATATAGCAAAATTACTTGTGCCATCAGCTTTTGGATACAGAAAACAACCTCCTTTAAGAGAGAAAGGCAGCGCGGCGACACATGTTAAAGCAAAAAAATGTTATTTGTATAGATCTTAGCTTATGCGACCCAGGAGAGAAGTCGTTGCGAAAGTAATGTAAAATAATAGTAGACGGTTTCAACATAATTGTTCAATACATAGGACTACGAACCTGATAAATTAAAGTATAAAAGGAGTTAGTTTTTGAAGCTACATGAGTTGTTAGAAACATTTGAAATTGTGTGTTTATAAAAGAATAAGGAAATTAAATATATAAAAGTTATTCTACAAATGCGGGAACATTTTGAGTATCAAACATTTTTAATTTCAACTAAATAAATATTTGAAAAAAAATCACTAAGGTATTCAAAATTATTTAATTATAATACGCCACAAGCAGAGCTTAAATGATTGTATTTTTTATATTTATGTATTTGTATTATTTTAGTCTTTTCAATGACATTTATAAGCATGTGAATGGCCATGATTTGCAAATAAGGTACAGCCACATTTATTATACTCATTTTTAATCAAAACAACATGTTGTTATAACTGTTCTTATTATAAGATAGATAAAAATTACGTAAATTGAATATATAAATGTTTTTCAGATTACATCTGGGGCAAGTGTATGGTGTGAGAATATGGTCATGTGGAAAAATATAGATATATATAAGTTCCATATATACCATTTCTGAATATTTCAGACTTTACTTCACTCAACTACCTGTAAGTGGAATATTTATAAAAGTGAATAGTTAAAATTCATTTATATTCAAAGTTTGCAGGCTTTTTATAAGTATGTTTATAATAAGAAATAAAGCATGTAAGTTGAAAATGGAATACAGTCTATAGATAATTACAAAATATTTTAGAAACGACAAAAAACAACTCTATTCTATAACAACAAGATATTATACTTGTTTGCTAGAGTTACCAGTTATAAAAATTTCCCTGTCCTTGAGAAAAATGTCCCTACTTTTCAGATATGAAGGTGACCAAAAATCGCTTTGACAAATTTTAGTTTTCTTTCTTCGGCTGATGTTTTTATTTTATTTTGTGTTTTAGCGATTAACACTCTTTACACATACATATTACTTGGTAAAAAAAATGAAAACAGTATAACTTGTTCATAAAATAAATCCACCAGAACATAAAAATCATAGGTATAGGCAGGGCTTCTGGATGACATTTCATTGAATTGACAGTTTTTTTTGGCCTAATAATTTGTATTTAGATATATTATGTGGCCAGTATTAAAGTACAAATGAAGCGGAAAATGTTAAAATGTCTTTAAAATCTCCAAAATTAAAGCATATACTATGAAACGCAATTCCCATTTGTAGAATAGCTCATAATATAAAAGAAAGGCCAAACGATTTCAGAATCTGCATGAGCTAAAGTCATTAACTGAATTTTGAAAAATCATTCAAACTACTTATAAAAAGTTAGAGAATAAAAACAGCTGTAATACACTAAATATGAACATAATCTGTTAGCTGATTTATTCAAAGCTCCAGTTAACTCAAGTACTTTCAATTGCATTGAGCTGATACTCCTTAATTTTCATTTTCATGACTTATTGTTTTCGTTTGGAAACGTTTTTCCTTTACGGTAACCTGAATTGCTATCTGCTGATGAAATTCGATCTGTCTGTAAATTGTGTGGATGAGCCACATTTGTGCTTTGAAACTGGAATTTCTATTCTGCCTCCGAAACCAGTCCGCACAATTAATTAATTTTATACATATTTAACAAAACTAAGCGGCATCAATTGTTTTTTAGTATCAGTGGGAAACATGTTTTCTTCAGTAATCATGGCTTTTGACATAAAAATTATGTTATAGGTCTTCAAACACATTTTCTAAGGGCGTGGCAACTCAGTGGTCAGCGAGTGGGAATTGAACCCGAACGACCCAAGTTCAATTCCCGCCTCTGCCAAAACTGCCCCCGTGTTCGCGTGGAGTATAATCACGTTAATCATGTGGGTTCGTAAATCCTTCCGAGTGGTTGTTGATAGGGGAAGGAGGGTACGGTTACTGTGGATACTCCCGCCACTGGGTTCCAGTCTAAATTAGGTGATAATTCCCAGCCGTCCAAGCAGCTACCTTATACTCTCTGGTAGATCAGATGATCTAGGTCGAAGAAGGAGAAGAAACACAATCGCTGGTCTTTTCCTTCACTTACCAACTGTTTACTACTATTGTACTCCAATCTGTTAATTTTATTATCTATACCGATATACGATTACAATGCAATAACGTAATAATTGAAGTTAATTATAATTTTGTAATAACAATTTTTAATTAAACGTGTTTGATTAAGACATTTGACGCTAAAGAACTTAGGTCGTGCTATGAATTTTTCAATCTGATAGAAAATGCATATGGATATAAACATCAAATATGAGGTCTCTTTACATAAAGCAAAAATACCACATTAGCATGTATTGTATCAAATTAATTTATGAAATAAAACTCTAACCGTTTTCCGAAAATTTAAGAAAATGAATAAGCATTCTAAAGTAAGTCTACAGAATAATGGCACCACAAACTTCTGTTTCCATTTTCATAGCTTGCAAGAAGCATTTTTAAAGATTTTCAGGAATAAAACTAGTTCTTTAAGTAGGTAGACTATAGATTATTTTCTTTGTGGTAAAAAAACATTCGAAAGCAACAAAATTTAATTATTCAGGTTGAAGTGCATTACACGTTCTGGATAACTGGGTGAATTTATCTAGAGGTGCAAATAATAAAGTTGGGCTAATACCACGTAATCATAGTAAACAGCAGTGCAGACGTAAGGTATAAAGAAATCACCCTAATTAATTGTGTCCTATTTAGCAGATAACACGTTTGCAGTACTTTTTATCCTTTAATATTTTACGAATTTTAAGGGATTTTTTGTCATCAATTTAAAATAACTCTGACAATATATTAAAAATTTGTATAAAAATAACTATTGTTACTGCCTTAATGCAAAATAAAGGTACTAACACAACTATCAGGGTCAGGACGATCCACACTAAATTTCTCGAGAAAAATATCCCTATTATACAGAAGAATGGATGGCATTTATTCACAGCCCAGATCCGATGTTGCAAGCACGGACTAGTGTCCACTTAAAATAGGAATCGATGTCCTCTTTCACAAAGGATAAGTCAACCTACTTCAGGGACTGATCCACTTTCAACGGGAACTGATGTCTTCTCAAAATCATTTAAAACATAAACAAGTGCCCTAAACTCAAAACAGGTACATATGTTCTAAACTCAATAAGAACAGATGCCCTAAACTCCAAACAGGAACACATATCTTGAATTACAGATTATGGCAAAAAACATATCAGACAGTGATTTCCACTTTAACATATGAGCAACTATACTATAAACACATCATGGCGATCCAATCCAACGTAAGTAGTCTTACGTTTTGGTCAAGCCGATAACTTCCGACGACTTCTCCATTTCACAACAACTCCATAGTCCTTATCACTTGCCAACATTTTTAACACTTTACAACAAAGTTGAAAAGTGTTTATGACTTTGTTCATTCTGTCTGTCTGTCTGTCTGTCTGTCTGTCTGTCCGTTAGCACGATAACAGCCGAAAAAATGACTTAATCAAAATGAAACTTTAGTACGTTGTTCAGACGGTCTCTAGGACCTACGGGAATATAAATGAATAATATCACCCAATTAGTTTTGGATTGAACCCGGGTTGGAAAATGAAATACATTGAGCCCTATGGGACCTAATTTTTCAAACATTTTTTAAGCGGATTTAAAATTCACAAATTGCTTCGAAAATTTTAGGTAATATTCTAATTTTTCCATAAAATATATGAACAAAATCACCGAAATATACTTAGTAGTTTTTAAATAAAAATTAAAATAATAATAACGCCACTTATATGAAGCGATCCAGTGACCATGATATGAAAAGATCATGTGACCCACTTCAAAATGATATATGGCATCCATCTTGTCTCAAAATCGTGATTTTTAAAGTTCTTTTCACTTCATATTGAGTGTTGTATCCGTCCTAAAACCACTTTATTTTTGCTTAAATTCTGTGTATCTACACACTGAAACAACGCAATTAAAATATATCTGAGTTTAAATGATCATCCAAATTTAATTATTTCTACAACGAAGCCTATTTTTCACTTATGTAAAATGTAAACAGCAAAATATGTAGAATGATTGTATTAGAATTGCTGTATTTCTTTAACACAAAATTATTTAGCTCACGGAGTCTGCATAGCTGATATAAATGAAATATTCATTGATTTTACAAAGAGAAGGAATATTTTTTTCGATGAAGTTTTACGCATAGAGTTTAATTACTTGTAGCTCCATGGTCTTAATTTTTAAATAAAATAAATTATTATAGTATTGTGATGAATGACATGAATGGGAAATTATTTATGAATGAAATACTGCTTTTATAGAGAGAGCTAGGTGTGTTATTTTTTCTATGACGCCATTTGAATGAATTTCAGTTGTTTTCGATGAAGTTTTCAAATATATTAAATTATCGCTGTATAATGATAATTCTAAAATTATAACCGAGGAATGTATCATATTTTAAGGATGTTTAAACCAGGCAATATATATTTCAATGCCGTCATTTGAATGAAGTTCATTTTTTTCGATGAATGTTAAAGTTTTCAAATACAATAAAATAATGTAGTATTATGATAAGTTTTAAAATATTACCGAGGAATATATTGCATTTTAGACATGTTTAAATAAATTTGCATTGAAGTTGGAAAGTGTTTCATAATCAATGCTTTAAGCATGATTGATCTTTCTTGTTAATATGTTGTATCGTGTCATAAGGTAAAATTGTCCTTATCAAAAATTACCAGTATAGGACTTACCTATAATGCCGCCACTAAGGGTGGAGCATGTAAGCTCCCGGTTCTCAAGCTCGGACTACGAACACACAAAACATAAAGAAACACACATGCTTAATTGCTCAATTTATTTTAATATTTTACTTAATAGATATCTATTGTATCTGGAGTAGCTATGCTATAATTAAATCAATTATTAAAAGACACATAATACTAACAATATTACATTAATATATATATATATTTACACACATAATAACTTTGACTTAAATTTCTTAAAAACAGTTTCCTTTAAACAATCGATAAAGAATTGTTCTTATAGTTCAATATTACGAACTCGCTCATATGGTCTACTCATACGAACTGGTAGTCAATTAATTTAATAAATGTTAAAGGTGTGCCTTCCGTGCTAATAGTGACAATTGAAAGTTGGTTACCTTTTCTCTTTATGTTACGTGCATATTCGTGCTATTTCAATGATGTAGGAACACCGTTACACATCTAACTGCACTCGCTACCATTTTGTTGCTCACATTCTATAGACACTTTTCACAAACCCAAGAAAACATGATGCTGACTCGTTCGAAAGTTTTAAGTCGACTAAAAAACCTCAGGTGCGTCTAGGACGCTGTCGAAATTGCATCTCGTGGAAAGTTCTAGAACATTCTCGCAAAGTTTTTTCTTTTCACATTGTAGTGTCGTTGTTGATTCGTTGAAGTGAAGAAGGGGATGCGCTGCTTATTTATGTTTGTATTGCCATTGGCTCCCTCCGCAGCATTTAAATAGCTCATTAACTAGGTTGGCATCCGCAATTGGAATTTCGAAATGGCTATGTTGGCATCCGTAATTGGAATGTAACATGTAATACAAATATTGTGTTACATGATATCCCCCCTTGCAGAGAGAAAATTTCAGCACACGGTAAACATTGCACTGAATACATATGTGTACACATTGCGGCCACTGTGGAAATGTTGCTTTGATCCACTGCACATATATCTGTCACAGAAATGCAGATCACCGCATGTAAGACACACTATATTGTAACATTGACATACATATATCGGTGCATTACAACCGACATGTCACTAAAATGACGGAACTCGCTGTTCGGAAGATACACCATATCGTACTTGGTAACACATATATTGGTGTACATGAAGAAATTATCACTGTTCGGAAGGCACACTATATTGTCACATGGAATTATCACGAGCACGGAAGACACCTTATTGTCACATGGAATTATCATGAGCACGGAAGACACCTTATTGTCACATGGAATTATCATGAGCACGGAAGACACCTTATTGTCACATTGAATTATCATGAGCACGGAAGACACCTTATTGTCACATGGAATTATCATGAGCACGGAAGACACCTTATTGTCACATTGAATTATCATGAGCACGGAAGAATGAGTCACCATCCTGTGACTTAACTTTCAAAGTTCTGGTACTTCAATATTTATATTTTCATTCTGTTGCTTAGTACAGTCTATTGTACACTTCAAATGAAGACTATATCATAATTGTTATTTGCATTTCTATTTATATACAAGTTCACAACATTACATTAAAATATACGCAATTCATTACCTTGATTTCTCATTTTCACAGACGTAAATAATTTTTTAGACAATTTTTTAGCTGTATATATTTCTTATTTGTTACAATGAATAACATATTATATATTTTTGTGTGTATAAATCATGACTCTTTTGAACACCATATTTATATCATATTACATCTCGGCCTTTAAAATATCAAATATATCTACTCATTTCGCTACTCCAAACTACTGTGCATCTGACAATACGCACGAGCATTTCCTCTTCGACTGCCCTTTCGTGTGTAACAACTGCGCGGGAGGAAGGGAGAAAAGAAAAAAAGAAAAAATTCGCTTGACCCGTAGCTTTCCTCTGCTCCCCTCAACGCGTTTCTATGGCAACTGCGAATCTGTTGACCCCCACGGCGAGCCTTGAATGAGTGTCTTCATTGTTTGCAGAGCGCAAACTTACGTAAAAGGGATTTTAACTGCCTTTTGCATGTATCGCTAAAGATTTAATCGTTATCGTGCAATTTTGGCGGTATCCTCTTCTCAAGCGCGGGCTTTTAGACTGTCCGGTGGTGAATGTACGAGCTAACATTGACGTGGGATTTTCTGGCTGTATCTTTTAAGGAATTTATTTACACTTTTTCTTTCAAGTTCTTTTTTTGTATTCTTACTTATATTTATTCTACTTATCTTGTTAATAATTCTATTTAAATTGATATATATATATATATACTTTTTTATTAATATTATCTTATGACCTTAACACAGATCTGACTGTTGAATTATTATTTTGATTTCATGTACTTTTAGTTTATTGGATTTATTTATCCCCTGTTGCAACAACGCGTGATATATTATTTTATGTGTAGTATTATGAATATACCATGCTTTTGTTATGTTATTGATATAACTGACTTTATGTTCCCGTTTCAGCATAACTTTACATATTTATTTATTTAAATATAATTCTTTCATATTTAATTTTATCTGTTATTTCTTTTTATTTCCAGTGATGCTTAATTAATGCAATAATTTATTAATAATACTCAATCATTTATCATTTACATACAAATCAATGTGTTTTCCTAATGTATTTTATTTTTATATACCGGCCGGTATTTTTTAACTAACTATAATTGCCTGCAATTATAATTTTAAATTTTGATACATTGATTGTATGCTTACAATAGAACTTTTTTTGTATTATTCTCGTACTATGCAGGGGAGATTTTCTCCGATGTTTATTTTTAGCCTGGCTATTTACTTTGAAGGTGACTAGCTTTCGCCGTACAATGGCCATATATGGAGCTGTTACGCTGACTGTGACGGCTGGGAAATTAATCCTACTCATTCAAGTTTTATTAATCCATATATGTAATTAACTTTTATTTTGTTTTTTTAGATTGCGTGTTTTCGTAAAAGGTCTGTATACACTATTTATGCAATATATATTTATTAATTTACTAATTATTATTTACATCAGCTGTGAGTGTTTATTTTGACTTCACACATTTATTTATTTATTTATTTATGATTTTGCATTTATTCTGTCATCTTTTTATGAGGTATTTAATTAATAATTTTATGATTTTGAATATCCTGTACTTGCTTTTACCATGTTCCATGACTTTATTTTTGCATTTTATTAATTATGTTATACTATTTTTTCAAGACCCGCACAAGAAAAGGAAAAATAAAATATCGTGAAGAATTCCATCCCACACATCTTTATCATTGGAATGTCTACCTTGCTCTTAAGCATCTATCATTGGAAGACTTGTATTTTTGATGCCCACTACTGACTGTTACCACCTTTCGTTTTCAAGCAAGACAAATTGCAAGTAAGTGAAATTTAATTATATCTCTCCTTTTTTCTTCTAACACCTTAGTTTATTTTATTTTAGAACATTGAGGGGTATTGTATGTATTATTTATCACTTCTACATATTTTTTCTGATATTTATTGCTCTATTCATAAAATATATCCATACATAAATGTTTATTTATTACCTATATTTTTATTTTATACTCATATTTACAAAATCCTAATATTTACAAAAAAAATTATCCTCATATTAATTTTACAAAATATATTATCCTCATATTTATTTTACAAAAAATATTATCCTCATATTTGTTTTACAAAAAAATATTATCCTCATATTTATTTTATTTTATAACTGCCCTACGAGTTCGTAGGTCCGAATCTCCCTGCTCTTATCCCCACTTACATAGTATTTGACAATGTCCATTTTTATAACGTAGACTAATTTTTATTTTATTTGGAAGGGAAAAAACATTTATTTACTATTTTCTTTCACTTCAAAATTTTCCGAGTCTCCGTTTTTATTTTGTTCTCAAACATTTTAATTTCCTGAAATCATCATTGTATTACATATTATTTATACTTCAGATATCTTTTTTTTTTTTTTTACGTCCACTGAATTATTTACTTTACTTATATTTTCTAAGATTAAATTTATTTATTTTACTTATATTTTCATATAAATTATTTATCTTTTATCATTGTCCGTTCATTTATTTAATATCTACTTGCTTGGAATTTCGAAATGGCTATGTTGGCATCCGTAATTGGAATGTAACATGTAATACAAATATTGTGTTACATATCGTATTAGCATTATATCCGACAGTATAGCATAAACAGTAGATAAAATTGTAAAAACGTTAATTTACAAAACCACTATTTACAAATTTACAAAATAAAAGTTTTCAAATTATGATACCTTATAGTATCAGCTCATAGGCCAAAAACTGAAACGTGAGCTGTAGAAGGATACAACTCACAACTTCGAGTTCTCATGATGAACTTTCCTCTACTTTTCAAACGGCTTTTCAGTACGCTCTTGGCAGTTCAAAATTCATTAGATTCGGCTCGATAATTACTAAAATTTGTCTGTTAACATCTACCCAATTGGATCTTCAAAAGAAAGTCTTGAGATTCCCATTTTCATGTTATACACAAAATTTTCCAACAGTTCAAACACGCAAGTTTCAAATTTTTCTTTCCCAATTTATTAGAGACGGCACTAATGTGTGTGGGATTCGAGAAGGGCATATTTCCTCGTTTTGAGAGATTTTCAGATTTATAGCTGGAAGGCTACATACCCTAATAGACTTGTTTATAGGAGGAATAGTCGCCGTTTTTCGGGAAATAATTATATGTGCCAGCGTCAGCTCAGTTTAATACATTGTTTGTTTCAGTTCGCAAACCACTTAAGAAAGGTTTGCTTAAAATATATTACAATGCTATGCGGAAATGTTTCTATCTGTCTAATTGTTACCTTTAAAAATACATCACCATTTCGGTGAGATATATTTTGAGCTACTCCCATCAACTGCGTCATATTTCTATTTTATGTGTCTTCTATCGTATTGGGGTAGGTTTTCATGACCTCAGCATATTGCCCTTCTGTGATTAGGTTATTCTTACGATTAACTTATTTCCCCTGCAATGTCTTTAGAAGGGTATAGTTATGAAACGTCTTGCTATCAACTTTGTGCCCTTTTACCAACTAAGTGACATTGATTTTATGACTATACTTGACGAACACGTAACCTGTAGTGGAGTAGAAAGTACGAATTTTATATTTCCGCCAAAAGAAATAATGTGGCATAAAAGTTGAAAAAATGCTTTTAAACCAGATCTCTTTAGTATTCCATCAACAAAACGAATAGAGTAATTAAATAACCTATATTTAAAGTGAAATTTATATATATATTTACATATAATGGGAAATGAATGATTTGTATTCTTCCCCGTACATGGCAAAATTAGTTGGCTTGGTCTGGGCGAGAAATCGATATGCGGAAAACCTATGTATGAGACAGCAATCGGTTTTGCAAAAGCTAAAATTTAATTTATATTTTCAGTCAAAATTTCTATTTTCAAAAATCTTAAAGATATAACCAAAATTTAAACGGATTTGAAAATTTCAGAATATTTCACCTTAAATAAATATCCGACATGATAAACATATGTTTTAATTTAAAAAAGTAAAAAATATACATTTATTTCGTCTTATTATTATCGGCAGATTCGAATAAGTTTTATTAAAGAAGTTTTTTTTTTCTTTTACAGCCAAGCCAAATCTTAGAATGTGTATTCTATTATCTAGTTTAATTTTTATCTGTGATTTGATATTTAATGATTATTCATCCAACATGGTTTTCCCAACATTTCCCACAATTTAGTCTGCTAAACAAGCCTTATCAACTAATTCGTTAAATCTAAAGAAAGCCCCATCAGGAAAAGGGACCAGATTTATTTTAATACACTCTAAAACCGTATGAAACCTGGTTCGGGGAAAACTCCTTCCGAATATAGAACAAGGCAGTGTGACCGTTATTAACAATGCTCCTTATCATAATGTATATTCTAAATACCTTTCAAAGCCATCTACAAGAAAACGGATATACAAACATGGGTGAACAGCAAAAATATTACAAAATAAAATATACCGTAAATGAAAACGACATACTAAATTTGGACGTTATAGCTGCTCCATTTCTCGAGTTATTCCTCAAAATCTAGTACATCCATATGGCGCACGCAGGACAAAATGTTCAAAATGAAACTAAACAATGTTCAAAATGAAACTAAAAGGTACCGCAAAAGATAACAACATACAAAATTCCATATTACTATGAGTAATGACTAAATATGGTTAACATGAATTCTATAAATCCTTGAATTGATATGATGAGTCAATTAATTTATATTAATTTTATATATATTTCTTAATTTTATACGTACATACATGAATTAATAGTCACATTTTTAAGAAAATGTAATTATGTCATATTTGGTATGAATATAATCAATCGTACTTCAGGAATAGTACTCGAGTGAAAAATGTCTTTTACAATAATTCTTTGTCGTAAAAATTCAGATATTGTGCTTGATTTGGCAATCCAATCATCGGCGACTGAGTAAAAAGTCCCTTGGAGCTTTCACTGTGTTATATGGTAGGTGTTCGCTGAGTATAGTTGCAAATCCGTTGAATTGAAGTTGCCAACTTCGGTGACACGGAGACTGGTGATATTGTTCGCTATTTCTCCACTTTATTGATCTTGTTTTCTGCAGCACCTGATGTCTTATATCTGATTCAAGACATATGTTGTAAAAAATATAGTTGTTATTTATTTAAAATTACACTTTTTAATCTAACTTTCAAATAGCACTCTTGTCTTCAATTTGTATTACTAAGCATGTGCTAGCCAATTAGCAAAAATTTTTACAGTTTTGTGCTAGGTACGAGTTAAAGGACAAGTTAAGCAAATCGGGAGAGGAAAAAAGCGTCAACATAGTCCGTCTTTGCGATCGACTATTCGAACCCGGAAAATTGCTTATAGTTAATTCTTAAGCTGGAGTATGTGTTTTTAAAAGGTATGTAGATATTCTAAACATAATTAAAGAACAAATCAGTACAATTATTCGTTGTTTTCTCGAGCAATATAGATTTTGAGAAATATAGATCTTATTAATTTTTTAATAATGCAGATTAGAACTTATTTATTACGTATTCGTTAGAACTTACTATTTAAAATATTCCTTTATATAAATATTTGTTATTGTTTTAAAATAAATTAGAATTTCTACATTTTTCAAGTAATCTGATAATACTAATTAAAAGTAAAGAAAATATAAATATATATATATATATATATATATATATATATATATATATATATATAATTATCAAAATAAGTTTCGAAATGCTTATTCATTATAAATGTCGAGCTTAACACACACTAACTTTAATTATCTAAAAACGACAGCATTCCTGATGTCTCTGTTTAGAATATTTCATTAAAGTAAAAAATAAAACACATATTTGAAACCTCATTTACTCACATAACATTTCAATCCTGTTACTTTTACTTATTAAAAATTTAAATTAAGACATTTTTGTACGTAATGACTTTTTGAGAGATTTTCCATGTTTAAAAGTAGTACATAAATACGGAAATTCATTTAATTTAGGCTGAAAATACAGGAGGAAAATCTGGTATGGACAACACATGACTTTTCTTATATAATGCAATAAATTTATTCCGTTTACAGTAAAAAAATAAAGTATAAGATCCACGGTACTGTGTTTTTCACGTTGAATTTTTCATTTGGCGCATTTCCGGATAACAACATGCAATATTATTTCACGGTACTGTGTTTTTTAACGTTTCTATTGTGCAATTGGCGATTTTCCGGATGACAGCATGTAAAGCTATTTCAAACTAATCAATTAACTTATATTTCACACAACTCTAAATTAACAATTAACAATATTCATAATATCCTCAATAAGTGATATAATCCATATATTAAAATATTTTAATAATTAATTCAATGATTAGGTGTCATTTTCATTCAATGATTAGGTGTCAGGCTAATCTGGGGCGAAATATCGCCAAGTGGGCGATAATTTGCTAGATTTTAATCCAAGTTTGCTAAATACTTCACCAAGTGTTACAGACAAACAGAGATTTTTATACTAGAATGTGTGCCTGCCACATGACTGAAATCAGAATTTGCGAAACATTACTCCTCATTTGGCGTCATTTTTATCAACATCGTGCCATTTTTGCAATTTTGGCAACATTTAAAATAGTCGCCAAGTTGGCGACGTCCCGCTAAATTTCTGACCAAGTGTTATGGACGGACGGAGAAATGGGTTATTAATATAGTCTGTTCTTGTGTTCTTTCCGAGATAGTGAACTTTCATTAATTAGTCGTCATTTCATTGATTCAGCGTTAGTTTTATCACTTTGGCATATTTTTATCAAGTGGATGACATTTCCGTCAATTTGGCAAACATTTAAAAAGTCACCAAGTTTGAGGTATACCGAAAAATTCGTCTTCAGAATTTTATCCAAACGTTAGGGACGGAAATATAGGTTATTCTTATAGTAGAAGAGACCGGGGCTGGTTGTCACAAGGGTTGGTTGTCACACCACACTCATTTTTTTCATCGATAACTGACGCACAGTCCACAATGCAACAGTCTGTGCGTCTATGAAGTGGAACAATATCACTTGAGATTCATCTGTTTCGGAAGCTCGAGTGTAGTTTATGGATAATTCTTCAAAATTTCATCCAGATGAGTATTTTTTATTTGCTTCCGTTTTTATTTTATATCATCAAGATGCTTTTATTGACAAATGTAGTCAATTACTTTTTTTATGAAATGATATATCGGCTACATTGTAGCTCTATCGTGTTTTTGTTATGAACTAAAAGGCTTTTATTAGGATTAGTATATTTCATTTACAGGGCATTGGGGCTAGTTGTCCCAGAAGGGGTGGGGCAGATTGTCACATGTGAAAACTTGACCCCTAGATTACTATTATAGATTATTTTGTACTGTTTCATTAATCATTTTCAATATATTTATAGAACATATAGTACATTTACGTAAAATAGAAAGAATGCACGTTTATTTTAATAGAGCCAAATGTCCTATGAATTCAAACAGAACGAAACAAATGGATATTTTTAAATATAAATCTACGAAAAACGCTGTTGAGTAATTCTGTAGGTAATGTATCGAAAAGTAAAAGACTAGTTTCCTGACGTTTGGAATTTGCTACTTTAAATATTTTACTGACTTCGGTGGGATTTTTATTTGTAAGATTTAGGAATGTTTATTACAAAAAGCAATTTTACTTGTTTTAGATATACACTACAAAAGGAGGACTAAGACCAGTTCAGCACTATCAGATATCGTGCTTTGTACTGCGAGGATGATACATAATGAGAAAAGTTCCATTCGAGGGGTCGCAAAGAATTTTAATATAAACTATAGGGCTCTCCCACCGTATAGAAAAATGATTACACCACAGGAATTGGCAGGAGGAAACGCCAAGCCATCATTCTATGTCGGCTATATAGAAAATTGGCAGATATTTACGCATGAGCATGAGATGTATTTGACCGATTACCTCAAAAAAACGGCAGATATATATCATGGATTATCGCCAAAATAAGTGCCCAAATTTGCTTATCAATAAGCTGTGGCTTTGAAACTGAAAGTACAGTAATCTTGGTCGGATAAACGACAAGCAAGGGTTCATTGGTTCACTACATTCTTGAAACATCATTCTGCCTTGTCTATTCGCACCACAGAAGTGACTAGTTTAAACACTGACGAGCTTTAACAAAACGAATGTTGCACGATTTTTAAAAAAAATATTTCTAAGGTCCTTTGACGCTGGTTCGGGCCAAGTTATATTTGGAACATGGACGAGTGTTTCTGCTTCATTTGTTGTAAGCCGTTCTCCAAAAGCTTTTCCAAAACAGTTGTCATAGTGACATTTTGGACATTTTGTATTTCTTCATAAATCGGTTCTCTCTAGGAGGCCATCTTTATTCCATTCTATAATTCGAAACTTGTCAGCGATTTTCTGCACAAAGTGTAAACGAAATCGCCGGTTGAATGCCGACCTGCAGATTTCTTCTTACTTTAGTTTTTGCCTGGGCTTTTTCGCTCTTCCGATTCTGTGACGTAGACGGTCCCGGAGGAGAAAGTTTTGAAAGCGCGCCTTTGATTTGAACCACTGTTATTTTCGCCAGACTATATTACCAAATTTCGCTGTAGATGCGCCTCTTTGGCCTTGAATCTTCTTGTGGAGAAGTCCTCACGAACGGCTTTCCGTTAGTTATTTTTACACAAAGGAATTGTCCTAACGGATCTTTGTGTGGGATTAATATTTGATTCGCAATGAATCGTTAATCTTGAAGATGGCCAGGACATCTTTCCTTTTCTAAATTTCTAAATTATTTCCTTTTATTACAGGTTCCGTAGAACGAAGTGATTATGGAAGTTATTAAAGTCGGGAGAAGGGCCCGTGTAAATCGACTTATAGATGTGGCGGTCCAATCCTTTGATCGGAATTAATCTTAATATCTCCGCTTCGTGTGGGACTTTTCCTTTTGAGCGTGAGGTATTACCATCTTGATCGTGGATTTTGTAGTCCTGTTGGTGATGGAAAGGCACTCTTGTTCGGAGGAAAAATTAATTGGTTCTATGAGTTCTACTTGAGAATTAGTATAAACTATTCAGTCTGGCGCTACTCAACAATTCCGGTATTTCTCATATAATTATGGCCTCAGAGAGATAATCTTAGCCTAGGAGAGACAAAGTGTTTGATCTGATAACTGCATTATAATATTGAGTAATTACATTTTAATTTAAGAAATAGTTAATGTCTCTCTTGTTCTCAATACTGTTTCTCATGTTCGCAAGAGAATTATTGAATTAATTAAAAAGAGACATGTCTCAATCTCTTTAATCTTGTGTGATCTGTGTTATATGACTTAATGGCTATGATAATAAATAATGTGATCCTTTATTATAAGAACATCTTTAAACATTGAATGGCAAAGAATCTTAATTTTATTATCTAATTTCCATCATTATATATATAAATAAAGATACTTTAAATTTTCATTATGGTCATATGTTCCCATTACTGACACTTGTGTTCTAATTATATTGTTTTATGGTGCCTGTGTCCAGCTTACATTTTGTAGGCCGGAGATTTCCTGGGTTATTCGCGAGATCAATTGCAAAGTGAGTCTTAATATTTCTGAATTGGCTGTGTGGATCCTTAGAAGGGGGCTTTAACTTCAAAGTATATATTAATATCTTCATCTCTTCTCTGCCCTCCTGTCTTTGGACACACAAATATAATTTTGAAGTCTCACAATTATTCCCATTGTCGCACATAACCCGTGGGACACAGTAAATCCAATATACAGCATGCAAATTGTGGGCTTTGTGAATTGTATAAGTGGGGATGCTTACTATATTTGTCAGAATTCTGTGGATTAACAAGTCTACATTTGCATTAATTTTTATTTTCACTAGTCTCTCATCTCATTTTTTTGGCATATGTTTAATAAAATAACGCATCAACAAAATTTCCTTGATAAATTTAACGATATTGTGTTATATTCAACAATATTCCATGTTTTGTAAACAGCGGCAATCTGCCCCGTATAGTGTGACAATGTGCTCCATGCACTGGGTTGGTTGTCACGCGTGAAAAAACATATTAAAAAAATTCACATTTAATTAAGAAAACGGTATTTCCACATTAAATGTCCAATCTCAATGTTAAAATATCAAACTCCTGGATCAGAATCAATTACATTGTCTAAAAAAAATAAAAATGTGAAAAGTGTGACAACCATCCCTGGTCTCCCCTATTCGTAGATTCTTTCGAAGAAATTAAATTTTCGTCAATTAGTCGTCATTTTCATTGATTTAGAGCCTTTTATATCAATCTTGATACATTTTGTTAATTTGGCAAATTTAAAAGAAAAGTCGCAAAGTTGGCTTCATTCCGCCAAATTCGTGACCAAAATCTAGCCAAGCGTTATGAACTGAAAAATAAGTTATTATTATAGCAGATAAATGACTAGTGGCATCCAACTACAAAATTATTACCCAAAGTACATTTTCCCATGAATGGAACGAGCTAGATCCACGAGAATGATGTCACTAAATTTATCGAATGATATTATATATGAAAAGTGAACTTATTTGACAATAGTTAATAATTTGTTTTTTATTGTATGTGATATTTTGATAAATTTATTTGATAAATGTGCATTCTGTTCATGCTAGCGTTCTGAAGTTTGTGTTAATCGTTTTCTAATGAAAAATTACATAAGAAGTTACTATTTATGCAACGTTAAGAAAGGTTTTGATTTTTTAATTGCTTTCTCAAAATTTCTCTGGCAAATTTAGTGAGGTTCTGAACATTTAATTACGTTTAAAACGATAGGTTTTCAGTATTCACGAATTGTAATTTTTTTTCCAAATGTCGTTCGAGTCGCTCCATTCTCTCTCGCTCACACACACACACTCACTCATACACTCACACACACACACACACACTCACTCATTCATACTCTCTGTCACACACATACACACTCACTCATACTCTCTCTCTCACACACAAACACTCACTCATACTCTCTCTCTCTCTCACACACACACACACACACACACCTCAAAAACATTTGATTCGTCTTCCGGGATGCTTGAAACATGCTCTCCCGTCGAAAACTCGAATTCGAATTTCTCAGCCAGTCATAATACGTTCCTTATACATTACACTATATATGTAAGGAAAGTAATAAATACATTTTCAGATACAGGATTTCAAGATAATCAGGTTCAAGATTAACAGGTTCCAATGTACTTCATATTTATAATTCTTGAAGTTCTAGAATATTTATTCGATACAAGTATACAATGTATTATGCATAATAATTTACACTTTAGTAAAAGCACAAATAATTAGTGCACTCTTATAACCGTATAGGTTGCTTTATGTAAAAGTTATGGTAAAGCAATAAAAAATGTACTTGAATGTTATGAATATCCCGAAAATATATGAACTGATCTCGAAGTGTAATAAATAAAGCAATACATCAAAATATCATTATACTAACGAATCTGGTGCCATAAAATATTATTGGTTGGCCTGAGATAAATAATCATTCCAATTCCTTTATATTACTTCAGAGGCATTTTACGAACGAATAAAAAATAAATATTATACTAACAACTGCATTAAGAAGGATATGAGAATGTACAACTTGAGAAGGTACATAGTACCATTAATTAAAATGTACGCGTCAAATAAAAAATTGAAGTATAGTTCAACTAGACTTTTTTCTTTCTTCTATTTGTATTTTCAATACAATTTAGAAGATTTGAAATTTATATAAATAGCCCCAAAATAACTTAAAGCAGTGTTTTTCAAACTTATTTAGACGTTGAATGTTTTTGAAATTTAATTTGATGGTGGAATCCCAAAATGAAATAAATATTCAACTTAAAAAAACAATGATTTAAATGATTATTTTATTTTTATGCCCTACTTATTTTATGCACTACTTTTAAATTTCTCACATCACAAAAAATTAAGGTAATCTATATATTCTCTCTATAAATATATTTATTGAAATATCCTAAATATTCATCATTATATATATGCTAAGTGGTGGTTGTCAACAGCACCCCTATATATAATTTTCTAATGTTTCATTCGAAATAGACTAACCCAATTCTAGACGTTTGCTGCCAGGTCGGATATATGTTGGGCAGTATTATTTTTCCAGATACCGAACGGGGAAACATGCGTCTACTTCACGTGCATGATCGCTCGAAGAATACAGATCTGGTTCAAAAATTGTTTACTTGTTATTTGTATGGCGCCCAGTTTAAAAATGGACATTTCGTATACTTCCTTTAAATAATTGACATTGTGATTCTGTAAATCTGTTTGCAATTTCACTTATGCATGCAACATTTCATATTCCTACCTATTAGTTTTCGAGTAAAAAGGGTAAACATTTTAGGCAAATTTTGCTTACATTTCGTTAGGAAAGAAGAATGAACTTTGCTTTGTTTGTCCATAAAAAATATTGAATAAATATGTGAAGGTGAAGACCAATATGTAAAGGACTTGGGTGTGGAGAAAATTACAATGATACGAAGAAAAAGTTCATGGAATATAATGCGTAACTTGTTCACGATTACGGATGTTCACGGTTTGAAGCAAAATGCGATTATTGCGTTCAGAAGAACCTTTTAAACGCAGGAAAGCAATAATTGCAAAACTATCTTAATACGTAAAAAATAATAAACCGTTTTTATTTAAAATGTTTAATCTTTTCCAAGGCAATCCAATTAAGGGCGATCCAAGGCAATTAAGAATCCAAGACACATACTTTCATACATTTTATAAGGTAAAATAATGATTTCTGTAAACTTTTAGATAATATAATTGATAATAAACGTTTTGAACTTAAATATATGCGTAAGTATTTCAGTTATTTAATTGTGCTCTATCTCTCCAATTCATGCTGTCTATATTACCCGTAGTAGAGGGATGGTACGTATAGCAAAATATGTTTTTGAATGATAACGCTTTTTCCTAAAAGACCTGAAGTCCTGCATCTGAGATATCATAATATCTATCATATAGACTATATGTAACATAAATGGTTAAATATGTACTGTACTGTAAAAAGTAAAAAAATCTGATGTGGGCAGCACATGACTTTCCTTATGTAATGCAATGAATTTACTACTTTTACAGTAAAAAAATAGACTATTTTCATAGTAGTTATTTATATTCTTTCCAATATATTACATTTTCGTCAATGAGTTGTCATCATCAATGAGTCGTCATTGATTTAGCGTCATTTTTATCCATTTGGCGAGTTTTTCGTTAATTTAGCAACATTTAAAAAAGTCGCCAAGTTGGCGACATTCCACCAAATTTGTTGCCAAAATCTCGCAAAGCATTATGGACGAAGAAATAAGTTATTTTTACACCAGATAAATGAATATTGGCGTTCAAATACAAAAGTATTACTCAAAGTATCTTTTTTAATGAATGGAACGAGCTAGATCCACGATAATGATGTCACCAAATTTATCGCATGGTATTACATATGAAAAGTGAACATGTTTATCAATAGGAAATATTTTTTTGTTTATTTTATATGACTTTTTATATTTTTTTAATGTGCAATATCTCGAGAACGGTTCATGTTAGCGTTCTAAAACTTATGTCAATCGTTTTCTAATGAAAAATTACATAAGACATGTCTCTTTGCGTAACTTTATTAGCGGTTTTGATTTTTTGACGATTTTTTCAAAATATAACTCGAAAATTTAGGGGGTTCTGAATTGCGTATAAAACAATAGGCTTCCAGTGTTTATGGATTGTGATTTTTGTACCAAATTCCGCTTGAATCAGTCCATTTATTCGTCAGTTATCGTCTCCACAGACTCACTGACACACACACACACGCACACACACACACATACTTTCACGCACACACACACACACACACACAGATATCACTTCAAAAATGTTTTATTCGAGATCAGGGATGCTTGAAACGTGCTCTCCCGTCGAAAACTCGAATTCGAATTTTCGACCTAGTTACAATACTTTCCGTATACTTATGTATATAAGGAAAGTAATACATGTTAACATATGGTTTTGAGAGAACGAAGAAAAATGTGGTTCAACTTTCACAGACGTACCTTAATTTTAAGACACATAAAAATCACTTTACCAATTTGCGTGTATTAAGAAGAGACTTCGGTGATTTTTCTGACGACGTAATTATATTTTGTATGATTGGTGGATTCGATATAACAGAAAAATGAAATTGTCATTTCATTGAATACAAAATTGAAATTTTACTCCGAAAATAATCAAAATCGTAGAGGATATGGCTCAGTATTCTGAACTAAATTTGTAAAACATTTGATGTCATAGGGCCAGCGAAAGGCCTGGCAGCTTAAATGCTGATATCATCGGCATCAATTGTAGGTAGCTTCTATAGAATATAATATAGAATTTAATATAGAAAGTTTTACTAATTAGAGTATCATTTTTATAGAGATGAAAAGATAATACGATATTTCATGTATCAGAATAAAAATGTGACAACATATTTAATTAATACCTTTGTGTAGTTATTTTTAAGATACAGATATGTTAATTTTCAGTGCAGTGGTTGTATTATATGTGAATTACTGAATGTCATGGGCATTTTTATTCGGCACATACCAGAAAAAGACTATCCTAAAGGTTTGAACAATTTCTGAATAAAAGTTATTTCATTCTTATAAATTCCCCAAAGATGTTTAGAATGAACAGAAGAAAGCAAATGAAGTTCTAACTACAAACAAATAAATGTCAAATGAACACGTTTTGCTATTAACAGCAATTCGTTCACCCGAGTGGAAAAAGAAAGATTAATCTCGTGAGAACTAGAAAAAGAGAAGCTCCTTAATTTGCAAATTGCCGAGTGGTTCTCCCATGAAAATTTGACGCTAATTTCCCACGTTTAATAAAAGCAAAATGTAGGAGGAAAAAAATATGGCAAAATTTGGGCTCTGGATGTTAAAGCAGCGTTTCGCTCTTAATTAAAATTAAGCGCTAAATGGTGCAATTATCGCAATCGAAATTAAAATAACATTTTTCAAAGAACTTGGCCTGTCATTGTATAATACATGAATTGTTGTGTGAATTTCAAAAATGGTAAACACAGAAACAAAGTGTTTAAAGATTGTAAAATTCCGCTATATGAGGTTTCATATTTGTTTATAGTAGAAATATAATTCTTGAAAATAAATATAAAATTGCCTTTTTATAATTATAAATTTCAGATTTATTTTCTACAAACTCGATAAAAGTATATATACATATCAATATACGGGGAAATAAATATTTGCATATAATAACTTTTAAAATGACATGCAGACATTTGCAAATATAATAGTGTCTAATATAATAGGCAATATGGAAGTCTTCACAGTTTACATGCTGTTAAGAATGCATGTCCACATATGTAAATATAATCTATATAAATAAAATTGAAAATCTGTCTATCTGTTTGTTTGTTTCATCATTACGGGAGAACGGCTGAACCGAATTTGATGAAATTTTGTGGATAGTCTTGAAATAGCTCCAATTAAAATTTAATCTTACGTGTTTCTAAGACCAAGGGCTGTCGATATTTTATTGAAAAACCAAACATTTCATATGAGTTCTATTCGCTAACGCCCTGGTTCCGCCAAACGAAAAAGATTGTAAACTGTTGGTTTAAAACGTGAAAGTGAATTAAAACTATATCTCTGAGTTTGGTGGGAGTTTATTTCCCTAATCAGTTAATTTTAGAAAACATGAATGTGTGAAAACATGAATGTTTGAAACATGAGTTTAAATGGAAACTCTATCACCATGATTTATTTTTCACAAACTCTTACTAAACAATGGAAAATATTAAGAAATCAAATTTGTTATTTAATTATCATCATTTTATGAGGAAAATTCTTTCTTATATCATGTTGCTCAACAATGCCAATAAATCAAATGTGTTTGTTAATTTTTACTATTTTTTTCGATTTGAATAATACATAAGAAAGATCAATCATACTTAAAGCATTGATTATGAAACACTTTCCAACTTCTAATACAATTTTAGTATTTTCATTTTGTATACACAAACAGGATCAGGATGTTTTATTCTCCAGATCTGCAAATTCAGATCTACGAATTTGACGAGATATCGCTAACTTGGCAACTTTTCTTAACGGTGCCAAATTAACGGAAATATCGCCAAATAGATACAAACGACGCTAAATCAATGAAATTAATTTTGTTTTGTTAGAAGAGACTACTGAAATGATATTTCGGTAGCATTTGTCCATCACTCTGACCATCCTACTTTGTAACACATTTAGCCAATTTTAAAAATGTCGCTTGAAATTGATAAAGTGCGCTAAATAAATGAAATTTATTGCGTTTTGTTAAGAGATAGTATTGTTATGATGTTTCGTCAATTTGTCTGCAAGAAGTGTCCCACTTGGCGACAAATTTGGTGATTTTTAAAATGTCACTAAATTGACGAAAATGTCGCCAAATTGATAAATTTTGACATTTTGATGCTACATTCATCAAAATGCCACCGAATCGATCAAAATTTAATATTTTGCATAATTAAGCACGCTTTTCTAGATAATTGCTGACGTTTTATGAGAATTAAAATATATAATTTCTAAATTTGTTTACAAACTGGACCAGGATGCTTTATTCTTCAGATCTGCCTGTTGAAGACCCAGACCGTCCGACTCATCCTAAGGACTCGAGCAACCGCTTGGACGGCCGGTCAGATCTGCCTGTGAAGATAGTTTTGTATATCGAGCCCAGAAATTCTTATACAATCTTTAGAAGAATTAAATTAAATATTTTAATAGAATATTTTGAATAAGAAAGTCATTTAGAATAATATAGGAATTTACACATAATTGTGAATGTTAAATTTCTTTATGTTTGTCTCATCATCACGGGAAAATGCTTCCACCTAATTAGATGCCATTTTCGGGGTAGGCTTGGAATAACCCCACTTAAAATGTAGTCCATGTTTTGAGTTTCTAGGACCAGGGGTTGTCCAGACAACTATTTAAAACGCACAATTAAAAATTCCATAGAGATAACATTATAAAGGCGATATTTTTTCACCAATATATTTGAAGAAATCATGTCACATAGCAAAGGATTTAAATCCAATGTGTTTATGCGGCAAATGATTTTTATTAAATATTTTCAGATTTAAATAATATAGATATGTCTAGAAAATAAATGTCATTGATATTGAATTTTTGACTGGATAATATCAATTACGGGCTTCGGTTTAAATATTACTATTATTGATATTTTCAAGTTATTACGTCATTGTTTTATTTTGGCAAAAATTGTTAAAACTCATATATTGTACGTAGTATGGGTAATCTTCTACAAATACACGGGTATATCTTCTAAAATACAAGAATATAAGTAGTACATATATATTGGCATATATCGGAATCAATTACGGTCTTTTGGTATAAAGATAATGGGTATTATTGAGATTTTCAATTTATTACGTCATCTGTTTTTGTGATGCACATTAAGGAAAACTAATGCACATCATACTTTAAATAAAAATCTTAAACATAGCCATTAGCCGATCATCGTATATCGTGTAAAGTCGTAATATCATATAGTCGTGAAACACATTGCATTGTGCCGCTTTTAACCCACCATATTATCTTGAGTGCGAGTTCCTGTAAAATAATATTTTATTAACACAATGCTACTCAATTAATTGCACCATTTTTTAACTTTAAAAATAACAGTATTTATTAGGAATATTTTTTTAATTATTCCAATGATTATAACAACTATCATATTATTTGTGGAGGAGATTGGACATGTGAGCCCAGGTAAATTATATTTATCAAAATGGTCTATGACATGCTACAATAATTGATACGCACATACCTCCAACTTCGTCTTTGGCCATTGACACACAGCTCGTACGTTGGTTCTGTTCCATATCTCTTTGAATCTCTATCGTTGAAGTTATTACTCAAGAGCCTTTCGCTCAAGATGTTAGTAGTCTGTCTAGTCATCTTATATCAGTGTATATCGCACTGGTACCAAATCGAAGTGTTGTACTCCTCCTCGTACTGAAGTCGATCTCTGAACACAACTGAATCTGACCTCATCATAACTGCATCGCTAGTTGGAACTCTGTTTGGTCTCTCACTAAATTAATCTCACTTTCTAGATGTTGCCACCTCTTTTTGCCAGAGGTCCGATACGCCTCTCCGGGTACCACTGGTCGACCCCAGGGCAATGCGACCAGACACTTTCTATAATGATTAACACTTTTAATCAATGTAGTTGTTTCACTGTAGCCTCCTTTATTTATGATCTATTTGACCTCTCGTGTAATGGCGGTTATAAAATTGGCATCATTCTGACTGATGCCTTTGTCTAACATTACAGACTTCCATAAATAATGAACATAAAACTGTTTCACATATTCCGGGTCTCACATTTTTATTTTAGCAAATAATATTGAGGCCTATATTGTAATACGGTTAATCTTCAATTAACACACGGGCATATCTTCTAGTCTACCATAATATAAGTAGTACGGGTATATCTTCCCATACAATTTTAGCGCTTTCATTTTGGCTTATATTAGAATCAATTACTGCCTTCAGGTTTAAAGATTACGGTTTTATTGATATTTTCAATAATCTACTAATCCAGGGTATATCTTCTAATATTCGCAAATACAAATAGCAAGTGTCCAGCACAATTTTAACTCTTATTTTGCATATATTGATTCAATTTTATATTTTCTGTAATTTGTTTTCAAACGGAGCAAGGATGTTTTATTTTTCAGATCTGCCCTTGAATATAATTCTGTATAGCGAGGACATATATTGTTACACTTCTTTTAAGGAGAATTAAATTAAATATTTTAACAGGATAATTTGATTAACAATGTCATTTAATATACTAATAGGCATTTGCACATGATTGTGAAGTTTCTTTATATTATATAATCTGTACGAAGAGCTGGTATACTGCTAGTTTCTAATATAAATATGATTTATTTAAATTTTACAAATGCGCTGTAAGTCCTGTTTTGAAACTTTTAAGGATCTCAAATAGATAACAATGCAGTATAAAATCAATTCCGAGTTCCCGTTTGGCCTTCAGGAATTAAACTAACCATTTATCCATATACCAAGTATTACGTGAAATGAAACCTAAATTGTGATTTGCATGCTGTAATTGGACAGGGTTTTAACGTTAAATGAAGTACAAATAATGCGGATTTAGGCGTGACTTAAATTATTTAATTCACTTTTAAGTGCAGAATGCAAAACAATCATATGAGTTTGTATAATGCAGTAGAAGATAAATGTGTCTTTCATTGAGAATATTTCTAAAATTCTATTTATGTGGTGAACGTTTCACATGTTTATTAAAAAACGGAAGTTTAAATATAAATATTTGTTCAATCTTGTTCTAGTGAATATAGTCAGAACACGTGTATTGAATTATTAGTTCTAATCAATCTATGTATAGAATATTTATCAATGAAGTATCTAAAATCCAATTTTAAGAACCTAGGTCTAACTCATTTCATAAAAGCCTGCCGTTACAAGACGGCAACTAAGTTATCTGTACCACACAAATGTCATACATTTTCTCTGTTATCAAGAAACTATTTGCTAATTAAGTGACACAACCGACTAAGTAACAAAGCGATTTGAAAAATTGCAACACACATTACGATTTTAGCTACTTCACTTGAGCTATTTCGTGCTGATGATCCTTAAGACTAATAAAACCAGTCTACACATGAGGATTCCAAAGCTTTGAACACGATGTTATGCAAGAGTTCTTGAAAAATGTGTGTTTATTATTTTTAATTTCTGATAAGGATTTATGAGAATATGGTTAACACTAAATATACCGACACTCAATATATACCTATCAGTACCGTAACGGGTTAAATGACCAATTTTATAGATAAAAACTTTATTTTTCTGATTGATTGCAGGTGGTATTGATTGTAATAAGGAAATATTAATAAAGTAACTTTAAGGTAATAGACTCCATTCGGTTCCTGCAACTCGATTTGCTTCTTCTATTGTGCATGTTCTTATATGTTTCATAAAATGTTGGTCAATTATCAACGAAAATGCAGTCGTCATTTTACCCTTTATAATATCACGTTTTGCATATCCCGTTGGACCTGATTCTTCCCTGAAAATATTATGAAGTGCTGCTTGCCCAGATGCAGCACATATTTGCTTTTTTTTTCCAAACAGTGCCATCAATCCAAATATATTACTCATTTTATCGTTCTCATGTTCAGAACTTGAGAGCAATCTCATGCTTTTTCGTCCTCTACGTATTATATTCACAATATTCTCCTCTTCATCGTCGGTATCTGTAGGCTCACACTTAGAGTCTAATAGATCATTATCATTTTCAAATAATATATCCTCACTTTTCGAAAGTTCATCTCCAGCAATTTCCGAAAACGCTTCGTCTATGCAATATTACTTATTCTAAGAACTTGGTGTGTCTTGAATGTTTCGACATTTTTTCAGGGTAAAGATCAGAAGTGGATTAGGGCTGTAAAAACAAAATATAAATTTACTAGTAGTAGTTTTTAGTTCTGTCACCTTTTCTTGCAAATTGAAATTTTACGCACTTTATTGAAATTTTAACATACAGTTATTTTAAATTGAACTTACTATGAAGCAATCCTTGCAGAAATGTGCAGAAAAGTGTTGAAAATATATAGAATGTGCATGTACATCACATTTTCCCATGCAATAATCTTATAAGTCAATAATTTTTTTCCCGATCAAATGACCGGTGGTGATAGATAACGGTAGACTATGTATCTTTATAAACACACAAAGAAGAAAAATAAATATTGAAAAATTGATTGCATATATTTAATAAAAAAATTCATGAAATCAAATGAGGAAAAGCGATAACATTATACACGAATTTGCTAATCAAAAGTTTACAATTGGTCATTTGAACGGTTATGGTACGTTTAGTATAAAAATATTTCTATTATTGCACTCCTGCAATTTTGTTCAAAAAAAGACAAAGGTCTGTTCTTTCAGTGGATGCATAATACATTTATCTCTCCAGTCTAAGTTTACTAGAAGTTACCAACATATTCATATTTTCATAAAGTTAGATGGCAAGCGTAATCAATTTTTACGCCTAAAATTGAAAATACGTGGATTACAGTAGTATTCTTTGTTATAAATTATGTTTATTTTATTTAATTAGACTGAATACATTATTTTTGTTCAGTTGTTATTGTTATCGACTTATTTTTAGTGATCAGTATCGTCACTTCTTGAACCGGAGGGTATCCGCCTATCCCAATAGATTTACGCATTAAATGCAAATGCTCAATATAATATTTTCTCGATTTTATTTTTAAATAACATTTATCCCATACAATGAAGACGTAAAATGAGTAGTACCTTTACGTAATTAAGTTGTATCAATTTATTTTATCAGGAGTATAGTTCAGTTTTTCAATCCTTCATTTATTTTAAAAGACAAAATTTAAAAAATGTTAAACATTAAAATTATTTGGTCTTCTGCAAACTTCTCGACACATGCCATTTAAACAGCGTTCAAACGCATATTCTAGGTTAAATTTTGTGAACAGCTGTCTTCTAACTACTAACCTCACAATTTATAGCCACGTATTTGATGGCTCTCTATTATCAAAGCTTTGGAATACATTATTGCGTTTATCATATTTGTCTACGTGCAACATATAACCAGTTAAGTGTGTCATTCTTGCAACCATGTGTAATCATCTATTTCCAGGAGACATTGCAACATATGATATGATACAACTGCATTGTATTAATACGTCCATAAATATGATTTTCAAGGAAATTGAGAAATGGTGAGTATGGAGTTCATAGAATCCCCACAAACACAACGAGCATCACCATAAACGAAGAATCTGCATCTTTTAATTTGAACAAAGAATTCGTAAACCTAAAAACTAAATCTAATCCGCTTCTTTGTTAATTAAACAAATCTCTAATTACAAGCGAAAGTAAACTGTGACAGAATAAATGTTTAGACATCAAACAAAAGAGCTTTTAAAGCGTGTTCAAAGCATCAAACGTATAACTGCTTGGATGAGAGGCTATCTAATAAATTAAGGAGAAATGATTGGAGGAAATTCAATTAAAATGCATTTACATCCATTGTTTGGAAATGAATTAAACCTATTTACTTGTCACATCAGCGGAAATCCTATATTTTTCATTTCAGATTTTAAAACTGAAGTATGGAATGTATTTTATATATATATATATATATATATATATATATATATATATATATATATATATATATATATATATAATGCGTTCATGGCTTACAGCACTCGATCTAAGATTTTTATACATTTATAAATATGATCATATTTCATTTTTGAATTGTTTAACATATTAGTCTTTAATTTTCATCAAAATCAGAGAGCAAATTTTTTAATACAAAAATATTTTCCCATTTGGAATCTTTAAAATTGCCATTTGCCCAATTTCATACTTAAAATTGACGTTATTAAATATTAAAATTTTACATAAATTATAATATTTCTTTGAAATTTTATTTCTAATCTATCAAAGTTTTTACATATTTTTATATTTCAAGCTTTAGTTCCCTGTGAAGTTTTCCCAAGTATAAATGCCCAATTTGGTTTTTCAGACATGTGGTGGGTTAGGTTGAAAGGCGCTATCAGTACATACTAATAGATTTAAACTCATAATTATGTGTGTAAAATGTAATGGCTTGTCTTAAATTGAAGATATGGAAATCTGAATGAAAGCTATGAAAAGTAAAATTTAAACAAACAATTAAATTATGTTTTATTACTTACAAAGATTACTTCCAAAGAATTCAAAATCCAGATACTTGCAGTAGAAAAACACCGTTAGTTTAAAATTGAAGGTACAGATCTTGGGATGGAAGTTAAGAGCAATGGTTTTCAATTACGCACATGGGCTATTTTTATTTATTTGCACTTTAGCTGCAGGATTTCGCGAGATCTATACGAGTTCCGTCAAAAGAACTCAATATTATAAAATCCGTGATAGAGAAGGGAGTACTATACAAAGTAGCCGGATAGCTAAGAAGCGGCAGGGAGAGAGAGAGCGAGAAATATGTTTATAAGTCGGAATGGAAATCAAAATTCGAAATTCCAACTTACTCAATCTTATGCGATTCAAATTGGATATGTAACCATATATATATGTATAACAAGAAAGATCAATCATGCATAAAGCATTGATTATGAAACACTTTCCAACTGAAATGCAATTTTATTTAAACATCTCTAAAATGCAATACATTCAGTGGTAATAGTCTTTAAATTATCACACTACTACATTAATTTATTATATTTGAAAACTTAAAACATCATAGAAAAAAATTAAATTAATTCAAATGACGTCATTTACATATAAGTCACCTGGCTTAAACATCTCGAAAATGCGATACATTCAGCGGTAAGATTTTTTACAATACTACAATAACTTATTACATTTGAAAAATTAAAGCTTCATTAAAAAAATAACTTTATTCAAATGACGTCATTGAAATATAAATCGCCTGGCTCTCTATGTAAAAGCTGTAGAAATTTAATTCATACAATTTTATTCCAATCCATTCATTCTTCACAATACTACAATAATTTATTTTATTTAAAAACTTAAAATCAAGGAGATAAAAGTAATTTAAACCTATGCTTAAAGCTTTTAAAAAGTCTGCTGTAAATTCGCCTATTTCCTGTAAAATCAATTATTATTTCATTCATATCTCTATCTTGCAGACTCCAGAGCTAAATAATTGTGTGTTAAAGAAATTCAGCAATTCATATACAACCCATCATATATCTTTATGTCTTTACATTCTCCCTAAGTGAAAATTAGGCTTCGTTGTAGAAATAATTAAAGTTGGATGATCATTTAAATTCAAATATTTTGTAATTATGCGTTGTTTTAGAATGTAGATGCATAGAAATTAAGCAAAAATAAGGCGATTTTAGAACGCATGTAACACTAGATATAAGTTAGAAAGAACTTTAAAAATCACGATTTTGACACAATCGATTTTGACATTGATCGTTTAAACTCAAATACATTGTAATTCCGTTGTTTCAGAATATAGATGCACAGAAATTAATCAAATATGAAGCGGTTTTAGGACGGATAAAACACTAAATATGAATTAAAAAGAACTTTAAAATATCACTATTTTGACACAAGATGGATGCTATATTTTATTTTGAAGTGGGTTACGTGATCTATTCATATGATATGGGTTTAATTATTATTTTAATTTTTATTTTAAAAACTACCGAATATATTTTGCGAATTTTTTTTCTTATTTTTTGTGGGATAATTTGAATATTTCCTAAAACTTTTAAAGCAATTTCTGAATTTTAAATTCTCTTAAAAAATATTTGAAAAATTATATCCCATAGGGTTTCAATGTATTTCATTTTCTTCAATCCGGGTTCAGTCCAAAACTAATTGGGTGATATTATTCATTTATATTCCCGTAGGTCCCGCAGACCGTCTGAGCAACATACTAAAATTTGATTTTAATAAAGTCATTTTTACGGCAGTTATCGCGTAAACGGATAGACAGATGGACAGACAGACATTCAGATAGACAGACATACAGACAGAATGAATGAACAATGTCATAAACACATTTCAACTATGCTGTAAAGTGATAAAAACGAAATGGTGTCAATAAGTCTGGCGATTATGAGTAAAAAAGAGATAGTCAACTCATTTCCAATATTTATATGCTGTTGAAATTAGGGATTGCCTTGGAACAATGTAGTACCCCACGTTTGGCGTAAATTTTGAAAGTGTAAGAGAAAAAAAACAGAAAATATAAAAGTGGTTTTTCAAACATCTAAAAACTTACATGATGTATGGAAAAATCAAGAATTTGAAAAGTTATTTTTTTTAAATGAGAAAAGTAAGAAATATTATGTTGCAACATTCTGTCCCATAATGCGGGACAGAATAGGATACTTACATTTTTAACACTTTACAACATAGTAGAAAAATGTTTATGACTTTGTTAATTCTGTCTATCTATCTGTCTGTCTGTCCGTTCGTACGATGACTGCCGTAAAAATGACTTTATCAAAATGAAATTTTATCATGTTGTTGAGACGATTGTAATGTACGAGTGTAATGTCTCTTTCTCCTCCTCTTATTCCTTTTTTGAGACTTTTTACTTTATATGTCAATAGTGACTTAACTCAAACTTTGATGTTTCGACCTTTTGATCCAAGAGCAATAACACAGGAATGCAATGGATAGAATTAAACTAATATTTATTATGAACTTCACATAAGGAGAGCATCTGCCTGTTTAAAGCAATGACAGATCTAGACAATAAAGATTATTGTACACGTCCAGACTAAGTTGCACCTAACACATGGTAATGCAGTTAACTAGTCTGGTGCGCACACTTTAAAGGAATTAATCCTAAAGCTTGTATTCTTACCATTGGCCTCCTACACGACAACATCCTTAATCAGGATCACCTCACGGCAGACAAAAACCACACTCAATCCAAGCCAAACCAACTTGAATTCCCGATACGACCGAACCGACGCGATCCGAACTCCACGATGCGAACTATTGTGAAAACACCTAGAACTCTCTTCAATAACATCTCTAGAACTCTCTTCAATGATATCTCTAGAATTATCTTCAATGGCATCTCTAGAACTCTCTTCAATATCATCTCTAGAACTGTCATTAATAACATCTCTAGAACTTTCTCCAATAACATCTCTAGAACACTCTTCAATAATATCTCCAGAACTCTCTTCAATAACATCTCTAGAACTATCTTCAATAACATCTCTAGAACTCTCTTTAATAACATCTCTAGAACTCTCTTCAATAACATCTCTAGAACTCTCTTTAATAACATCTCTAGAACTCTCTTCAAAACCATCTCTAGAACTCTCTTCAATAACTTGTATTGTGATAATTTTAAAAATATCGCCGCTGAATGAAAGAAATGGAAAAATGTTCATGGATGAAATATTCACTACTTTTATATAGAGATGCAGGCGATTTATATTTCGATGTCGTTATTTGAGTAAAGTTTATTTGTTTTCGATGGAGATTTCAAATACAATAAATTATTGTAATATTGTGATAATTTTAAAAATATCCCCGCTGAATGTATCGTATTTTAGAGATTTTTAAAAATTGCATTTCAGTTGGAAAGTGTTTCATAATCAATGAATTCTTGTTCGTTCTTGTTTCTCCTTTATATCTCCTTTTATCTTAGTTTTTTTCCCTATATTTTTCTTTTCATTTTTTTAACAGATTTCTGCTTACAATTTGTATTATCCGTTCCGTTCCAAACACATTGCTTGAAAAACCTGACATAGCCACATCCACAAATTTATTTTATCAATTGCGTTGGGCAAAAGCGTTTTTAAAAACATGCTGTATTTAGTGGGTGAAAAGCAAATGCGAAGCGTGACTTATGTTAGATAAAATATCCCAGATTATTACAATAGCTTACACAATTTTGTTACACAAGCCCTTATTGAAAAATGCTCATTGTGTAACTGACGAATTTTAGGGAGTTTCAGTCAACTACAAGATCCTTGTCTGAAATGGACCTTTTAAAATGGGGATTCTTGTTCTGAAATGAACCCATTCGACGCCTAAAACCTATTTCACTCTAGTTTCATCTAAAGTTTCTAATAGCAGACCCCCTTCTTTCCGTATAACCCATCAAAAAGAAATTTAAGATAAATGGGAATAATTTCCGTGAACATCTCGGTGTCCTGAATTTTGTTTGCATCCCCCCCATATATTTTTATAGTATATGTAGTTTGAGAAACTTGATTGTGCTCCGCAGCAGTTTCTTCACATGAAAACCATAGTCTATTATATCAAAATATTTCATTAATGATGTCTTCTCTCAAATTCTTCTGATTATGACCTCCGTGTTCATTCAAAGATTCTAGCCAAGCAGTATCCACTACCTGAAAGCTTAGTAACGTTATTAATTACTGATTAATAAAAAAATAATATTACTTTTACTCCCAATTCTTGCTATGGCCCATTAAATATAAATTGAAACCCACACTCCCATCGTTCGTTCAAATACAGTTGTTGTGTATCTTAATCCGTAGGGCATGCCGGTTCGAAGGGGAAATATGGGAGAGAAGGCCAAGACGCTACGCGCTACAAGGAAATCCCAGACAGTACAATTCTATAACCCAAATCAAGTGTCTCGCCTTTCAGTTTAGAACAACGATGGAAATAGTAGTTAATTACGTTTTAATGCGCTTCGCAAAAATCCCTTCTCAGCACACTGCTGTGAATATGAGATGCGAAATAAATAAAAGTAGAACTTTTTAGTCAGTTTTAACACTTTACAACAAAGTTGAAAAGTGTTTATGACTTTGTTCATTCATTCTGTCTGTCTGTCTGTCTGTCCGTTAGCACGATAACTGCCGTAAAAATGACTTCATCAAAATGAAATTTTAGTATGTTGTTCAGACGGACAGTAGGACCTATGGGAATATAAATGAATAATATCACCCAATAAGTTTTGGATTGAACCCCGGTTGAAAAAATGAAATATATTGAGCCCTTTGGGACCTAATTCTTCAAACATCTTTTAAGCGGATTTAAAATTCAAAAATTGCTTCGAAAATTTTAGGTAATATTCAAATTATTCCTAAAATATATAAAAAAAAATCAGCGAAATACATTCAGTAGTTTTTTAAATAAAAATTATAATAATTACACCTCTTATATGAAGTGATCACGTGACCATGATATGAAAAGATCACATGACCCACTTCAAAATGATATATGGCATCCATCTTGTCTCAAAATCGTGATTTTTTAAGTTCTTTTTCATTCATATTGAGTGCTGTATCCGTCCTAAAACCACTTTATTTTTGCTTAAATTCTGTGCATCTACATACTGAAACAACGCAATTACAATATATTTGAGTTTAAATGATCATCCGAATTTGATTATTTCGAAGCCTGTTTTTCACTTATGTAAAATGTAAAAAGTAAAATATATAGAATGGGTTGTCTTAGAATTGCTGTATTTCTTTAACACAAAATTATTTAGCCCATGGAGTCTGCATAGCTGATATGAATGAAATATTCATTGATTTTACAAAGACAAGGACGATTTTTTCGATGAAGTTTTAAGCATAGAGTTTAATTACTTGTAGCTCCATGGTCTTAATTTTTAAATAAAATAAATTATTATAGAATTGTGATGAATGAAATGAATGGGAAAATGTAATGAATGAAATGCTGTTTTTATAGAGAGATACAGGCGTGTTATTTTTTCTATGACGTCATTTGAATGAATTTCATGTGTTTTCGATAAAGTTTTCAAATATAATAAATTATCGTAGTATTACGATAGTTTTAAAAATATTACCGAGGAATGTATCGCAGTTTAGAGATGTTTAAACCAGGCAATTTATATTTCAATGCCGTCATTTGAATGACGTTCATTTTTTTCGATGAAGGTTTAAGTTTTCAAATATAATAAATTAATGTAGTATTGTGATAAGTTTTAAAATATTACCGAGGAAAGAATTGCATTTTAGACTTGTTTAAATAAATTTGCATTGAAGTTGGAAAGTGTTTCATAATCAATGCTTTTAGCATGATTGATCTTTCTGGTTGTTTTTATAATGTGACTGATAAAGGCTGCTGTGAGGTCGCGTAGCGACAGAGATATTATTTTTAATGTAACTGCGGTTATCTTCATAGGGTGAAATTGATTCATCTTCGATTGTGACACATATTCGATTGATTCATCTTCGAGTGACCTCCGATAATCAGCGATTGCTATTATCGCACTAAGACGCATGTGATTCATCAACATATAACTCATAAAATGCAGTCTTAAACTTTCTTATGAAAATATGTGAATACTAACTTTCTAAAATTTCAAACATACATTTTTTGCATGATAAGGTATGTCATAAGGTAAAATTGTCCTTATCAAAAATTACCAGTATAGGACTTACCTATGATGCCGCCACTAAGGGTGGAGCATGGAGGCTCCCGGTTCTCAAGCTCGGAATACGAACACACAAAAACATAAAGAAATACACATGCTTAATTGCTCAATTTATTTTAATATTTTACTTAATAGATATCTATTGTATCTGGAGTAACTATGCTATAATTAATCAATTATTAAAAGACACATAATACTGACAATATTACATTAATATATATATATTTACACACATAATAACTTTGACTTAAATTTCTTAAAAACAGTTTCCTTTAAACAATCGATAAAGAATAGTTCTTATAGTTCAATATTACGAACTCGTTCATATGGTCTACTCATACGAACTGGTAGTCAATTAATTTAATAATCGTTAAAGGTGTGCCTTCCGTGCTAATAGTGACAATTGAAAGTTGGTTACTCTTTGTGTTACGTGCATATTCGTGATATTTCAATGATGTAGGAAAACCGTTACGCATCCAACTGCACTCGCTACCATTTTATTGCTCACATTCTACAGACACCTTTCACAAAAACCAAGAACATGATGCTGACTCGTTCGAAAGTTTTAAGTCGACTAAAAAAAACTTCAGGTGCGTCTAGGACGCTGTCGAAATTGCATCTCGTGGAAAGTTCTAGAACATTCTCGCAAAGCTTTTTCTTTTCACATTGTAGTGTCGTTGTTGATTCGTTGAAGTGAAGAAGGGGATGCGCTGCTTATTTATGTTTGTATTGCCATTGGCTCCCTCTGCAGCATTTAAATAGCTCATTAGCTAGGTTGGCATCCGCAATTGGGGTGTAAACATGTAATACAAATATTGTGTTACATGATACAAATTGAAACTAAGAGATTTTAAAAAATAAACAAGATTATAAAAGTTGAAGAAGACAATGCATTTTAAATATTGTAATAAAAACAAATATGATTTTGAGTTTTCGATTTACCATCGAATTCAAAATAAATATTTATTGCTAAATGCGATGATTTGGCTATATTTGAACACAACAATTTTTACGTTACATTCAATGCACAATAGTTTAATGCTTCACACTTCAGTTATAAAAAAGAGGCAACTGTATCAATAATCACGCTACAAAGAGCATTCTTCGATCTTTCAGATCTCACCCCATTTGCGGGCATATATTGTGTAGTGCTATAAAATGTTTTAATGTGTTCCACTTTCTGTGGTATGCTAGAACAACGGCACTTGGCAGCAAAATAATTCCACTGTGTAGGCTAATGATTAGACATCAAGTGCCTGTCAATTGGATAAAATTTCTTTCCGATATCTGTGATATCATTTTCGAACGCCACAGAACCGAATGGAGAGAAAATTAGTCAAAATGTAGTTTCGAAATAGAATAAAACTATAATAAACAAAAAACGTTGTTCCAAGGTATATCGAAATTTGACCTGATCTATCACTGCACCTGATCTATCATTTTGTAGGTATAAGTTGGCGCTTGGATTTCGCAGCTATGGGTTATAGACAGCCATATTCTTTTATTATTATAGATTATCCTAAATCTAATACAGCATAACCAAAGTTTTACAAGAAAATGTAAGGTTGAAAATAAAATCAAATTACCTAGGTTTCTGTATAAATGCAACTGCACTTTTATCTACTTTATTTTTTTTAAATATAAAAGAAAAAAAATAAGTTATACACATGATACATCCTAAAGCAGCTTTGTGGTATATTTTTCTGACAAAAAGTGCATTTATATTTATGTATTAACAAATCATTGTACTACTATGTGGTTCAATATTTAGTATATCCAAATTAATGTTTTTCATTTTTCATATCAAACACAGATAAGGAGAAATAACACCGGTCACATATTCTATAAATCATTTTAAGTAACTAATTTTAATCTTGATATTTTTGATCAGGACACAATACTTTTAGTTCATATTTGTCATAAAAAAGCCACATCATAAATTAGAAGGGATGCATACTGTTCAGTCAATATATATTTATTTTGGAATTTAACACTGATGTTAATTTATAAACGTATACTGACAAAAGTCAAAAATATGTGTTATCCATTATTTATAAAATGCGTCTGAAGTAATATTATATAATGTTTATTTGTTCCTCTTTAGGTAACAATAAAATTGAAGTAACCAAAAAATGTGTTTAATTGAAAAGTGCAAGTGAATTCTTTTTGCATATTAAGTAATATTTCAGCGACACGAAGCGTATAAATTAGAAAATAAGACTATATTTAAATGAAATAATTAATTGAATTTAGTTTTTGTCTTTAAAGCGTAAGAGCAGCAAGAAATGGTTCCACTTTGTAATTTGAAATATTTTGCCAAGAATAATCCTTAAAAATTCGTATACTTCTAGCGTACATTTGTAAAAAAAATTTGATGTCAGGAATAAAATTACTAATTAATTTATAGAATAAACATTATTATATATGCAAAATCTTTTTACTGCCATTTAATTAATCTTACACGTTGGTTTTTTCATCTTTGATATTAAAGAGGTATTATTAATATTATTAAAATGAAATATAAAAAATCCAATATTCATATATCCATATTTTCTATATTTCAGAGGTATTTACACTTTTAATTTAAAAACAAAACAAAATTAAAGCTGAATAAAAAGCATAAAAAAGGTGCTTGTTATTACATTAGTGAAAAGTATTGTTTTATAAAATAAGATTTTTGATTTGTCAGAAAAAAAATATCATTTTAAACGTGTATTTTTATTTTGGATTACTTTACATGAAGTCCTTTTAAAATATTTTTGTAAAGTTTGTAGTTTATGTAAAAAATGCCAAGTTTAAGAAAATGTCCGTAATATAGTTTAGGAATTTATGAGTTATATTATAAAAAATAATTTATTTTATATTTATTTTATATTTATTTGTATTATATTTAATAAATATGAATTATAAATTTCTACACTCTTGTCATTTATTAACGTCCTGCACATATTAATTCATTTCAAAAAACATATCTTACATATTTTTTCAGAAGCTGTATGATTCACTTTCATGTAACCTTTTAATAAAACAATGGATTCTAACCGCATATTCATACAATTTGAACTTTATATGTGATCGAAATATTGGAAAACTTACAAATATTTTGAAACCATTGTATTTTTTTAGTATTAAATACTTTAATATTATTTTAAATTTCACTACTGATTGTAGATTTTTGATAGTTCATTTTCAATTTTACTCGCAGTTAAAACATCAAGCTTGAAACATGTCATAAGGTAAATTGTCCTTACCCAAAATTTACTCTACTAGGACTTACCTTTGATGGCTTCACTAAGGGTGGAGTATGGAAACTCCGGTTCACGAGCATAGGAGAATAACACTCAAAATATAAAATAATAAATCTGATTTAAATTGATCAATCCTTTAATTTCACATATATAACTATCTTGATTATTCATAACGTTTACTCATAAATCATTTTAACTGATACATATATCTATAACAACTATTTAAGTGACACATATATTTATACAAATTATTACTATATACCGAAAGTATATACAGTTCTTTTATTTTAAGCACAAGAGTTCTTTACTAAGGTTTGAGTTCTTACTCCAGTACTGTTAAATCATCGATATATATTGCGTGCCTTCGTAATCATTATTAACATATGAAATTTGGATAATTATCTCCTTTTTTTTTTTTTGCACTTTGACATTTAGTCGAGAACACACTATGCTGGATACCTGCGCATACTTAATACGCCACTTTTATCCACTAAACACATACTCATCACATTGATGATCCACATTTTTTTTATGGGATCACAGGAGAATTTTTTATACTCTTAAATTTACGTGCTTCTAGGACGCTGTCGAAGATTGAATCTCTCGAAACTTCTCGAAAAACTCTGGAACCACTTTTTTATTTTCTCCTTGTGGTGTCATACCACATCTTCTGATTTATTGTTGGTGATGGAGGGGATGCACGCTGTTTACTTATGTGTGAGTTCCAATTCGTTCTCGTGGATGCATTTAAAGTGTTTATTAGCATCTGTATTGACATTGTTGTTGATTGGCATCTGTAATTGAAATGTCGACATGTCGTGCGATAAAACATAACTTCTTTTCAATGTATTTTCATCAGTTTTACATCAGATGGTGTATGAACAATCGTCTGGTTTTGCAGCTTATACACCATTTTCAATTAAGGTATCTACTGAATGCACTAAAACATGTTAAAAAATACAGAAAATCATTTTTACCGAATTTTGCAAGTTTGCAAAAACTATACCATTCTTTGAATTATATGTTTTTCGCAAGGTTCTATATTATTATTAAATGTCATTAACTAACTACGATCTATCCTATTAGTACTACTATATTGTTATTTACACTGCATTCGTATGGCTTTTATATAAAAAGTGAGAATATCTGGATGAATGTGTGACAATTTAATTAAATCTAGATTTTAGGCAAATATGATCTATGATTTTTCACTATTTTTGAAATTTTATTTTCATATTTCTATTATGTTTTTCTTTTTACTTCTTACTTTATTACGCAACATATAAATATAATTAAATTTTAGGAATGCATGTCTTGCTCGTCTATGTCTAGCATGCTTTGCTTGCATGCCGAGCAATATTTTACGAACATGAATGCTTTGAGAAAGCCCAATTCAAAGTTGAAATATCAATAACTATATATATTACTATAAATGCTATTTAAATTATACAGAAGCACCTAAGTTTCCTACTGAAGTACAATATGCTAAATTTTGTTTTTATTATTTTTGTTTGGCAATTAAAGCCTCAATTATGTAAGTTAAATTCCATATTCCAGCACATTGTACCAGTTTTCTGCCAGCTGCCAGTATAGATGGCTAAAAGTAGTCTTCGAAACTTAGAAAAATAAACAGAAATGTCAACTCATTTTTTTTTATAAATTTCAATAATTTTATTATTTCAAATTATTTTTTGTTTTCAGTTACATTTTATTATATAATATATTTATGGGCAAAATTTTATGTCTGGGGCATAAATAGTATTTTCTAAGAATACGAACGAGCATAAAACTACATTTTGTGGAAACTCAATTCAAGTTTTGAAATACTCTTTTCCCCAAACTTAGATTACAATAAATACCTTTTAAATAATCCAGGCGCTCACACAAATCCTTAATAATATTTATTTCATTATCTTTTTTTCCCTAAATTGTTGTTTGGAAATTCAAGCTTAAAATTTGTGATTTACAGCCCGTATTCCAGCGAACTTTGTTTTCTCCGCCGTTTCGCTGTATGTAATGGCTTTAGAACCAAGAGAAAGTTCCCGCTTTCCTTATTAATTCCGCTATCATGCTCTTTGTCATTAGTATTATTAAATGCATCGAAATGTACGATATTTCATTTAAATTTTCTTGCATCGCAGAATTGAAGATCCCCATTATTATATTTTGTGGTGGGAATATGAAATGATATCTTCCCATTCGAGTAACAGATTAAGGTCAACTCCCGCGGCAACCTATGGGTTTATGCAGACTACGAGGGGAGGAGGCACAAGGCAAAATCCACTTCCGGCAAAGCCGCACGTTCTCTACGGGATCATTCACCGGGTAGGGTCCCGAAGAACACCCGCCAAGCCTGACCCCAGCCAAAGTCCGGACCTTGGCTCAGGCAATTAATAGACGCAGTCCAATGGCCACGGACACCCGGAAGAGTCGGGGTCTGATAGACTCGCTGGTTCGACGGACAGTTCATTGTCTACCAGGTAACCCGATTAATATGCTCCCCAGAGTCGGAGGATCAAGGCTACAGAGCCAACATCCGTAACCACCATCTCAGGGTGGCCCGCCCCGGGGGGGGACCCATTCGAGTAACAAAGAAATATTCAAGTGAAGTTATTAGCTGCATTATAATTATGTTTTCAGTAACAATTTTCATAGGTCTTCAGATCTCTCATAGTAGAGAATCGGACCTCCAACATCCGACTGTGAACGGGGAAGTTTTCACTTTCTTCGTTTAACGAGAATATCTTCAAGAAGACGCAACATATGCTGTGAACGAATAGGTCTTGGAAATCGTGCCATCACATCATGGCTGCTGATCGTAAACACTGTTTATGACTATGGCGGAATTAGCATTAGTTTGAAAGTTTTGCAAATCTAAGTATTAATTTTTGCTTCGATAAAAATTTGAAAAACATTTTCAGTTCTACTTAACTTTTCAACATTATGGATACAAGGTTACAGAATGGGATTTGGAATTTCATTTTTGTCGATACAAAATGATTTCGAATTATCAGCGCGCATTGCAGTTGGATCCTTGTTTGCTATTCGCTCACTTTATGATACCAAATAAATACTTTACATCCGGAAAAATATAAAAAACGCTACATTTTGTGTTCTCGCAACGCATTAAATTTATGTACGAAGTTTGGTTGATTAGTTGATTATGGTTTTTTGGCACAAAATCCAAAGAGGATTAGCTGCGCCAGACATATGGTACCGAAATACATATATTAGCAAGGCTTGAAAGCAAGTGTATAATTTCAAAGAGTGATTATGCATGAAATAAACATGGCAATGGAATATGTACAGTAATGCAAACAAGATGAAAAATGGCTAAAAGGTTATAAAAGGTGACATTAAAAATGAAAGAAAGCACCGATATCCAAAAAGAATAGGGAAAGCCCCAAATGAAAATTTTCTCCAATTAATTCTGCCAAAGTTATAGTGTAAGTAAAAAAATGCTTAAAACGAAACTGTTTATATTTAGTACAAGTAATTAAAATATGTTTGACAACCATTACAAAAGAATCAAATTTCTCCTAAAATTAAGTGCATATGCGTAAAACGAGTGTGACCAATGCGCAAATGAGTTAAAATTACTTCATGTTTCCCACATTGGAAACTAGTCCATTTTGGTACTAAGGGCGGCTTTATCTCGTATAACTTATTATAAGATTGTTGGTTCCAAAAATTCTGCCATTTGTCTTCAATATTTTTTTAAAACGAATTGTTTGATGTCAGTTAAAGGGATGGTCAGATTTAAAGCTTCAGTACCTGATTTAGCAGCAATGTCTGCCAACTCATTTCCTTTGATACCAAAATGTCCTGGGACTCAACAAAATTCAGTATGGTATTCTTGTACCGTCAGACGATGCTCATACTTAAGGATATCAAAGGCAATTCATAGCCATCTTAGATGATAAGAGCTGTAACGAAACTCAATGAGTCAATATAAATGATGCGCTTTTTGGAATTTTGATGAGAGATAAATATACGAGACTGGTATATTCCATAATCTCAGCAGTAAAAATAGAGCAAGATGCATGCAGATTAAAATACTTTACAGTATTGTTACATACATTGGCCAAACCCACGTAATCGCATGATCGTTTATGTACGAAGAGCGCCCTCGCTAGTTTGCTCAGATTCCTAACACGGATTGCAAAGGAGTGCACGTAATCGCTTATTTGGGGCGTGTCATGACAAAGGTGTATTCAGTATTTAGGTTATACTCGTATTAAGCACGTGTAGCAAGTGTATTGTAATTCAATGAAGTGGGATCATCGTTTTGGTGTTAATCTAGCAGCACTATGTATCCAATGCGCGTACCCAAATTGCATACGTGAATTGCGGGCGTACGTTGATTACATATGAGAACTGCGGGTTTAATTTTGCGCTGCAGTCATATACGTCTTCGGGAGCTACCGCAAAAAAGCTATTGAATCTAAAACCATTATTTAAAAAATTCTCAGTGGTCGTGGTGCATTCACCGTGCACCCATGCATGGCATTATTATTTCTGTTCTATGTGGGTGTATTGTTAAAGCTTTCTTGATTTTCGAGCATTCCCAGTGATTTCCAATGCAATTTTAATCAGAAGTTTGTATCTCAAATCTCAGACAACGCGCCTCAGTATACGTTCTAGTGATATTTAAAGAAGGTAATTTATATTTCTGTAATTTTTATTGATGAAACTATTTCCGACGTATGTTTTTAATTCCTCAATCGCATATTCAATATGCATAGGAAAATTATTTTAATGGGATAAAAAGCAAAATTCGAATTTTAATATGTCTGTATAGTTTGTTTAATGGATCAATTATTTAAATCATGACATTTTTATTATTTTACATGTTATTTCATATTTTAATTATTTTTTCGCATGTTTTTCTTAATTCATTCCAATGCAGAAAAAGGCTACAGATTTTCTAATTCGTATCAAAGTCTACTCTGCACTAGTGTAATATCTCATTTTTAAATTTATTCAAATTCAACTGGCATAATACATACAGTGCGACATCCCCTACATACAATCAATGGACATGCAGACACATACAGATATTACATTAAAATGTGATGTTAAGCGCTCTAGGGTGTCCAATACATGTACTTCTATTAAAATTCTGAATTCGAATTATCGAATGCATTATAATATATTCCTTATAAATATATCACGGGTGAACGATATAATTTCTACCTCATTACCACATTTTTTACATATAGTAGTGAAAATACAAAACAGCACATATTTGTTTAATGTAACACTTCATAGACAGGGATCTATGGTAATAAAACTTGTCATACACCAGGATCTAGCTTTACATAACTTGGCATACACCAGGATCTGGATTTCTGTACTTGCTGCAAACTTAAATAGAATGCACTGTGAAAGCTATGGAAGTCCAGATTATTCATCCGTACGTATATTTGGGGAAATTCACTGTTTACGTCCGCTAGATTAAAATATATATCGCCAAATTCGGCGAAGAGGATTTAAAAAATCACTATGAAGAAAAAGACGAAAAAAATATATGTTTGTATTTGTAGAATTAAGGTTTTCATGGTCAGAGATACACAATTCCTTTAACCGTCTTGATCATAATGTACTAAACACGTACTAAAAATAGTATTGCTAGAAGAGGCAGATTTTTTCGAATCGTCTCAGAACACATACACACACTTCACACTAAATAGTTTTTTTCGGGATCCAGAGAGCTTTAAATGTGTAGATCCGTCGAAACTTCGAGTTCCTATTTTCAACATGATTCCAATACTTTTCGTATACGTTACCATGAATTGTAGGGAAAGTAACAATAGTGTTTATTAAATCATCTGCAATACTTTCAATCTTATAAAGAATGGCGGAATTAATTATCTAAAAATGCGTTTTTAAAACTGGGATTTTGTTCCCACAAAAAGAGATTCACCAAAAAATACCAACCGAAATCAAGTTTTGAAAGGTTATTGATTCAGAAAATGGTAAAGACTTGTTTTACTCAAGTATGTTAGAATTTCAAATGTAATTTTTGAAATTTAGAAACTGATTGATTAAAACTAAAATCTATCGGCTTTATGCAAAGTATTTATGATTTTACTAATTATAAAGTTAAGCACATTGGACTGTATTCCTTATCGAAGGTTTAAAAATTGTCCTTATATTTGTCTGCTGGTAAGTTAGAGTTACCGAATGTAAGCACTCACCGGCATCGTTATCTCCAGTGTCGACATTCTACCGACTGTAATTAGAATATAGAATATAGCTCTTCGTACATGTATCCTACATAGAAGAATATTCCATCTAAATGTGCATGTTAATTCTTTTGCATAACCAACTATTTTCAGACTCTCACAATATAGTACATAAAGAAAACTTGAGAAACGTATAAAAACACAAATAGCACAATAATGCAGCATACAGTTGTTTTCAGGATACGTTAGATCCCATTCATCAGTGAAAGAGTACCAACAAACCCGAAGTCTAAAAAAGTAATGGGTTCAATTATACGTTGCTCACGTTTTCCTTATCCTTCGCATAAAGTATATTTTACTTATTGAATATAAGTTCTCATTTGCATTTCCAATTATGTAAAGAGTTGAGCTGGAATAAGTTACAGATAACTGATTTCCTGATTTGTTGAATTTTTTTACTAATTTTAGCATGTTTTTCTTCCTGTAAGTAAATATTTTAAATCTGCACTTCATTCATCCAACATATAACCAGATTTTAAGCAATGTAACCTCTATTTCGAATGGAAGAGAAGGCTGAAGAATATTGTTCAGATAATCAGACATAAAAATTCAGACAATCATACACACTCACTAAAGTATGTGAAAACTCCGGTGTATTCCTGAGTACTGGAACAAAATTTCTTCCAGAAAATAAACTGTTGTTGTTGTTGAAACCCAGACCGTCCGACCTACCAGAAAGGTGTAAGGTAACTGTTTGGACGGTCGGGAAGTGCCACCCAATTTAGACCGGAACCCAGTGGGGGAGAAAATAAACTGTAAAAACAATTTACACTGTATAACCAAAATGCAGAAATTTCATTTAACTCCACTTCAAAATAATAATTATTACTAATAATTATTGCTTTGTATAATTTACGAAGTGGTTTTCATTAATTCAAATATTTTGACTCGATGTTTTTTAGGAATCCATTGTATTTTATTTTCTTTGAACATTTTCAAATATAATTATTTCATTATTTATAATTAATCGTCCCAAGTAATTTGACAAAGGAATATGAAACATATTTTTAGACTTTTGTAAGACATTAAAACTCCAGCTAAAAAATAAAAGTTTACAAAATGGTAGTAATTAGTATTCATATTATAACACAGTAATTAGTATAACTATTTTATTTAAGTATTTAATGTTTTGTTTATCATTTTCTTTTCAGAAAGAAGCAATTTGCTACGAAATTCTTGTCATTCTCTATGCGCTAAAATAATTATGTTACTAGTGCAAGCGAAAAAAATGGGTGCTTCATTGGACAAAAGCGGACTTTTATTTTATAAAGTTGCATATTTTATAGCATGTTTTTGTGTAGACTAGTATTAGCCATGCAAATCACTAAAAGCCCGTACAACTCATCTTTATGTTTGTGTTCCGAGTATTCTAAACAACATAGAATGGAACTTAATGATCCATTAATAAAAAATTAAGGAAGTGAAGTTTCAAAAATTACTACGCGAGGAACTGGAATGAAGTTGTTTTAATGGCGAAGTGTTTATCCTGTAAAACAAAAATATTTACTTAGCGAACTCGTTTTGGAAAATAAGAAAACACCTTTTGAGTAGAATTCAGTTACAGAAGACTTCATGGATTTTTATTTAAAATATATATTTGTTTTGCGAACCAATTAATTTTCAAACTTTGTGCAGCTTTATCTAATACAAGAGTACAAACACTGGGTTTTTAATACAGTTTTACTATAGATTCTCCTTAATTTTTTTAAGTAAACAAATATGATGAAAGGAGTTAATTACTACTACGAATTTCTTTTTTAATAACTGCATACCGGAGCTTCTGTTGCTGAATGCGAACGCTATTCGAGATTGCATTCATGGTCTAGAAGAATGCACCCACGTTTGAGTTTCGCAATCGTCGGACTCGAGTGAAAGTTGCATTCTTTTGAAGGCAGAATAATGAAACTCAAATAAATAATGCGATATAATTAAACTTTCAAATGTTTAAGAATATTATAAGACTGCATTTAGTTGAATGCTCACTCTAAACGATTAATGAGACACTGAATTAAAAAAATAAAAGAAACGTTTGCGGCAAGAAAATATTATAGACTCTATTATAATTTTAAGCTTGAGCGATTGAACAATATCACTTGTATTCTCATCTTTTCAGAATAATCTCTTTTTACTCTAAATAATTAAATTTTATAAAATATTATAGTTATAATGTTATATATTATATTTTGTAAAATGTACACTGTATTTAATTGCGACTGTATTTATATTGAAAACCTTTTAAAATAACTATTATATTTAGCAAATTGTTCTACATTTGCAGATTACTCTAGACAATTTTATAAAATGGTTATAAACCATACAATTGGTAAAAAAACCTTTTATTTATGAAAATTTAAATAACTGTCAACGTAAGTAAGGTTATATAATGATTTATAACTTAAAGTCTCAACATTTATTCAATTAGCTAGCAGTATACCCGTTCTTCGTACGAAATATATAATATAACGAAATCTAAAATTCACAATTATGTTCAAGTTCGTAGTATCTTAAAAGATAATTTTATTCAAAACATTGTATTAAATATTTAATTTAATTTAAAAAAGTATAAGAGTCTATATTATGGCTATATAAAATTATCTTTACGAGCAAATCTAAAGAAGAAAACATCCTGGTTCCATTTGAAAACAAATTTACAAAAAATAAGAAAAATGATTCTATTAAAATGAGTAATTTAATTTTCCTGAAATGAAGTATAATAATCTATGCTCTTAATATATAAAATCATCTTCACCTGCAGATTTGGTGAATTAAAAATCCTGATCCCGTCTGTAGACAAATTTATAGAAGTATATGAAATTGGATCAATATATGCCAATATAAAAGCACTAAAATGGTATAGAAGATATACGCGTACTAGTAGTATTCTGTTTCAAAGTTGGCCACAAATAAAGGCTGAGACATTGCGTAAACTAGACACAATGAATGTGTGCTGCAATATGTGCTATTGTGGTACAACAAAATAGTAACACGCATGATATTTTTTGGCCAAGCAGTACACGTCACTATGTAATGTAAGGAAAGCAATAGCCATCAATGATTTATCGTGCTTAGACTAATATTTTGGCATCTTAAACTGTGTATTAAATCCAAAGAACAACATTTTGATGGAGTATAAATACTTTATGCTATAATGGAAAATGTATCACATTATATAGTAATTACGTTCATATCGTCTTATAATTGTTCATTGGAAATTGCTTGTATCTGTAATTTAGTTTCGCCATGTACAATGTAAATTGCATGCCTGCAAACGAAAAATGCTCAAATTGGAGTAAAGGTGCATTACGTTATAATTAAATTACTTAGTAAAAAAATTCACCAGTTATTTCTCCCACATTCTATATTTAAAATGATTATATTTGAAAAGTACAGGGTCTTTCAGAAAAGACTCCCTAACTTTGAAATGACATAACTGCGAAACAGTGATAGACAGAAAGATGAAGCAAGTGGTATGTTGGATAGACAGGTCTGGAATTTTAAATATACTGATTTGAAAATTAGTTACAAAATTGGCTAACAGAGGGCGCACAGTGAGCTTTAAATAGTGCTCATAAGTACAAAACGCTCAGTCTCCATACTCCCCGGATCTCAATCCATTCGACTTCTATCTTTGGGGCCATTTGAAGGACATTAATTACAGTAAGAATCCTCAAACGTTAGAACAGCTTGAACAGTTCATCTGTGAGGCATGTGCATCCATTTCAGTAGAGACATTGCAGAAGGTGGCTTCAAACTTCGCCCATCGCTTGCGTCATGTTACTGCTACACACGGTGACCATATTGAATTATAATGTGATTTGACCCCTGTTTACGAAAAACAATCTCACCCACTATTTAAAGGATATTACATTCAGACTACAGCGCCCTCTGTTAGACAATCTTGTAACTAATTTTGCAAGCCATTGCATTTAAAATCCCAGACCTATCTATCCAACACTTGTTTCATCTTTCTATCTATCACTGTTTTGCAGTTATGTCATTTCAAAGTTAGGGAGTCCTTTCTGAAAGACCCTGCATATTCTTTTAACGCATTTGGCACACTCATGTTCTTCAAATTAGACATGCAGAGATTCTGCTGCAGATTTATCCGTCTCCTTCATGTGTTTTATAATATATGAAACAGATTACCTGGCATGAAGTTAAATTCTACGAAACATCAATATACAAGAAACCATGGTAATATCTAACTGGTCTTTAAATTATACTGACCTCCTTCTTACTTTCCCTATATACATAGTAATAAGGGATGCATTGTGACGTGGTCGAAAATTCCATTTCGAGTTTTCGGCGGAAGATCACGTGTCAAGCATCCCCGAACACGAATCGAACCTTCTTGACATAATGCAGCTATGCTAACGGAAATAACACCAAATAATGCATTAATTAATAAAACATCTTAATATATGGACTATATTGCGTATTGCAGATACCATCAATATTGGTAATTGTCAATTTAGAGTTGTGTTAAATTTAAGTTTGAATACTTAGAAATACATAGTTTTACATGGGGTCATCCAGAAAAGCGCCAAATGTACAAGTCAACGTTAAAACGTTGTTCTGTAGATCTCATACGTCATTTATTCACTGTGAAAGAAGTAAACAATTCATAGCATTATATAAGGAAAATCAGGTGCTGTCCATATCAGATTTTTTTATTTCTTTTAACTCTAGTCAATCATGTAAAATCCCTATAAAAATATAAAATAAATATATATGTGAAATATTTTTAATTTTATTCAATTTTTAAATTCACATTTTTTTCGTGTTTAATTATTAATCTAAATAAATATAGTTAATAATAAAAATATGTCATCGTCACATTCTTGGCTTTATTAAATTTCAGATGCAAAATTTTATAGAAATGTTGAAACAAAAGCAAAACTTCCATTTCCAAAAGAATTCATTTTTGAAGAGGTTAAGTGTTCGTTGTAATTAATTAAATTAGGAAGCTGACAGGATAATCCCCGTCTGTTTCATATCTCATGTTCACTTTTATGACATTATCATCATTCCATGTGTTTTCCTTTTAAACAAACTGTCATGATAAGACACAGATTCAATGCATTTTTAAAGTGCTTGCAAATTTATGGTTGTTTAATAAATCTGTTTTAACTAATTTATTTCATGGGAATTTAACAGACTTGCTAATTTAGTATCGTTCGGCGTTCGTATTTAAGATTTTATTTGTCACCGGGTTTTAAATTCATGATATATTTTTTATATACATGTGAATATGAAAAATGTAGTTATATACTTTGCATACTGTATAATATTTTTACAGCAGTTGAATATGACGATGTAAAATGGTGACCCAATGGTGTAAATCATGTGTATGAATGATTTGTTTCTAGAAAATATAGAAGAAACCATTTAGGTGCTGTTAAAGGAAGATACAATGTATAAAATATATGCCATCGCCACTATCATAATCATTTTTCTTATATCTTTTATGTATAATTATTAGATAAAGCGACATTTTTCTTATATCTTTTATGTATAATTATTAGAGAAAGCGACATTTTCCTTACATTTGGCCAATACGCTTACGGTTATAATATAGATTATTTTAAAGGCATCGTAAGTCTTTATAGAAGTGTTGTATCGATGTCAGAACACCTTCTCAATTTCTTGCATTTCCTAGCCATTTTGTTGAATTAATTCATGTTTCTGTGGGCTAACGTGGGAAAGCGACAGTTTCTCTGGAGCCTTGTTTATGCCGTTACTGGTCTGGCGCCGGCGTTGTCTGAAGGTGACGTGTACTGCAGTTTTAATTACGATACGTCACTGATGCATGTGTCGGTTAGCCAATGAAGGCTTGATTGATGAGTGACGCTGAGTTGTTCGAATGACGCTCGTGGCATTTGAGCCTGAATTACGATGGAGTGCGGAAGCCGGGGAAGGGCGGCAATAAAAATGGATTAATATGTTTGCGTGGTTTAATATTAAATTAATGAGTACATTATTAATTTCGGAATGAGAAAAATGGAGTGTTAACGAAAGTTATTACGAAAGTGCTTACCACCAATCCAATTTTATTGTCAATGAATTTCGGATTCACCGTGTTTTGATTTCGAGTTTTTGATGTTAAACGATCTGCTTAGCGTGCAGAACACGGAAAATGGAGATCTTCACGAATTTACGTGTTGGTTGCATTGTGGACTAATCTCATCTATAGGATTTATTAGTTACGGAATTTAGAAGTGCCAGACTTCATCTTTGGCCATCCAGGGCTCATTCGGTTTTCGATAATCAGTTGGAATATCTTAAACCGAACTCCCCTCCTCTCGGTCTGGCATGAATGGATATCTCCTTCAACAATTGTGAGTACAATTTTGCTAATATTGAGATTAACAGTTAATACTACTTAATTTCGGAACAGTGATGGACATGGAAAGTTTTGTATTTGCTAAAGCTAATTATTTTCGATTATAAATACATATATTTCCATTTAAGAAACTTGTTATGCTTTCCACTACTTGTTGATGTATGTGTGCTCTTACCATTAGCTGCGAGTTCAGGCTGACCAACCGATTCCTATAATCGGTCGGGGAATTACAACCTGGACAACACTAATGGTTACTTTACACCTTTCTGGTAGGTCGGACAATCTGGGTCTCAACAACAACAACCTGGACAACGCAGAGCAATAAGAGTGCAAGTTTGGTAATCTAAAAATGAATATCACAACCTAATCTCAAAACCGATACCACAATTTGATGTCGAGAAAAGATTCTTTACAATTTGGTACCCTGTTAATTTCTACGGTATTCTCAAAACCTTCTTTACAGAAGCAACTCATATTTTCCAATTTAAATCACCACATTTAGTTCGTTTTCACGAACAAACGAAAACTTTTCGTATTTCATTCTGATACAAGAAATCTACAACAAATGCATATCTGCAAGAATACATAAATTCAATGTATTCAGTTCATTTTCTGGATAAACAGGGGGTGAAAATCAAGATCGGCGAGATGGTAATTCAAATATTCGAAAAAATGAAATATCTGATGGCAGCAGCACATGACTTTCCCTATAAAATGTAATGAATTTACTTCTTTGAAACGAAAATATGATATATGAGATACCCGTCAGAATGTTTTTAACGTTAGATTATACATTTGTCACTTTTCCGGACGATAAAATGTACTATTTCGAATTACTCAATTAACTTACAGTTCCAGCGTCTCTAAATTGACAATTATCAATGTTGATAGCATTCGCATTAAGCAATATTGTCCATATATGCAAATATTTTAATAATTAATTCATCAATTAGGCGCATTTTCATTAATTTAACGTCATTTTTGCAATTTTAACGATATTTTCGTCAATATGGGGCGATATTTTGCTAGATTATTCATCAAGTTCGCCAAAATGCATCACCAAGTGTTACAGACAAGCCAAGAGAAAAGCATTTCTTAAATGCTAGACGGTATGCTCGTCATATGACGGAAATCAGAATTTGCGAAACCTTACTTCCCACTTGGGGTCATTTTTATCAATTTTTAGAAATTTGTCACTTTGGCACCATATAAAACAAGTTGGCGACGTCCCGCTAAATTTCTCGCCAAACGTTACGAAGGGAGAAATGGGTTATTCTTATAGTCTACTCTTATGTTCTTTCCAAGATATTGAGATTTCATCATTCAAGAGTCATTTTCATTAATTTAACGTAATTGTTGCATTTTTGACGATATTTTTGCTAATTCAGAGTGAAATACCGCTGAATTTACCAGCTTTATCTCCAAATATTACAGATGAAAGGAGAGAAGAGATTTCCTTATACTCTCTGTTGAAAAAAATATATGCAGCCATGAAACTCGGCAAGTATGTATCGTTGGAGAAGATATGCACATGGTTAGAATTTGGGAGTATAAAAAAGCGTTTTATAAGGGAATGGTGATAACAAGAAGATGACATTTATTGCGTGTCTCCCGTGGTAGCCAAACAAACCGATATTCGGTGCGGTATGGAGTTAATTATGCTGCTTATATCCCTTTGCGGAATATTCTGCCACAAATGTTCCAACTGGTCAGCTAATTTAGTGGTATACTAAGGAGGCTGCAATTACCGCCCCAACGTATCCCAGGGATATTCTATTGTGGATATGTCTGGTGAGCTGGATGTCCATGGGAGGGTATTAAATGTTAGATTGGGGAGAGATCAGGGGATACTGGTGGCCAATGAAAAATCTGGGTACCTTGAAAGACATGTTTGTCGGTTGGTTTGTGCGTGCCGTGTGTGGTCAGGCGTTATCCTGTTGGTAAATTGCATTGGGCACCTCCTGAAGGAAGGGTAGTGTCACAGGTGTAGTATCGGTATTTTATCAATTCTCAATTTTTCTGTTTCAAATGTATTTTCGTACTTAGTGTAAATGTATATTATATTCTGATTTAAATATTCTTCTGTATGCGAAAGAAACCGGACTTTGCCTGAACTTTCATTTTGCGATTTCACTTCTGCCTTTCAGAGTTCGATATGTGTATAGATGTATTAGTTTTCTGTTTGATTCTTTCGGCGCGTGGGAAAAGTAAAGTTGAGAGAGTTTGGGGGCTCTAGATCTGAGCCGACCCTGGTTAGTTTGAAGCGAGCGCCTTGGATAGGTGAAATTTTGATGGCGTGATGTTTCTCTGACGTTACGATGGTAGCGGAGTGAAAGGAGGCTATCTTGTTCGGGGAGATGGAACAAAGAAGGCAACCATGACGGATCTATGGAAGATGCGGCCTAAATTTTAAATGTCTAAATTTAAAATCCAAATTTAAATTGATTGTCCATCTATTGCTATTTTTGCCCATCAATTTTAGAGAGACTAATCGAGAGGATTTGTAAGTAAAATTTTTAAGATTCTAAGAAAGGAATGTAATTTAGACGAACTTGGCTCAATCCATAAGTATTATAACCTGTTTGGAATTTTTGATGCAACATAAGTAAAATTAATATTGATTTATAATTTCTGAATAATAAGGGAACATCGGTTATCATGCCCATCGATCCAAACAGAGTGAAGTGATTAATGATTTTTACGAGTTTGTCCAAAAGACTCTTTAATCTATTTTTGATAGAATGATAGTTCTAATTCAAGTATCTATGAGTAAATATCAAGCTAAAAGGAACATAACATGAAATTCTTCATATACTGAAAAATATGTTTTGTAATATATTTATGTGAATTACGAAATACCTTTGTTTAAGTAATTGAAAGAATATATTTGAAACAAAAAGTGTTATAATAACTAATAAATGTGTTATGATGTTCTGAATGTGTATATATTATTTTAACACATAAATTAAATAATTTTAATATCAAGAGATGATAATTATTTTGTGTAGATGTCTCCCTTGCCATATTTTAATGTTCCAGCCATTGATGGGTATTGCCGTCTATTACCAGGGAAGATGAACAACTGGGTTATTGTGAATGACATTTCCACTTGATCACGAAGGACTCTACAAATTCCAGATTTACACAGGTCATCCACGTATTGTTGGGCCGTCATAGTGCCCTCAATACGGACCAGAGGTGACCTGCTATCGTAGGTGATGGCGCGCCAAACCATGATGTCCCGGTGTCGCGCGGTGTGACGTTTCACAGATGCGGCCTGATTAGATCTATAACCATTTCGTCGCCAGACTCGTATATGGCGACTGTCATTGCTAAAACTGAAGCGTGATTCCTGAGAACACGACCCACTGCCATTCCGTCGTCTATGTGGTTCTATCCCGACACCATTGCAAACGGAGGCGTCTGTGCCGTTGGACAACGGCAGTCTTTTTACTGGTGTCATGAGTGACGGTCGCCTGCAACCAATCAGCTGATAATGATCCTGGACGATTTGGGAGTATCAAGGATATCATGAATATACTGCGAAAGGGAGACGAAGTGACCTGCGGAGCCGCTAACGGTTGTTGGCCGATTCGTCGGTCCACACGTGCTGACGTCGCTCTGGTCTTACAGGAGCCCCTCAAGCGTGCCACATTACCTTGTTCCAACCATCTTCACTACAGCCGGTGCACCGTGGACGCATGTAGGTGGCTGTCCGCTGAGATTTGAAAATTATTGCTATAATACAGTAATTTGTTACATTTGAAAACTTAAAACTTCATCGAAAAAAATTAACTTTATTCAAATGACGTCATTGAAATATAAATTGCCTGGCTATATATGTAAAATCTGTAAATATTACCATTCATACACTTTCATTCCATTCCCTTCATTCATCCCAATAATATAATCTTTTATTTTATTTAAAAACTTAAAACCATGGAAGTAAACGTAATTTAACTCTATGCTTGAAACTTTATTGAAAAAGTCTGCTATAAAATCGTTTGTTCTCTATGCAAAATCAATGAATGTTTCATTCATGTTAGCTATATATCAGACTCAAAGAGCTAAAAAAATGTTTTAAAGAAATTCAGCATACCTTATACAACTCATCCTACAGCTTTTTGTGATTACATTTTCCATAAGTGAAAATTAGGCTTCGTTGTAGAAATAATCAAAGTTTGATTCATAACATATTGTAATTGCGTTGTTTCAGAATATAGATAGATGCACAGAAATGCAGCAAAAATAAAGCAGTTTTGGGAAGGATACAGCACTAAATATAAACTGAAAATAACTTTGAAAATCACGATTTTGTCACGAGATGGATGCCATATTTTATTTTGAAGTGGGTCACGTGAACTCTTTATATAATATGGGTCGAAAACCCAGGCTGTCCGACTCATCCGAAGATATAGAACAGCAAAAATGGGCGGCCGGGAAACTTATAATATATATTAACTTACATTATATAATATGGGTGTAATTATTATAATTTTTATTTTAAAAAACTACCGAATATACTTTGCTGACATTTTTTTCATATTTTTATGGGGTAATTTCAATATTTCTTAAAATTTCGAAGTAATTTGTGAATTGTAAATTTGCTTAAAAAATGTTTGAAAAATTAGGTGTCATAGGCTTCAATGTATTTCATTTTTGAACCCCGGGTTCAGTCCAAAACTAATTGGGTGATATTATTTATTTATATTCTAGTCTCATAGACCGTCTGAACAACATACTCGAATTTCATTTTGATAAAGTCATTTTTACGGCAGTTATCGTTCTAACAGACAGACAGTCAGACAGAGTATGAACAAAGTTATAAGCACTTTTCAACTATGTAGTAAAGTGTTAGAAACAAACCTCCCATAAATATAGCATTATTATATTTTATCATCAATTTGTTTGAAGAAAAGTATATCACGGACGGAATTAAATGAAAGAGCCAGATTGCATCCAATGCATTTATACTGCAGGTAAATTAATTAAATATTTTCCAATTTCAATAATAAAACAAGAAAGATCAATCATGCATAAAGCAATTATTATGAAACACTTTCCAACTGCAAAGCAATTTTATTTAAACATCTCTAAAATGCGATACATTTAGCGGTGATATTTTTAAAATTATCAGAACACTACAATAATTTATTATATTTGAAAACTTCATCGAAAAAAAATGAATTTTATTCAAATGACGTCATTAAAATATAAATTGACTGACTCTCCATGAAAAAAACAGTAAAAATTTCATTTATAAATATTTATTATAATCCTTTCATTCATCACAACACTACAATAATTTATTTTACTTAACTTAAAACCATGGAGGTAAAAGCAATTTAACTCTGTGCTTAAAACTTCACCGAAAAAGTCTGCTATAAAATCGTATGTTCTCTATGTAAAATCAATGATCGTTTCATTCATATCAACTATATTGCAGACTCCAGTGCTAAATAATTTTGCATTAAAAAAATTCAGGAATTCTTATAGAACTCAGCTTGATGTATTTGTAATCTCCATAAGTGACAATTAGGCTTCGTTGTAGAAATAATCAAAGTTTAATGATCAGTTAAAATCAAATATATTGTAATTGCGTTGTTTCAGACATTGATGCATAGAAATTAAGCAAGAATAAATCGGTTTTAGGACGGAAACAACACCAAATATAAATTAAAAAAGAACTTTAAAAATCGCGATTTTGACACAAGATGGATGGCGTATTTTATTTTAAAGTGGGTCACGTTATTTCATCATATAATGGTCACGTGATCTCTTCATATAATGGGAGCAATTATTGTTTTAATTTTCATTTAAAAAAGCTACTGAATATATTTTTCAGAAAAAAAATTATACATTTTATGTGATAATTTGAATATTTCCTAATACTTTCGAAGAAATTTGTGAAATTTGAATTCGTTTAAAAATGTTTAAAAAATTATGTCCCATAGTGTTGGATGTATTTCATTTCTTCATCCCGGGTTCAATCCAAAACAAATTGGTTGATATTATTCATTTATATTCCCATAGGTCCCACAGACCGTTTGAACAACATACTAGCATTGCATTTTGATAAATTCATTTTTACGACAGTTATCGTTCTAACGGACAGACAGGAAGGCAAAATGAACAAAGTCATAAACACTTTTCAACTATGTTGTAAAGTGTTAAAAATATATATAAATATAACTTTTATCGAAATTGCACATTTGATTGGATTATGCCATTCAAGACATTCTGTTTAGGGATAACGCATTATTATTATTGATATTTTCAATTTTTTTACGCCATCTGTGTTATTTGGGAAAATACCTTTCAAAGTCATAATATATCGTGTGTATCTCATATATTGTGTTTAGTATATTGTAGAAACATAATGAAAGTAATACTGGTATATCTTCTAATAAGATTTGAACGCTTTCATTTTAGCATGCATTGATCTAAATTCATACCTTATATACATTTGATTAGAAACTGAGCAAAGATATTTTATTTCTCAGATCTGCAGGTGAAGATAATTTTTATAACGAAAACAACTTTTATTATACCTTTTAGCAAAATTAAATTAAACATTTTATAGAATATTTTGAATAACAATATTACTTAGAATGCTACAAGAATTTGCACATAATTGTCAATTATAATTTCCTTTATATTATATATTTCGTAAAAAGAACGGGTATACTGTGTTGTAATAAAACATATTTAATGATTTTAAAGTGGATTTTATATTAGTTGTTTTGGCTTGCAAAAGACAAGGAAACGAGCACTCAAAAATTAAGTTGAACTTTTCTTTTATTCATTGTACTTTATTTAACAATATCTGATTCGTAGTATCCAAAATAACAGTCTTAGTAATTCGATCAATTAGGTTCGTTCTCGAGTTTGTGGTCCACAAAATTTCACCTCTTAAATGTTTCGTAAAATTTTTCTGACTTCACCCATTTTGTCAATGCAAGGAGAAGAATGTGAGTTTCTGTCCCGCAGTCCCTACTGTAAATGTACAATCACTCAGCCTTCTATGTCACATTGTGTGTGTTTGAAAGGCCTGGAATAACATCTTAAAACTCCTTTATACTTTTTCTCTCCCCAAAAGGAAACCAAAATCCGGCTCCGTTAGCCACTGTCACATGGTTAATACTATAGGTGTACAAAGGTTTAGTCTTATGTTACCAAGCTACTAGAGGTTCTGGAAAAACAAAAACAGGTATGGCAATTATTTTCTAAATAATGTAATAACTGCAATGTTTGAATATATGAAACTGTAAATGCAGACATTTTATATGAAATATATACATTTTTCTAATGCTAAGAGGGCGATTAATTTTTCGAATATATTCAAGAACTCCAGATGTTATTTCACACAGTCTGAAAAGAAAACCAACACTCCTGATTCTTGCATGAGAAAAAAAAAAGAATAGATGCATTTATCTGAAAACACGCATCCGTCTCTTTTAAAGACGAAATAAAATACTGTTTTTGGAATTATACTTCTCAAGCGAGTGTCTCCAACAACATGGCGAGAATTTTAAGTCACATAAGACGTGACTAATGCCAGTACTGAGAAGAGCTCTCTTTATGCAACAGACAGATTCTTTCTATAGTTCTTGCATCACGAAACAAGCGGCAGAGAATGTGTAACACTTCCCACGCATGGGCTCTAGCTTGTACTTCCAGTTTGCAAGTCGTCACGCAACTTCTTTGCATAAGATCATAACTCAAAATTCTTTCACAGATATTAACGAGAAAGCCTAAGAGTCCAGAAAAGCAATATGCAGTTATTGGAATATTTTATAGCGAGGTTCATTCTAACAACAGGTGATGCAACGATTGTTTCGAGTTAAGTATTAGATTGAATCAGACAAGTTAATGAATTTATTAGAGATAAATGCTTTTCCAATATTCTAGACTTTTCCATTATGTGTTTTTTCATTTTTTGGTTGACTACAAAATGCAAATGAAGATAAATGATAACATAGTTATAGTATCGTGTTGGTTAAATACAAAGTAAATGTGTTTATAAATCCCGTAGTGCACAGCCTGATGTATGCGTAAATGTTTATATCGTTTCTGTGACTATTGCACAGTTCTATGTGACTACTGTTGTGACTATTGTTCAGTGACTATTGCACAGTTATTTGTACGCAATTCACAACATTTTACTTTTGTCAAGAAAATATTAGTTTTCTATATTAAATTTAATTATTTCAATGTATTATGAACAAATGGGCATATTCTGTGACTATGTTTTAAAACATAGTTTAATAAATACGTTACTTGAATTTCAATTTTCTAAGTTAATAATTAATGAAGATACAAAAAAATAAAATTAAGGTCACATTTTGAGCATTTTTGAATTTTAAAAGGTATGTAAACCCTTAAAGCGTATTGTCTATTTGCAAACCTTAAAAATTAAAGGAGAAACGTAAAAGGAAGCTTTGAACCTAAGTTGATTTTGTTTAAAACAAACAGTGAAAAGCGTATGAATGTTTTAGTATTTTCAAAATAAACTGTTCTGGATCGATCTTTTTACTCAGAAGATTTTACCAAAATATAGTAAAAGATTGTTATGAAAATATTTAAATTCATGGAGTAGAAGTAGTTAATACATACGTTAAAATTACTTTCATTTACAGGCATGTGAATCGTTTACCTCATTAAGCTATGCCGTTTCTGTTGTTGTTGAGACCCAGACCGTCCGACCTACCAATGTCGGGTCTGTAAAACCTTTCCTAAGGAGGTTGATTCAATTTCATGAAAAAATGTACAAGAAAAGTGGAATTTAGAAACATAATTTTAGTTACAAATGGTGATGATTAAATTCTTTTTCCTAAGACATGGTCCAGAAAGAATTGTTCATTCCAGGCAATGCTGAACTATATTATACAATTCGGATCGATCTTCAAATATACTTCTACAAACTACTCACTTGAAAAATATGAATAATTGTTATGCAGCTATTGAAACATTAAAGACACAAAGTGCATTTTGTCACCTACATAAGATTTAAATTATATGACAAATTATTTGCTATAGATGCCTGTCTCAGCCCTCCTTCTACTAGATTTTGATAGTAGTTCATCCAGAAAACTCACTGTAGATAATAGAAATAGTTTATATCTTACTTGTATCTGATAATACACTCATGTCCAAAAGTTAAGCATAGTTGCTGTTTATGTGAAAATTTCATGAAATCTACATCGGAAAGGAAGGAAACGCGGTATGCGGGTGTAATACGGTTATAGAAGAAGAAAACAATGCAAAACAAGGATAATAACGACTTTTATTATCCAGACAAAAGGATTGAAAGAAAACGGGCCACAATACGAGTGTCAACCTCAGTGAAACGGAATGATTATAACAATGTTGTGCTGCAGTTTAATACGGTGTGTGGGAATTTGGGTAGCCACGCATGCTGCACAACTATTTCCCATACTTTCGATGAGGGTTTCGATGAGTTATATGCTCAAAGAGTTCCAAGCCTCACGGAGAGCAGTTTTCAGTCCCGAAACTGAGCTTGGTGGTTACCGGACGGCTGCAAGATATCTCCCGAGCATATCCCACACATGATCTTATGGAATCAGAGCATAAGAGTTGGCAGGCCACTGCATATCTTCAGTTTGAAGGAAGTCGTCGACCAAGGTCACACTGTGAGAAGGCGCGTTATAATACATGAATATGAAATTAGGACCAATAGAACTTCGAAACAATCGAACGAAAGGCTCAAGGACTTAGTTTCTGTATCTTTGACCGGTAACCGACTGCGTGTAAAAGATGTGGAGAAGGGTTTGCCGAAAAAATGAAAGTTCATAAATTCTTTAGCGATAGTGCCAAAAAGGTGCCCTTTCTCATCTAAGTGTTCAAAATGTTGGCCTGATCGAGTAAATTTTTCATGGGGCGCCGGGCCCCTAATTTTCGAATTTTTCAGCTTTTCTTTTTTTAATGTAAACATGTGTTCAAAATATCATGTAAAATACCTTTGAATGGCTTCTTATAATTTCTATCATCAATTGACCTTTTGTTGAAATGTTTATGTAATAAACAAGAGATATCAATCATGTTTAAAGCATTGAATATGAAACACTTTCCAACTTCAATGCAATTTTATTTAAACATGTCTAAAATGCAATGCATTCCTCGGTAATATTTTAAAACTTATCACAATACTATATTAATTTATTATATTTGAAAATTTAAACCTTCATCGAAAAAAATGAACTTCATTCAAATGACGGCATTAAAATATAAATTGCCTGGTTTAAACATCTCTAAAATGTGATACATTCCTCGGTAATTATTTTAGAATTATCATAATACTACGATAATTTATTATATTTGAAAACTTCATCGAAAACAACTGAAACTCATTCAAATGACGTCATAGAAAAAATAACACGCCTGGCTCTCTCTATAAAAGCAGCATTTTATTCATAAATAATTTCCCATTCATGTCATTCATCACAATACTATAATAATTTATTTTATTTAAAAATTAAGACCATGGAGCTACAAGTAATTAAACTTTATGCGTAAAACTTCATCGAAAAAAATCGTTCTGCTCTTTGTAAAATCAATGAATATTTCATTCATATCAGCTATGCAAGTAGTGTATGGGTATGACTCTGGGACAAAATGACTATGTCATTTTGCACCCAGAGTCATACCCATACACTACCCTTTCCCCCCTTTTTTTGAAAATCAGGACAGCCTCTTAAGACTAAAAAATGTATAAAATCATACAAAAATGTATAAAATCTTACAAATATGCGTATTTTTTTAAAAATCAAAACATCAAGAGAATTTTAAGACTCTAAAATTTCATACATTTTAACTTAAAAAATGAGTTATATGAACATTATAGAGACCAAATGTATCAAAAATTGACACTTTCCTCCATTTTTTTAAAACCAGGACAACCTCTTAAGACTAAAAATGTATAAAATCATACAAAAATACGTATTTTTAAAAAAAATTAAGATAAGACACATTTTAACTTAAAAAATGACCAAATCTATCAAAAATTGCATATTTTTAAAGGGGCCTGGACAACCTCTTAAGACTAAAAAATGCGCATTTTTAAAAAAATCAAGATATGACACATTTTAACTTAAAAAATGGCCAAATCTATCAAATATTGGATATTTTTTTCAAAATACCCTGTTTTTAAAAGGTGGGGTTGAGACCCCCCCCCATTTATTTAATAGAAAATGTTTAACTAAATCTAAACATTTTTTATAAAATTAAAAAGATGACAAAATGAGGACCTGAGCCTCTAATATATTAAATTTTATATATAATAATAAATTTTCAAGTTGGGAAATGTTTCCCCACCTGAAATTAAAGAAAGAATTAAAGAAAGATCTTAAGAAAATCTTCATAATTTTAAAAAATGATTAAGCTTTCTCTAATTCATATTCGTATTTATCATCTATCATACCCGAATACTTAAATATATATCTACCTTTATTGATTTTATATATTGATTCATCAGAAAGTTTTGCATGTTTATTCGCAAGGTAATACTCTTTTTTTCAACTTCCACATCTAACTTTACGATTACTGAATCTCCATATTTAGTATTAATTTTTCTCAATGATATCAGATCATATTTCCCAGGATTTAAATCATATAATTTAAATGTTTTGGGATAACCTCTCAGTCTATTGAACTCTTCCATTTATTAGTAAACATTTTTATAAATATAAATCCACCCTGCTAATCATAATAAAATAAGTTCTTTGAAATAACATATAAAACTCCTAATCCATTCAATTTAATATCTTCATTTTCTTCCTTTTCAATTAATACAGTCATCCTTTGAAAAGTTTCTGATAATAGTTTTTTAGCATGATCATATTTTATATACATATCATAGAATTATTTACAAAGATAAGTCAAATAGTAAATTTCTTCGGAAATTGTAAAATTTAAAGCTCGAATATCACCTAAACACTCATCCATTTATTAGTAAACATTTTTATAAATATAAATTCACCCATTCTTCATAATCTGTAAAACCTCTTTCTTCCATCTCTTTTATGAGTTTTTCTCTGTATTCTTCATCAGACTTTAACTCTCTAAATATTTTTCAGCTATAATAATTTTTGTTCATTATCAGAAATAGTAATAGAAACATCAGGATCAAATCCATTTAGTACATTAATTATTCTAGTTACTTTCCCTACAAAACATTTATCATCACCCTCTTTTAGTTCATATTTTAACACTTTTATTATCTCGTTTTTATTCTCATTTTTTAAAATTCTATTAAACACAAGAACTAATATATCTCTAAATTTAATATTATTTAATTCTACCTCTAGTAAGTGTCTTTTAATTTTTATACCTAATACTTTAATGCTTTCATCTAAATCATATGTAATTTCTGTATTTAATAATTTTTTGATTGTATCTCTCAAAGATTTTTGAATATATGTATTATGTACACTTTGAGAGTCTTTAAATACACTATTATAACGTCTTCTTACAATCGGGGGTCAATTTATTTTATCTTCATCATACCATACTTCATTTATTCTAGGTAAAAATATTAATTCATTTAAGGATGTAATATCATTTTCTCTACAATATAATACTTCTAAATTAGTTAAATTTTCTATTCCTTCAAGTGACGTTAATTTATTAACTCCACAATAAAATTTTTCTAAATTAGTCAAATTTTCTATTCCTTCAAGTGACGTTAATTTATTTACACCACAATATAATACTTCTAAATTAGTTAAATTTTCTATACCTTCAAGTAAAATTAATTTATTTTCTCCACAATATAATACTTTTAAATTCGTTAAATTTTTTATTCCTTCAAGGGACGTTAATTTACTTTTTCCACAATATAATTCTTTTAAATTCGTTAAATTTTTCATTCCTTTACGTGACGTTAATATTTTTTTCCACAATCTAATATTTCTAAATTTATTAAATTTTTTATTCCTTCACGTGACGTTAATTTATTTCCTCCACAAAATTTTTTTTCTAAATTTATTAAATTTTTTATACCTTCAAGTGACGTTAATTTATTTCCTCCACAAGATAATATTTCTAAATTTATTAAATTTTCTATATCTTCAAGTGATGTTAATTTATTTCCCTCACAGTATAATTCTTTTAAATTAGTTAAATTTTCTATACCTTCAAGTGGCATTAAATATTCTATACCATCAAGATAATTTAATAAAAAAATAGATATCACTTCAGTAGGATTCTCTATATTTAAGAAAGATATAAATGTTTTATTTATACCATTATTATATATAACATTCATTTATTTAAAAACATATTTATAAAATATTTATTTTTCATCTTTGTTAGCTAATTGTCTCAAAAAATAAACACATTCTCTCAAGACTTTTTTAACTTCACAAATCTCTTGAATAATTTTCTCTCTGTAAGGTTCTATTTCATGATGACCAAACTTTTTATTTTATTCACTCATCTGTGTAGCTTGTATTTTTTTCCAATAAACATTAAAAAAGTGATCAGGTAATAGATCAAATTTGTATTTAATCAAATAACAAAAATCTAATTTATGCATAAATTCTTCTATAAAATTTTCACTAAATGTTTGATATCTAGTTATATACAACCAATTTAAATCATCTTTTAAGTATCTTCTGAAAGATTTTGAAACATTGATATTTTATATAAATCTAAATGATCAGAAAATTTTATGATAAATTCGTTACTTAAAGTTTGATAATGAGAAATGTTTTCCCAATCTACTTTATCTTTACATTTTTCTATAAAATCTTCTGATAATTTTTGATATCTAGAAATTTTAGGCCAGAAGGTTTTAAAGTGCTTGATTTACCATGGGTTTTTATCCATAATGTGATGATATCATCACGTTTTCCATAAGCAAAACAGGTTACTGTATCTTTATGAGCTTCTAAAATTTCCTTACCATTGATTTCTAGTGATATATGTAGATCTTGACTTTTATCATATATATATTTGCTTTCTACATATATAACTAAATATATGGAAATTTTCATATACATATCTGTAGTTAATCGCATCTCTTGATCCAGTAATTTAGAACTCAACATGTTGAAATTTACTTTTGTAAATTTTCCATCTGTAAAAATAAGAAAATCATCTTCTATGGTAACCCAGATATCTCTATTGTCTAAATATATTTTATTGACAGCATCTTTATCATTTCCAGGTTCTGAAACATTCGTAATTATTTTATTTTTTGCATCAAATTTATCATTCTTTAATATTAATGAATTTTTTTTAAATATCTTTTATTCACAGCATTTTTAGGTTCTATAGGATCTGCAACATTTCCTATTCTTTTTGCTTTTGCATTAAAAGCTTTTCCTTCTAAAGAATGCAAAGTTGTTTCATCTAATTCTTTTATTCTCTTACCTGTTTCTTCAGTAAAGGATAAAAAATCCTTATCATATTTAGTTTCTATAAGATCTCTCAATTCAAAATGATTATTCTCTATTTTATTCAAAACGAAACTTTTAGTGATTAAATCTAAATCATCTATAGGATTTTCACAATTTTTTAAAATTCTATTATCCATATCATAATTTCCATCATCCATTAATTTAAAACCTATACCAGGAGGTCCAATACGCCCTTCTTTCATTTGATCATCATAAGGTGGATAATAAGCACTCATTTATTATAACATTAATTTTATGATTTTAAACTCTTAACCATTGTTATAGTTTTATTTTTTAAATTTATAAAACATCTTCCTTTCCTTAAAAATAAAATAAAACTTATATTCCTTTTGAGTATTCATTATTCTCTCCTAATTAAATTCAATATCTAAATTATTTAAATCGGTATAGTTTTCATGATTTGATAAGTCAAAATAAAAAATAGTATACATATCTACAAAATTCTTCTTATTTATCAAGCATCCTGTTTCTGTATTAATATCATTTAATCCTGCATGCAAAAGAGCTTCATACACTCTATTATATTCTTTATTGGTAAAATTCGTTTTGTAACGCATAAAAGGAATTTGTTTATTATTAATCATCAACCAGCATTCAGTCATATCTATATTATCAAATATCATACTATTTTTTTCATAATTCAACGTACTGAGGAATAACATAGACACCTAAAACTTCATCGGAGGCCGTAGTTGCTGTGACAGATCCACTATCGCTTTTATAGGGACCTCTAAATCTATACTTAAATCTATATCGATCCCAATTTACCTCTATATCTTTATCAGATAAAAATGATTCCATAAACACGCTTTCTGCAGAATTTTTAAATTCTATATAAGGTAAATGCAAGGTTAAACCTTCAACTACTACCTTATAATTAACATTTCCTATATCAGTATATATCATATTCTTATTTTCATTTCTTTGAATATCTATTTTCACTTCAAAACCAGAAATAACTTTTTCATATTCTCTAAAGAAATCGATTATATCTTTTAAAGGTGTCCATATTTTAATGACATTGCTATCTTTCGTTGCTCCCATCTCTTAGTGAATCCTTCGTTATAATCTTTATTAATTTTCAAATTATTAAAAAATTCAGTTATTTTAGTAGTGTCTTCTAAAGTACCATCATATTTTAACTCTTTTCGGTCAGTTAAATCAGATGTATCTAGATAAAAAAATTCATCTTGAGCTTGTGATGTTGTATAATCAGGAGTATAATGAGTTAATCTAAAAGCATGATTCATGATTGAAAAATTGGACTGTGTATTTGATTCAATTTCGGTATCTCCTATATGTACTTTTAAAGTTTTGATAAAACCTTCGCCTTTTACCAGACTCACATTTTCGTTTCCAATGGATGATTTATTATTTTTTGTAATTTTTAATTTTTGTTCAAGATATCCTCTAGAATGTAAAATTTTTGCTTTAGTATCATTAATATGGAAAACATAGGTGGCATTCTCATCTGAACTATGTTCTTTTGGGTGAATTTCTCTTAATTCATAACTTTTAATTTGATCATTATAATAATAATGAGTATCACTCAAATCATAAATCTTTTACATTTATTTAGGAAGAATTTTTGAACCTCCTCCTTTCTTTTTCATTGAAAATATTTCATTTAATTTATACCGTGTTTGGTCTTCAATAATAGGTTCAGTTTTCACCTTTAAAAATCCTTGTATTTTTTTTACTTTTTCTGTATAATCTATTTTTATTCATTTATTTAAGAAAAAAATGGGTATAAAGTTAAATTCTACAGCTCCTTTATTTAAATCAATTAATTCACCTTTTTGATTAGTAATCCTCATTTTTATTCTTTCAACAGGATCCGTTTTAACAGGAAAATATATCCAATTATTAAATTCTTTTGAAATTATACTACCTGGAGGATTTTTATTAGTGAAAGAATAAATGACTTCTGAATTATATTGATTTATTAAAGACCCCTTTACAACATCACAGTGAATATATATATTATCATTTCCATTGGATATATTAGCTATATGTTCACCTTCTACCTATGTTTCTTCATCATAACTTCCATATGTCGGTTTTAAAAAGCCTATAATTTTATGAGAGTTATTTTTTGTAAAATGAATTACCCAATCTTTTTTCAGTTTAATAGATATTCTTTGTCTTGCTTCAATAATACCAAATTTCATAGGTGGATCCTTACTAAATATTTTCATCATATACTCATTTAAACCTCTTATAGTATAATTATCATTTGAGATAGTAATTGTTCTATCTGTGCCTAATGTATATATTCTAAATATGTTATTTCCATAATTCTCACTTATATTAGACCATGAAACTTCCATAGAAAACGACTGTAAAGCTAATTTTTTTCATTTAAGAGGTGTAATAAAATTTACAGTAAATTCCTCTGATTTCTCATGACCTTCAGATTTTATTATTATCATTTATGCAGAACAAAATTTTCATTATAGTCACTGGGTTTTTGTATTTTAAATGATTTGAGAAGATTTTTAGGTGATTTACCTTTATTCCTTTCTCTTATATATTTCATACAAAATAAACCACATTTCACAGATGTAGGTTTCTGAAAAAAACTATCATTACGACCTATTTTTGGTTTTTTATTAGATGTAACAAGAAATGATTTAATATTTTTAGGTATATCGTTATATTCACCAAACGGATCAAAATATTCCACATATTTATATTTAGGGTCATTATAATAACAAACCCAATGAGTTCCGGGACCTGTTGATACATCTAAATTAATGATTCCATTTTCAAATTTTCCTATTGTTTTAGGTAATAAATCAGAGGTAATTACACCTCTAAATCCTTTTTCATTTTTCATATTTTCTTCAATCATTTTGTTACTAATTCCCAAGATTGATATATTCCCTTTCCACATTTTTCACCCAGATCCCATTTTTTGTACAGCTGAACTAGCTAATCCAGATAAAGCACCTGTTGCTAATTCTGGAACTGCAAATTTAGCAGCGGTTATTAAAGAGGGTATAAGTGCTGCTAGAAATGGTAAAAATCCTCCATTTTTATCTAATTGTGTTTTACTGATAGTAATTCTTTTTCCATCATTAATATGATTAATTTGAGTTTTAGTTAAATACATCTCATGATTAGGAGTTCTAGATTTATCTATTTGTGATGTTAGTTCTTCTTTATTTCTAAAAGCTGATTTAAGTTTATTTTTCTGACCTTAACTTAAATAAACTTTATTTTTTATCATTTATTGTAGGAGAAATTGTTTATAATATCGTTGTACATCATTGTAAGTCATTTCTCCATTTTTTAATAACATATCTAACAATAAAACTACTTGATTATACAATTTCTTTGATTTACTTCCATTACATATTTATTCTGTTAAATTTGATAATACATCCTTTTTATCTATACCTTCACCAAACCAAAGTTTAGCCTCATTCATGAGATGTAAGACGTGGATATATTTTTTCATCATTTCCATTTTATAATCTGATTCCTTAATTTTTTCTAGATCACTTTCAGCTTTAGAATAGTTATAATTTTTAGTATTAGTTCCTTTCATTCTTTTATATGTATATCGCTTTTCTTTAGCTATTGCTATTATTTCATCAAGATCTTTTTCAGATTTATTTATAAGATCAGAAGGTAATTCTAAATTTTCTTTTTTGATAAACGGTATATCCATAAATATATCACTGTAAAATGTAATTTTTCCTTTTGCTCTATCCATCAATTGTTTAACATCTGATGTGTAATCAAGAGGTGGAAATGAAATATTTTCTACAGCATTTTGAATACTTCTTACAACCTCTTTATTTGATTTTTCATATTTTTCAATTTCTTAAGTGACTGGTTTATGAAAATCCTCTAAGGTTTTTTGAATACCTAATTTTTCTTTTAGTTGATCTTCACTATTCTTTCTTATTTCTTTTTCTAATTTTACTAATTTAATTGAATCTTTTATTTGCTTTATAAACTTGTGTTTTCGTTCTTTTTCTAATTTGTTCATTTATGTAATATTAATTTTTACAGCGAGTAAATTATTTTTACAGCGAGTAAATTATTTTTTACAGCGAGTAATTTTACTGCTATATAAATGATAAAAATTAAAGATTACACTGAACTAGATGAGTTACCTGATCCTAAACAACATCCTTTGTTACCTAAACATCCATTTAGATTGCTTATAACAGGGCCTCCAGGTTCAGGTTAAACAAATTTACTGTTAAATATGATTTATAATTTTTTTTAAATTTTCATGCACGATATATATGTGCAAAAGATTTATACGAACCTAAATATTCTAAATTACAAGAAATATATACATTCTTTGAAGATATAGAAAGAGAAGATATTTTGAAATGTAAGAAGAATAAGAAAACATTATTAGAATTATATGATAAATACAAAAAAGAAGTATTATTTTCTTCAGATGATTTTATTACTGTAGATGATCTAAATCCTTCATTAAAGAATTTAGTTATTTTCGATGATTGTGTAACTGAGAAAGATCAAAAAACCATTCAGGAATTATTTATCAGAGGTAGAAAGAAAAACTCATCTATTATTTATTTATCACAGTGATATTATTCAACACCTATAAATATAAGAAAGAACTGTAATTACTTTATATTTTTCAATCTACAACCAAAAAAATGCAACAGATTATAAGAGAGATAGATGGTAAATTAAGTACTGAAGAATTCAAACAAATATATAATAAAAGTGATCAAAAAGAATACGATTTTTTAATGTTAGATTTAGTGAGTCTAAATATGAGATACAGAAAAAAATTTGATCCTATATAAATGAAATTTAAGAATATTTAGAAAAAAGATTGTATGTTTACAGAAAGAGTAGAAATTTGTATCAAATGATAAGTATTTCATTATCAGTAAGTAAGGTTATTCTAAGAGGAACGAGTTTATCAGCAATAGCCTTTCTACCGCTTGCTTTTTTAAGTTTATCGGTTGGTATAGTAGAAGCTCTTGATCTTGCATTAAAAATAGCAGAAAGGAAAGAAGAATAGAGACATTGTTATAATTTTTATAAAGAACTTATTAATTCGTTTAAAGCTAAGGATATGACAGAAGAAGAAATTTATATGCGTGAAAAGGATTTCATAAAAAGTTTAAAATTTAATCCAGTTGAAAAATATGTAAAACAAATGCAATTGAATGGATATAAATTTATTCATCCCAAATAAATGAAAGGTGGTGATATTGTTGGATGGTTACAAGATAAAATAAATCCTCCAGAAATGCATTTACCAGGTTATCAATATTGTGGTCCATTTACAAAATTAGAAAAAAGATTAAAAAGAGGTGATCCTGGAATAAATAAAGTTGATAAAGCATGTAAAAAACATGATATTGAATATAATAAAACAAAAGATACAAGTATCAAATGATAAGTATTTCATTATCAGTAAGTAAGGGGAACTAAGTGGAACGAGTTTATCAGCAATAGCCTTTCTACCGCTTGCTTTTTTAAGTTTATCGGTTGGTATAGTAGAAGCTCTTGATCTTGCATTAAAAATAGCAGAAAGGAAAGAAGAATATAGACATTGTTATAATTTTTATAAAGAACTCATTAATTCCTTTAAAGCTAAGGATATGACAGAAGAAGAAATTTATTTGCGTGAAAAGGATTTCACAAAAAGTTTAAAATTTAATCCAGTTAAAAAATATGTAAAACAAATGCAATTGAATGGATATAAATTTATTCATCCCAAATAAATGAAAGGTGGTGATATTGTTGGATAGTTACAAGATAAAATAAATCCTCCAGAAATGCATTTACCAGGTTATCAATATTGTGGTCCATTTACAGAATTAGAAAAAAGATTAAAAAGAGGTGATCCTGGAATAAATAAAGTTGATAAAGCATGTAAAAACATGATATTGAATATAATAAAACAAAAGATACAAAAAAGAGACATGTTGCTGATCAAGAAATAATAGATGTTTTAAATGCAATACAAGATCTAACATTTCGAGAAAGATTAGATAGAAGAATTATTAAACCTATTATTAAAGCTAAAAAAACGTTTGGGTTAGGAATTTCTCCTTCTATATATTATGTCAAGTGTGAAATGAAAAAACTGAAACTAAAAATTATTATGAAACTAAAAATAATAAACCAGTTGGTAAAGGTATTTGTACAATTTGTGGAAGTAAAAAGAATACTTTTTTAGGAATTTAAAAGATACATATTATAATCCAGAAACAGGTTATTGTGGTATTCAAGAATTGAAAAAAAAAACAGGGTTACCTAATGTTGAAGAATTTTTAAATGAACAAGATGTATATACTAGATATAAACCTGTCATTCGTAAATTTAAAAGAAGGAGAGTTTATGTTCCAAACAGTAATAATCAATTTGACGCTGATTTGCTATTTATAAAAAAAGTATAGCAAATATAACGATGGAACTAATTATTTATTAACAGTTATAGATGCTTTTAATAAATATGCTTGGGCTTTCCCTATAAAAAGAAAAACATCTGAAGAAGTCGTACAAGGCTTTAAACAAGTTTTTAAAGAAAGAAAGCCAAAATTTATTTTTACAGATGAAGGTACTGTATTTACAGGAAAAGTTACACTAAAATTATTCAAAGATAATAATATACATTGGTTTACGACTTATAATAAAGAAATAAAATCTGCAATAGCTGAGAAATTTAATAGAAGTATAAGAGAAAAAATTATAAAATATATGCATGCTAACAATACTAAAATATATATTGATGTATTACCTAAATTACTTAAAAATTATAACAATTCATATCATAGATCAATAAAAATGACACCCGTTGAGGCTAGTCGAGACGAAAATGTATCTCAAGTTTATAAAAATTTATATACGAAAAAGATCATAAAAAAAACCTAAATTTAAGATAGGGGATAGAGTTAGAATATCAACGATTAAAAAAACGTTCAGGAAATTAGATGATTCTACATTTACTGAAGAGATTTTTATAGTATCTGAAGTATTAAAAACAGATCATATTACTTATCGATTAAAAGATTTAAACAGTAAAGAAATTGAAGGAACTTTTTATAAAAATGAAATGGTAAAATGTAATAAAAAAGATGGTGTATATAAAATTGAAAAAATCATAAAAAAGAAAGAGAATAAATATTTTGTAAAATGGTTAGGATATCCAGATGAATTTAATAGTTGGACATTTGAATGAGTTTAAAATTTTCAAAATCTTTAACTTTTAAATCAATTATGATGTTTTTTACAGGGGGTGATGTATCACCCCCCCCCCCCGATATTTTCTTTACTTCTATTAAAAACATTAATAGTATTTCATGTGATATGGTTATAACTTTATCATAAAAATCCATAATGTTAAACTCTAAATGAGTTCTTTTCTTATCCTTACTTGTATATAAATGAATGTTAACTTTTTCGATGGTGTTGAAATGGTTGAATCAATTGATATTTCAGATAATGAAGTTTCAGATAATGAAGTAGTGCAAAATTTAAAGATGAAATTAATGTATTCAGATGATGAATATTTTTATATTATAGATTATGAGAGTTTAAAACAAAGAAATAAAAGTAGAATTAGTTATTTTAATCGTATAAAAAGGAGGTATACTATTACTCAAGAAGTTGAGGATATGTTTTTAAAATTTTTAGATTTTATGTATTATGAGAAATCAGTTAATTATTAATATTTTATGAAAAAGATTTGTGATATTTTTAAAATTGAAAATAATATTAAGGTTCAAAGACTTTGTTATAAAGTCAAAAAGAAATATGAAAAAATCTGGAATGAATTTCAAAAATGTTTCCTAATAAATGGAGCTAACAAAAAAGTGTATACACTGTTTGACTATGAAATCAATAAATGAGTTTTATATATATCATAGAAATGGAAAAATTTATTTTCAAAGTCATTGTTAATGTTGTGATTCCATATTCAAATATAAAAAAATTAAATGTGAATGCGGTATGTAATATACCTATACACACAAAAAGAGGCATTTAAAAAGTATTTATCACAGTAAGCATCTTCCAGGAAAAAGTATTGTAAAAAATGTTTCCTAATAAATGGAGCTCACCTTAAAGTCAAAGACTATAGGTGAGCTTAGAAAAGTAGTAAAACAATTGAATATTAAACAATCTAAAGGCTGTAAGAAGGATGATTTAATTAGATTATTAATTAAATATATAAAAGAAACTGGAGAATATAAATATGTTTTAGAAGATTTATTAAATTTAGATATATCAAAATACTTGGAAAAAAAGAAGGACATATTTATTAGAAAACCTGAAAAAAGTAATAAAATTAAAAAACTTTTTGATTCTTTTAATTTGAAATTTGAAAATAAGGAATTTAAGCCAAAAGAAGAAAAAAAGGTTAAAACAGAAGTGAATCTTAAAAAATTATTTACAGTTATTAATGAGGATATATTTGGTTTGAAGTCAAAGACTATTGATGAGCTTAGAAAAGTAGTAAAACAATTGAATATTAAACAATCTAAAGGTTGTAAGACGGATGATTTAATTAGATTATTAATTAAATATATAAAATAAACTGGAGTATATAAATATGTTTTAGTAGATTTATTAAATTTAGATATATCAAAATACTTGGAAAAAAAGAAGAAAATATTTATTAGAAAACCTAAAAAACGTAATAAAATTAAAAAAAGTTTTGATTCTTTTAATTTGAAATATGATAATAAGGAATTTAAACCAAAAGAATAAAAAAAGATTATAACAGTAGTGAATCTTAAAAAATTATTTACTCCTGATCTTACAGAACAATTGAAACAATTTATTAATGAACCTAAAAGTAGGTGTAATCTTAGGAATATATTTGATTATTTTGGTTTGAAATATAAAGATGGAGAATTGGTAAAAAAGAAAGAAAAGAAAGTAGATATAAAATTTAATCATGAAGATTTATTTAAACTTGATTATGAAATTGTTCAAATTAGTCAAAAATGTATTAAAAAATATAACACATATAGGTATATTTATAAAATTGTAGAAATCAATGAACTTAAGACCTGTACAATATCATAATCTTATTAGAAAATTAGATTTATTTAGAAAAGCTATTGGTATAGTAGAAGAAAAAGTAGATATTATAGTACACAATCCTGCATTAAGTCAACCTTTTCATCCTAAAATGATGTCAACTAGAGAGGCTTATGATACCTATTTAGATGTTTTAACACATAAAATTGAATACAAAGAATTAGATATTAAAGAATGTACATTCGATTTTCATGTCATAGAATTACCACACGGAGGAAAACATCTAAAAATTCTCAAAGATAATGATATTGTAAACAAAAAGAGTATTTGTCAAATTAAAAATAACGATAATATATGTTTATCTAGATCTATTGTAGTTGCTCTATCTATACAAAATCCTGAACTTTTATGTGAAAAATTGAACTATAAAAACTAACTAAAAATGACATTCTATATATTAAAAAAGGAAGAATATTACAAAAAACGTTAGCTGAAAAATTACATGAAATGTGTAAAATTCCTTTAGATATTTGTAATTTAGAGCATGTTAAAATACTTGAATTCCTAAATATACAAATTACTATATTTTGTAGAGAAAATTTTAATGAAAGAATATACAGTGGTACTTATAAAACTACTTGTATTTACATTTTAAAAAATAGAAATCATTTTGATACCATTACATCTGTTACAGGATTTTTAGGAAAAAACAATTATTGTGATTACTGTAAGGTGAGTTATAAAAGAAGCGATCAGCATAAATGTTTATTAAAATGTGATAGATGTTTTATTAAAGAAAGTAATTGTGAAGGAGATGATATCCAGTGTAATGAATGTTTTCGAAGTTTTAAAGGCGAAAACTGTTTTGAAAATCATGAAAATAAATTAAATAAATTGTCTGTTTGTGAAAGACTATGGAAATGTTTAAAATGTAGGATAAATATCAACAGAGATAAAAGAACACCTGAAGATCATGAATGTGGAGAGAGAGAATGTAAAAATTGTAGTCAATGGGTCTCAAAAGATCATAGGTGTTATATGAAAACAAAAAAAAGCTAAGGGTGGAACCTGTAAAAATATTTGCTCTACTCAAGAATGGTGTAATATATGTCAAAAACATAGATTTCCTGAAAATTATATGTATGGTAGTATGTGTGAAAACAAATGTAATTACAAAAGTAATGACAGATATAGTTGGTGTGATGCATGTAAATATTCAGGATTTACACAAAAATATATGTTTTTTGACGTTGAAACAAATCAAGAGACTGGAAATCATGAAGTCAATTTAATTATAAATCAAGAATTTTAAAGAGAAGAAAACATATTTAAGAATGAAAACGACTATTGTAAGTGGCTATTTGATAAGAAACATGCAGGTTATACCGTATTAGCTCATTATGGGAAAGGTTTTGACTTTCAATTTATATCTAAATACTGTTTTAAAAATAAAATTAAAGTTTTTACAATCTATCAAGGAAATAAACTCATTTATATGAATGCAAACAAATATAATATAAGGTTTATAGATTCTATCAATTGTACATTGATTCCATTAAGAAAATTTCCTAAAACGTTTGGATTAACAGAATTAGCAAAAGGATATTTTCGTCATTTGTTTAACACTACTAAAAATCAAACTTATATAGGAAAATATCCTCAAAAATACTATTATGGATATGATACTATGATTTTAGAAGACAGAGAATTGTTTAATAAATGGTACAAATCTGTAAAAAATGAAATCTTTGATTTTCAAAAAGAAATTATAAAATACTGTAGGTCTGATGTAGATATTTTAAGAAAAGGATGTTTAGAATTGAGAAGATTATTTTTAGAAATAGCTAATATAGATCCTTTTAAATATATCACTTTAGCAGGTGTTTGTATGGCTATATATAGAGATAAATTCATACCTGAGGGTACAATAGCTATAGATGAAGAGATCATCAAACAAGATCAATAGAGTAAAAAATCAATTGCTTGGCTAGATTATTTATCTCAAAAACATAAAAAAATATACAACATGCTTTAAATGGAGGAGAGAAAAAAATAAAATTAGACAGTAAAACTTATAAAGTAGATGGATTTTACAATAATACTGTATATCAATTTCAGTGGCATGGATGTTGGCAATTGTCATTGGCATGGATGTAATTGTTGTTACAGAAAATCTACTTTAAATAAACAAAATCAAATATGTATGACAGATTTATATGAAAAAACAAAAAAGATAAATAATAAGATAAAAGATGCAGGATATGAGTTAATTGAGATATGGGAATGTGATTTTGATAATGATAAAGAAATTAAAAAATATATGAAAAAAGAATGGAAAAGAAATTTTATAGAACCTTTTAATCCTAGAGATGCCTTCTATGGGGATAGATGTGAACCAACTAAATTAAAATATGAAATGAAAAATAAAGAGAAAGGTCGATATATTGATGTAGTATGTTCACTCTATCCAACTGTAAATTATTTTGATTATTATCCAATTGGGCATCCTAAAAAGATCTATAATCCTAAAAAATATGATGAAAATTGGTTTGGGATGATTCAGTGTAAAGTACTTCCTCCTAGAAAATTATATCATCCTGTATTGCCTTATAAAGAAGAAAAATTGATATTTAGTTTGTGTAAATCATGTTCAAAAACATTTAAATGCTACCATTATAAAACAGATACTGAAAAGAAAAATGTAAAAAGTGTTATGAAATAAGAAACAAATTATGTAATCATGCAGATGATGAAAGAAGCTTTATAGGTACTTGTACTACGGATGAAGTCAATTTAGCTATAGAAAAAGGATATAAAATTTTAAATATATATGAAGTTTGGCATTTTGAAAAGAAAACAGATAAACTGTTCAGAGAGTATGTCAAAATGTTTTTAAAAATTAAATTAGAAACAGATGAGAAATTAAAAAAACCAAAAGATTTTAAAAATAAAAAAGATTATGAAACATACATTAATAATTATAAAAAGATTGTCAAAGAAAAATTAGATATTGATTTAGGTGATAGATATTGATTTATATTGATTGATTATATTAGATATTGATTTATAGCCAAAATATGTTTAAATTCATTATGGGGTAAGTTTGGACAAAGAAATAATATGAAACAAACTGAGCTGGTAATAGAGCTGGAAGAAAATTGAAAATTGTTATCTACCAAATTTATTGTAAAATGTGAAGCCTTTCTCATATACAAAATGATGAGAATCTTGGAAATATATTTATTATATAATATATCTATTTTTTCTTTCTGGAGGATTTAAGTGGATTTGTTTTTCTCCCTAAATTAAATAATTTGTAATTAAAAAACTACTTAACATATTTTACTGAAATTTTTTAAATATATTTTATGGGATAATGTGAATATTTTCTAAAAATTTCGAAGCAATTTGTGAATTTCAAATGTGCTTAAAAAATGTTTGAAAAATTAGGTCCCATAGGGTTCAATGTATTTCATTTTTTCAACCCGGGTTCAATAAAAAACTAATTGGGTGATATTATTTATTTATATTCCCATAGGTCTCACAGACCGTCTGAAAACATACTAAAATTTCATTTTGATAAAGTCATTTTTACGGCAGTTATCGTGCTAACGGACAGACAGACAGAATGAACAAAGTCATAAACACTTTTCAACTATGTTGTAAAGTGTTAAAAAGTATTGTGAGTGGAACGTGGAGGGGGGGGGGGGGGATTGCAGGCGCGAGCGCGAGCCTGTCTGAGAAATGGGATCGTACAAACGCACAATCGCACATGGCGGACTTCCAAGAAAATGACAGACTCCCTTCCCTCTTTTAGGAATCGGAATTTCTTTTTAACACTTTACAACATAGTTGAAAAGTGTTTATGACTTTGTTCATTCTGTCAGTCTGTCTGTCTGTCCGTCAGCACGTTAACTGCCGTAAAAATGACTTTATAAAAATGAAATTTTATTATGTTGTTCAGACGGTCTGTGGGACCTATCTGAAAATAAATAAATAATATCACCCAATTAGTTTTTTATTAAACCCGGGTTGAAAAAATGAAATACATTGAACCGTGTGGGACCTAATTTTTCAAACATTTTTAAGCAAATTTAAAATTCACAAATTGCTTCGAAATTTTTAGAAAATATTCACATTATCCCATAAAATATATAAAAACATTTTCAGTAAAATATGTTAGGTAGTTTTTTAATTAAAAATTATTTAATATAGGGAAAAAACAAATTCAATTAAATTCTGACTTTTGGGATATCCTCCAGAAAGAAAAGAGATATATATTATATAATAAATATCTTTCCAAGAGTTTAATCATTTTGTATATGAGAGAGGATTCACATTTAAAAATAAATTTGGTAGATAAAAAATTTTCAAACTTTTTTTTAATTTTACATAACTCTTAATATTATACTTATTTGATGGCATTTTTAATGCACTTTCCTACGTCCTAGAGAGTTAAAATTTGGTACACAACTTAAATTTGTTGAACATTTTATTCAACAAAAATTGGTGGATCTTTAAATATAGATCCTACATTTTTTCGAAATGACCAGCAAATAATCCCCGATCACTTCTATAAATCATTGTTGTAATATTGTTAAAAATTCTGATGTGGGCAGCGCATGTCTTTCCATGCAGACTCATATTCACGTTCTCTTTATGTCAATATTAATTTTAGTTTATCTGCACAAAATAACAGCCATAAGTATTTTAAATGACTTTAAATGTACACGTTAAACTTAAATTTGGTTGCTTTGATAGCTGCACTTATTGTCAAAGGTGGTGTAGCGAAAACGCGAAAAAAATAGAATATCTCAAGAATAACTAGTCCTAGAGTAATGGGGTAAGTCTTAATCTTTTTGTTTTTAAATAATCGCGTATAAAATAGAAATCTAATTGATATAATTGAGCACACGTAGTCTTTTATTTTTATATTTAATGATTTTTGCTGGCCATTTCGCAAAAATAGACCGCTCCTTTTTCCCGAAACGTACCAGAATAACCTACAAATGATTTATATACCAAATTTTGTTAAATTTGGTGTATAAATCACTTGTAGGTTATTGAAATATTATATATTATACACCAAAATTTGTTAAATTTGCTCCATTAGTTTTTAGCTAGAGTGGATAAAGGCAATTTCTGCCGGCCATTTCGCAAAGAAGGCAGATTTTTTTATTACGAATCGTACTATAATCTAATGAACATCAGGATTTCTTACAAAAAACATACCTACTAAATTTTATGAAATTCGGTCCATTAGTTTTTCAATTACAGTGGATGTAATATCCTCACAGACACACTGAAACATGCACAGATATACCCTTACACACACAGACGCCTTCCTAAAAATAGTTGTTTTGTGTTCCAGAAGTCCCAAAACGTGTAGAACTTTCGAACATTCGAGTTCCGATCTTCGGCACGATCCCAATACTTTGAATACGTACACACACACACATATATTATCTATGGATCTGTGTATTATCTGTGTATCTAAATTCCGTGCCTACGGAATTACAATAGTTATGATTTAAAATGATCCCTAAACTTTTATTATTTCTTCAACGAAGTTTAATTTTAACTTATGCAGAATGCAAATATCTGAAGCGTTTGCAAGGTGAGTTACATAAGAATTGCTGAATTTTTTTCACACAAAATTATTTTGCTCTGGAGTCTGAAATACAAGTTATATGAATGAAATATTCACTGATTTTGCATGTAGAATATTTATATTTCGATACAGTTTGAAATATTTAAGTATAATAAATTACTGTAGTACTGTGATAATGTAAAAGAAATCACCACTGAGTATATCACATTTCAGAAATTTTTAAATAAAATTGCATTTCAGTTGGAAAGTGTTTCATAATCAATGCTTATGCATGATTGATCTTTCTTGTTTATCCAATGGCGCGTAAGCGTTTGGAACTGAGTCATCGATGACTGCCGCCTGGGAACTGGGAACAATACCTTCTGTTTCTCCTTCAGTTGTGTTTCTCGTTCATATGCGTTGTGTGGAAGTGGTTATTATCTGTGTTTTCGTGCTCTTTTGTTAATATTAGTTTTGCTGACCATGAGTTTTTAAAACATAATTTAAGATTAACAGTTTTTTCATAATTATGGCAACGGCAACATTTTCGGAATTTTAACAAGGGAAAAAGTGAAGTGCCCCTTTTTTGGCATCCAGATTTGTTGGATGAGAACATTCCACCATCGTATAAAGATGTCATGAAATATTATCTATTTATAAGACAGAAACTGAAAGAAGAGAACGGAAAGAACCCAGCAGTAAGTGCTATTTGTTCAAAGCTAGCGCCTGAAATTATAAACATTTGGATACAGGCTTCAATTCCTACTGTTTCTGAGAGACGTGTCGAACAAATGCTAAGGTCCTTTTATACCAAATACAAAAATCTTCTAAAATCTAAGGGAAACAGAAGCTCTCATTTCGTGAAAAGTGTCCAAAAGTTTACAGAAACGTCGGGAAATCTGTTTGACCTTGCTGTGTGTAAATGTTCTGACTTTTCAAATTGCACCTGTGAGAGGCTTTAAAAAGTTCCTGTAATGGAACAAGGTTTTATGATTGATCAAAGGACTCGGAGGAAAATGTTTATCGGCGGTGTTGATAAGGATGCAACTGAGAAGCTGAGAAGAACACTTTTGAGAAAGCAATTCCGGAGTCGCAGAAAGTCAAATATCAAAACAATGACTCAAGAAACTCAAAACGAATGTTTGCCTATCTCGGAGGATGGTGGTCCTGTTGAAAGTTGTGAGGAGTTGTGTTGAAAGTAGTGGAAACCGAGAATCCTAAAACTTCAACGTCCCAAATGAGAATAAAATTGCCATCTGTAGCATCTATTTGTGACAGAACAGGTGTTTCAGATAGAGCAGCGGCAACGATAGCGAGTGCTGTACTCCAGGATGTAGGAATAATTACAACATCTGATATGAGTAAAGTAATTGACAAGAATAAAAAAAACGAGAGAAGTTTGCTACGAAATCCTACAATAAACTGGGAAATAGAATTATAAAAGTTTTGTATTTCGATGGAAGGAAAGATGTTGCAATGATTCAAGAAAAAAAGGGAAATACATTCTATCGTGCAATAGTCTCAGAAGAGCATATCTCTCTAATTGAAGAAACAGAATCAAGATATTTGGGTCATGTGATTCCCAAATCAAGCACCTCGCTGAACATCAAGAAAAGCATTTTTCGCTTTTTTTCAAGAAAAATATTAAATTATTGCAAGTCTCACAACCATTGGATGCGATGGAACTGTTACTAACACAGGTAATAAAAATGGAATTATTACATTGATGGAAAAAGAAGCTAGGAAACCCCTACAATGGCTTATTTGTCTTTTCCTTGGAAATGAACTGCCTTTGCGACATGTCTATAAATTTTTAGATGGAAAAACTACAGGGTCAGAGAGTTACTCGGGTGACATTGGAAAAACTTTAGATAGCTGTGAAAACAAACAGTTATTGACATTCAACGGATTGAAGGGAATCTGCCAGAAAATTTGCGAGCACTGCAGAACTCAGTAGTGATCAGAAGTATCTTCTTGAAATATGTCTGGCAGTATCGAGTGGTATTTGCACTCCCGATTTAGCTGCTCTGAACCCTGGTAAGCTGTCTCATTCAAGATGGCTCACAACAGCAAACCGCATTCTTCGGTTTTACATCAGCAAGAAAAATCCTTCTTAAAGTCTCAAGACATTGACGACGTATGTAATGAAGGTATATACACCAATATGGTTTCACATTAAATTAAGGGGGCATAGGACCTTTAAACCTTCAAAAAATCGATTTTTCAATTTTATTTTATTCTGAATATTTGAACATTTCTGAACACTGTGCAAAAAACCGCATTCAAAAATTCGCATTATTTCGAAAGTTATGAGCTTTTATGCAACATACACTTTTTAAAAATTTTTCATGTCAGCCATCGCCGCCATTTTTAAAGGGACATCACTGTTTGTTTTTTGTTTGCAGTTTGCTGATGTGTCACGTAAATCTAATACTTTTTCCACCACCATGTCTTAATTATTTATTTAATTATTTCTACAGCAGTAGGAAGGCAACTACTCACCTCTACTGAACTGCTCAGCCCAGTTTGTTTATATTCTAGCGCTGTTAACTTGTTTACAACGTGGAGAATTTCTTCTGAGTTTCGCAATTTCTTTTCATTATATTTTCTTACTTTTTACGATTGATTTTCTGCATTTATGTTGTTTAAGCATAAGAACTTTGAACTAAAATACAGTTAATCTATTTTATAAGTATACATTACAAACTTCTTCACGTTTGCATATTTATTTGTGTAAACTTCAACGTACAAGACTGTTTGGTGCAATTTTTTAATATAAACTTTTTCCTTTTTGCTTTCTAATAATGGATACACCGGCAACTAAATCTCGTTCTGGTAAAAGAACGAAAAGAAGGCGTTTTCAAGGAAATATGTATGTAATTAAAAACAAAAACAATCCGAAAGTGTTCGAACGGCAAAATGTTGATTCTACGCCTAAGCTAAGTGCTTCAAGTAAAAAACTGTTCAGCTCAAAAGATGAACTTTCAGTTGATAAGTCATATATTTCATCTGAAGAACATGAATATAGAATGGTTAATATATCAGTACTTTTCAAGGAGCTTGCAAATGTTTTGTGCTGTAAAATATGTCATGGAACAATAAATATACTTGAAAAATCTTCAATGGGTTTAGCATCCACATTTCTTGTATATTGTGATAGCTGTGATGAACTAAAGTCTGTGAAAAATACAAAAATGCTTGGTGTTAAGAAAAATATTCCTGAAATAACCAGAAGAGCTCTGTTTTCTATGCGATGTATTGGACAGGGTTTATCAGCTTTATCTACTTTTTGTTCTACTATGGGTCTTACAGCGCCTGTTTCTCAGAAATCATATAATAAAATTAATCACAGGATTTTAAATGCCACATCTGTTGTAGCTAAATCTTCAATGAAAACTGCTTTCCAGGACGAAAGAGAATTATCAAATGGATCGAAAGATATTACTGTAAGTGGAGATGGTAGTTGGAAAACTAGGGGGCATTCGTCTCTTGTAGGTGTGTGTACACTAATCGGAGCAGAAAGCGGGAAAGTTATTGAAACCGAAGTAATGTCTTCTTTTTGTAAAGGTTGCAACAGCTATAGAAGTAAGAAAAGTGGCCCTCGGTATGAAAAGTGGAAAAAGAATCATAAAATAGTGTGTTCAAAAAACCATTCGGGTAGTGCCGGAAAAATGGAATGTGATGGAATGTTACGCATATTCAACAGATCAATTGAAGACCATGGTGTTCGGTACAAATTTTATATTGTTGATGGTGATACGAAAACATTTTCACAAATATCGAATAGCAAACCATATGAAAATGAAATAGCGGTTGAAAATTTTGAATGCACAGGTCACATTAAAAAAAGAATGGGAACTCGTTTGAGAAAGCTGAAAACCCTGATGGCTGGAAAGAAGCTATCAGATGGAAAGACAATTGGAGGAAAGGGCCGGCTGACGGAAGCCAATATTCAAAAATTGACTTCCTACTATGGAAATGCAATTCCTGGAAACAAAAATGATTTGTTTAAAATGCGACAAAGCATATGGGCTGTATGGATGCATATGGTATCCTCTGACAGTGACCCACAACACTTTTTTTGTCCTAAGGGACCAAATACTTGGTGTAAGTACAACCATGCAGCATACTCGAACACAGTATCAAACTTCAAGCATAAGAACTCCCTCCCAAAATCTGTCATGGAGTTGGTAAAACCAATATTTAAAGACCTTTCAGACCCAAATCTATTGAAACGCTGTCTTGGAGGGTGAACTCAAAATCCTAATGAGTCTTTAAAAGCCCTCATATGGAAATATTGCCCGAAAAATATAAATACTGGGAGAGAAATTGCACAAATATCAACAAATATTGCCAGTATAACATTCAATGATGGTGGTAACGGTATAATAAAAATTATGAATGCTTTAAATTTGAGTATAAACAGAAATTTACTAAATGTTTTGCATCTGAGTGATAAGAAACGGATACACGAATCAGATTTTCGAGCCTCTAGCAGTACATATGAAGTTCGAAAAGCTCGTAAAAGGCAGAAAACATTTGATTTTCAACGACAACAGGAAGAGGAAGGAATTACTTATGCGTCTGGTGCATTTTGATGCTACATTAGATATAACGCAGGATGTATTATAAACTACAGCCAAACATTAATTAGCCGAACTGCGATAACTCTGAATATATACTGAATATAACTGTGAATATATTTTTAAACTTAAAAGCGGGTTTCTCAGATATGTGATTTTAACTCTTGCGCGCAATATATTTTAAAATATATGTAACCAATCACTTTCAAATTTTTTGCTCTTACTTGTTTCATCTATATACATAATTTATAGATAAGAAATCCTCATAAATAAGTAAAAATTTAGTAAACGTTCTTCATCTGACTAACAAGAAACGACTGCACGAAACGTCTGTTCGAGTTTCCGAAGCAACATATAGAGCTCAAGTAGCCCCTAAAAGGAAGAAAATTTTGATTTTTCTTATATAACAGACATAGGAAGGTGCTAATTATGAACCAAAGGCATTTTAAGGTACAAAATAAGATAATAAGTAACATTGAAGCATTTTTAAATTATAAAGCTGTTTTTCTCAGATATGTGATTTTAACACTTGCGCGCAATATATTTTAAAATATATGTAACCATTCACTTTCAAATTTTCTGCTCTTACTTGTTTCATCTATATACATAATTTATAGATAAAAATTCCTCATAAATAAGTAAAAATTTAGTAAACGTGCTTCATCTGTCTAACAAGAAACTACTGCGCGAAGCGTCTGTTCGAGTTTCCGAAGCAACATATAGAGCTCAAGTAGCCCCTAAAAGGCAGAAAATTTTTGATTTTTCTTACATAACAGACACAGGAAGGTGCTAATTATGAACTAAAGGCATTTTAAGGTACAAAATAAGATAATAAGTAACATTGAAGCATTTTTAAATTATAAAGCTGTTTTTCTCAGATATGTGATTTTAACACTTGCGCGCAATATATTTTAAAATATATGTAACCAATCACTTTCAAATTTTTGCTCTTACTTGTTTCATCTATATACATAATTTATAGATAAAAATTCCTCATAAATAAGTAAAAATTTAGTAAACGTGCTTCATCTGACTAACAAGAAACTACTGCGCGAAACGTCTGTTCGAGTTTCCGAAGCAACCTATAGAGCTCAAGTAGCCCCTAAAAGGCAGAAAATTTTTTATTTTTCTTACATAACAGACATAGGAAGGTGCTAATTATGAACCAAAGGCATTTTAAGGTGTAAAATAAGATAATAAGTAACACTGAATGTATTTTTAAACTTTAAAGCTGTTTTTCTCAGATATGTGATTTTAGCCCTTGCGCACAACATATCTTAAAATATATTTAACCAATCACTTTCAAATTTTTTGGACTTACTTGTTTCATCCATATATATAATTTGTACTTCAAAAATTCACCATAAATAGTAAAAAAAGAATTGTGAAGAGGTTTATTTCATGTTTTTTAACACTGAAAATGAAAATTTCATTTTGTTTAAATTTTAAAAATATTAAATTTATTTCAAAATTTTAAAAAGTGTGTACAAATTAAAGATGTAATAGTTATAAATATATTATTATCAAATTGAAGTCCATAAGTATAATATTATTTGAAATATCCTGCGCGCGGCTGCTACATACACCATTATGTCTGTCAAAATTGTATAAATTTTAAAAAACAATATAAAATGTACATATAATTATATGACTTCAGTAAAATTTGTGTAGTAAGAAAGGTTTTCTATATGTTTAGAGAAAAAAATTTGAACATCTGGGATGCACCTGGTTAAAATTACAAAATTGTAAAGATAGCTCTATTTTCAATGAATTTCGACTGTTTAAAGGTCCTATGCCCCTTAAAGTCTTCTTGTATTGATGGCTCCAGGCATCTATTTTAACTGATACAATTTTCTCGTTACCTTCCAGTAGAACTTCTTAAGTAGTTGATCCTGTTATACAGAGAAATGGATATTTTGCCTCTTCAGAGAATATTCTTCTGGGAATGTTGACAGATGAACGAAAATTTATTCGAGAACTAGCCCTACGAAAAATTCTTAAAGTAAGGAACTTAAGCCTTCTTGTATTGATGGTTCCAGGCATCTATTTTAACTGATACAACTTTCTCGTTACCTTCCAGTAGGACTTCAAAAAGTAGTTGATCCTGTTATACAGAGGAATGGATATTTTGCCTCTTCACAGAATATTCTTCTGGGAATGTTGACAGATGAACGAAAATTTATTCGAGAACTATCCCTAGAAAAATTCTTAAAGTAAGGAACAATAAGGATTCAGACAAGAACAAACTGAGAAAGTTCGCCATCCCGGCTATAAATTTCCAAGCTACTGTTTATGTGGAAATGATTTCATGGCAAAAGTCACACGTAACGGAGCCGCCAATGACGATGGAAATTAAAGACGAAGAACTCAAGCAATTACTTGAAGAGTCATCTACCAACTCTGATCAATGGTCTCTGGTACAGTTCACAAAATTTTCATGCCCTACTCAGGCTGTTGAGAGAAAAGTAATGCTTGTCACGGAAGCAGCAGCAGCGGTTTGTGGCCAAGATGCGAGGGATGGATTTGTCCGGGCAAGGAAAGGATCCCTGTCTCTTTTACCTGTATCTGGTACTAAAAAGGATTTTAAAATTGTATGGATAAGCGTAAGTAAGTGTACATAAGTGTTTTTATAGTAATTTTATTTCCTAAAAATGTATGACTTTCTGATTGTGATTATATTGAAGGATGTATTTTATGAAACTTTCTGATGACAATTTGTTTTCAATTCTAATATATGTATTTACTTATTTCATTACCAAAAATGTATAAATTGCAAAATATTTTGGGGCTTAAAATACTTTCAAAATTGTGTTTTTTCATAATTATGTGCTTTAGTACTGTAATATTTCATCATAGAATATTTAAAACTCCGAGCGGAGAAAATATAACTTCTCCAGTCGAACTTCCTCAGAAGACACTCAAGGTATTTTTTTGTCACGATATAATTTTGGCATTTTAAATAGTACTGCAAAAGATATCTTTTATTCGCTGTCGAGGATTTATAGAACTTCAAATTTTTAAGGAAGAAAAAATTCTTAAAAAAGCATAATTTTTTTAAAACAGCCAAATTTCTGGTCGCCGGGGCACCATGAAGGCATTTTTTTATCGCTTCTAAATTTTGGGATCTTAAATTTGGAAGGAAAAGGCACATTTTACGCACTATCGCTAAGCAAAAAAAATTGACTCCCGGTTTCAGCCCACCCTAATGTGGAGGTCAGCCCACCCTAATGTGCGGCCGTCCATTGTGATGCCTGCCCAGACCATGACTCCACCAAACAGAAAATGATGTTTTTTCGTGATGTTTTCAGGGCGAAAACGCGTTCCACGTTTTCTCCAGATCGTGGTATGACGAGAAACAGTTTGCAGGCTACACTTGGACTCATCACTGAACATGACATTACTCCACTGTTGTCCACTCCACTGCCGATGTTCCAAACTCCACTGTAAACGGGTGCGTTTCTGTGCAGACGTCAGGGGAATGCAAACTGCTGGTCGTCTGACACCAACGTGTCTGAGTCTCCTGTAAACAATTTATCTCCAAACAATGACTCATGTGGCGGCTGTTAGGGCTGAACCCAGTAGTCTGGCAGAACGGTTCCGCTGACGTCGCGCAGTTATTACCAAATATTGGTCTTGCAAAGCGGTTGTTACCTTTGGCCAACCTGGGACTAGTCATCGGGTAACATCTTCAGTGGTTTGGAACTTCTGCCAAAGTCTGGAGATCACACACTGAGGCACATTCAGAATTCGAGACGCCAGTTTATATCTTTGTGACATATTTCGTCTATTTTGATTGTTTACAGCGCTCCGTACCACATTAATTGCGATATTCTTCAACTGGTCATGCCGCTCTAGGCCAACTTGGATGTGTATATCCATAACATACGCATTGAATATTACGGACCTATCTGCAAGGGTGTGTTAGGTTTAAAAACAATTAAAAGCGATGAAACTAAAGGAAACTAAATTAATTCCTAAAAGCAATTTACCATTTAGGAATTATTTATTAGAAAGTTATTTTTAAGTTGTATTAGTCTATTAGAGAAGCCAATCATGATAAAGATTTAAACGAAAGGAAAAATTAAACATTTAGAGAGCTAGTGCCAAAGGGGGATTCATTCATGTGACTGCTAGAGCAAGCATATCATTACAGCATTCAATTATTCAAAACGCTGCGTGGAAATATAATATCAAAAACAATTTATTTATGTTAACGAAAACACTAACTAAATAGGAATGTATATGCAAGTGTGAATCAACGTTACCATTCGATAAGAAACAAACATTAGTATTTTAATAAATTACCTTGATATGTACGAACGTGCAAATTACAAAACTTTGACTCGGATATAAAGAAAAACATCAAACTAGGTGTCTAAATAATAATCGATGTTTTTATAAGCGCAAATTAATGACTTTTACTGATAGAATTGTGCCCTTATTAGTGCAGAACACTTGAAGTGTTCAAACTGGTGTAGCTTTGAAAAACATCTACAGTGCTCTTTGGATGGCATTGGTATTAGTACCTGGCAATTAACACTGGTGACTTGTACATTATCATTAGTTACTCTTCTGTTAGCTGCAAAAAATTTGTGATAATCCTTCTCAACACATTGGAGCAAATACAATTCGATAAGGGCCTACCGAAATATATCCTAGTGACAATCCATTGAAATGTTAAATATACTTATTAAAAACATGTTGTTATTTAGGGGCATTTGATTTGTGATTACCGTGTAAATGGCATTCGGTGATTTCTACTTTCGCTGTAGATTATAGTATCCACATATAAGCAACGATGTCAATAATAAGTGACACCAAACGCTATGAATCACTAAAATGAAAAAAAATAAATTAGCAAAAGTAAGTGATAAACTCAATATGCTGCGACCAAAACCACAAAACAATTGCATGGGGATTACTGTGACAATGATCTTTGATGAATGAATGGCATATAAATTGACGATATTTAGGTAAATCTGGCACGATTTATCTCCGTGCAATGTCAAATTAACACATAAATAAACATTCTCTTCGATGGTCCGATTATTACCGGTGTCTGACATTTGGTATCTGATAGCACTAATATTTATGTCCAATTACCTACATACGCCTATAGTATAACATGTATACTATAGGCGTATGCAGGTATTTAGATATAAATATTAGTGCCATCATGGTATGAATTTTTTTTATATATAACTTGAATAATCATGGCATGAATAACATGGAACACTTTGAATATCATGGTATGAATCAGGGTTTCGTAAGATGTTTCCTAATTCGAAAATTTAAGAAATCATACCATGCGATGAAATGAGTAAGAAGATAAATGCGTAATAGTTTTTAATACAATTTTGAGTGGGATAACAATTATGAAAGGAAATCCTAAATAAGACAGAGTTTAAAGTTTTAAATGGCTTTACGATATTAATAAAATAAGTTAACATAATCTATAACATAAATAGTAATTTATCTTGCTAACATTTGACTTGTGTCTTTAAGAAAAGTTATTTTACTGATTCACACAAAAATCTCGTAGCTATTACTCACAAGCATAATAATTCAAACTGTCTTATTTCATTGTTTTAATTGTCATGTACACATCTTCACATACATCGATATTTACATAGAGGGGATAAAATGACAGCATGGATTTGAATATATGTTCATTTTAGTTTAATTGTATTTAATTATCCAATTTATGTGAAAGTGTGTTTTCAAAATAATAGCATCTATTTTCAATGTAGACTTTATGATATAATTATACTTTTCAGCTAATAATTTATACCTTCAAATCTCTGGTATCCCTCAGGGTTATTGTAGTAGTAGTACCCCAGCTAATTTGTATATTTATAATTATGAACATATATTTACATTTTAATGATAGTTATCTTGAGGATCAGATCTGTGTACTTATAAATACATTGATTTATTTCATAATATTCTAGAATCTATCTATATATAATAATTGTCAAGTAACCGTCTGCCTCTCACGCTTTTTTTAAGCACTTCTCGAATAATTAGAGACTTGCAATTTGGTACACGGCTCGATCGTTCGATAAAAACCCCTGAAAAAATATAGTTTTTCAAAAACGTTCTCTAGAGGGGGTGCTCCACACCAAAACGTTCGGAAAGTGAAATGATAGGAAAACATACTTTGCAATAAAGACTCAAATTTGGTGTGCGGTTAAATCGTTCGAAAGGAAGAAAGTGTGCAAATTCAGATTTCCAATATTTTTTATTTAATAGGGTGCCGCACACCAAAATGTTCGATTTACCGAATAAATGAGAAAAGGCTGCTTTAAAATTTGATAGAGACTTGAAAATTGGTATATGGATCAATCATTTGACGAAAACACCCAAGACGAATATAGTTTTTCAAAAATGTTCGTTTAAGGGGGTGACCAGAGAAAAACATTCGAAAAGTGAATTGATAAAAAACCATGCTTTGGGATGTGATAGAGATATCAAATTTGGTGTAAGGGTAGATAGTTTGGAAGGAAGAAAGCGTAGAGTTTCAGTTTACCAATATTTTCTACTTTAGGGGGTGCCGCACACCAAAATGTTCGATTTTCGGAATAAAGGAAAAACGCCCCATTTAAAACATGATAGAGGCTTGATATTTGGTATATGGGCGAATCATCTGATAGAAATATCAAGAATAGAGTTTTTCAGAAATGTATATGTAAGGGGGTGGGTACTGCACACAAAAACATTCGAAAGGTGAAATGCTAGAAAAGCATGATTCGCGATGAGATACAGACTTCAAATTTGGTGTACGGGTAAGAAGTTGGAAAGGAGAAAGTGTGCAATTTCAGTTTTCCAACATTTGCTATTGTAGGGGGTGCCGCTCAATAAAATGTTCGATTTGCCGAACAAATGAAAAAACGCCTCCTTTTCAATGTGATTGAGGCTTGAAAAGTAGTATAAGGGCTAACAATTTGACAGAAAACCAAAGATGAATACGGTTTGACAAAAAATTTACGAGGTGCTACACAGAAAATCTTTCGTTACCTTACACCTTTCTAGTAGGTCGGACGGTCTGGGTCTCAACAACAACATCAGAAAAACGTTCAAAAGGTAAAGTGATAGAAAAAACATACTTCGCGATAGGATAGATACTTCAAATTTGGCGTACTGGTAGATAGTTTGAAGGGAAGAATGTGTGAAATTCCAGATTTCCAGTATCTGCTAATTTAAGGGCTACACTAATATGTTCGCACACTAATATGCCGCACAATATGCCGCACACTAATATGTTCGATTTTCTGAATAAATGAGGTACGCTCCCTTTTAAATGTGATAGAGGCTTGATAGTTGGTATATGGGCCAATCGTATGATAAAAAACACAAGTCAAAGAGAGTTTTTCAACACCTTTCATTTAATGGAAAAACTTCACAGAAAAACGGTCGAAAGGAGAAATGATAAAATAGCATGCTTCGGGATGAAATATACTTTAATGTGGTGCACAGGTAGATAGTTCGAATGGAAGAAATGCGCAAATTAAGTTTTAAAATATTTTGCACACCAAAATATTCAATTTTCCGAATAAATGTTTAACGCGAATTTTCAAAATTTTACATTATTCAGGGGTTGTTTATTTAGAGACCGTTGATTTTCAACGGGTATTCGGCTAGTATATACTAATTGCCCAGTGTCCGTCTGTCTGTCCGTCTGTCACGCTTTTTTATGCATTTCCGGAATATATAGAGACTTGAAATTTGGCACACGGCTCGATCGTTCGATAAACCTCCTTGGACTAATCGAATTTTTAGAAAACGTTCTCTAGAGGGGGTGTTCCATACCAAAACGTTCGAAAAGTGAAATGATTAGAATGCATACTTTGCCATACGATAAAGACTTCGGATTCGGTGTATGGGTAAATCGCTCGAAAGGAAGAAAGTGTGCAATTTCAAATATCCAATATTTTCTACTTAAGGGGCAAAACGTTTCGATTTACCGAATAAATGAGAAACGGCTCCTTTAAGATTTGATGGAGGCTTGAAATTAGGTATATGGACTAGTCATTTGATTAAAACATCCAAGGCGAATATAGTTTTTCAAAAACGTTCGTTTAAGGGGTGCTCCAGAAAAAAAAACGTCCGAAAGGTGAATTGTTCAGAAAACATGCTTGGGGATGAGATAGAGACTTGGAATTTGGTGTACGGGTAGATAGTTTGAGAGGAAGAAAGTGTACAACTTCAGTTTTCCAATATTTTCTACTTTAGGGGGTGTCGCACAAAAAATGTTCGATTTTCATATTGAAGTAGAAACACCCCTTTAAGAATGTGATAAAGGCTTGATATTTGGTATATGGGCGAATCATTTGATAGGTAACCCAAGAAGAATGGAGCTTTTTTAAAAATAAATATTGAAGAAGGTGGGTACTCCACAGAAAAACATCCGAAAGGTGAAATGACAGAAAAGTCACGCTTCGCTGAGTTAGAGACATCAAATTGGGTATACGAGTAGACAGTTAGCAATTAAGAAAGTGTGCAATTTCAGTTTTCCAACCTTTGCTATTTTAGGGGTGCCGTACACTATAATTTTCGATTTGACGAACAAATGAAAAACGCTCCCTTTACAATATGATAGAGTCGTGTAATTTAGTATATGGACTAATCATTTGATAAAAAACCTGAAATTATTACGGTTTTTCAAAAATGATCATTTAAGGGGGTGCAACACACAAAAACGTTCGAAAGATAAAGTGATAGAAAAACATGCTTCACGATAGGAGAGAGACATCACATTTGGTGTACTGGTAGATAGTTTAAAAGGAAGAAAGTGTGAAATTTCAGATTTCCAATATGTGCTACTTTAGGGTGTGCCGCACACCAATATGTACGATTTTCGGAATAAATGAGACACGCTTCCTTTTAAATGTGATAGAGGTTTGATATTTGGTATATGGGCCAATCATGTGATAAAAACTCAAGACGAACAGAGTTTTTCAAAAATGTTCATTTATGGGTGTGCTCCACACAAAAACGTTCGAAAGGGGAGATGATAAAATAGTATGCTTCGGGATGAGATACAGACTTCAATTTAGTGTACTGGTAGATAGTTCGACAGGAAGAAGTGCGCAATTTAAGGTTTCCGATATTTTCTATAATCGAGAATTATTAAAAAATTACAATATTCAGGGCTTGCTTATTGGGAGACCGTTTATTTCTAACGGGTATTCGGTTAGTTACTATTTAAAGAATCAATACTATGTATTAATATCCACGTTTTGGACTTAAATCTAAATATAAACCCATATAACATTATTATCAGTAGTATATATATTTAGAAATATATCATTTTTGTTAAAGTAAAAATAGATTACTAATATTTAGTTCATATAATTTTATTCAAAAGTATTCAAGTTGGTTTTAGAATACATGGATTTTCCAATAAATCACAATATATACATAAAGAACCTTAAAAATCAAAGCAAAGTATATTATTACCCAGTACATTTTGGTAGTAGTATTGTAAAAACATTAAGGAAACGCAAAGTATTAGAAAAATATTCGGCGTTTCATAATATTGGATTTTCAAACCTTTGAATTTACACCGTAATGTACAACAAATTAGTCATCATAGTGATTATTGAGTCATGTTTAAAAGAGTAATCAGTAATCATCAGAATAGTATATCATATAATTTTTCAATAGGATAATTACTATTTTCAATAATATTTACTCATTTGCAGTAAATTATATATATTCAAATGTTGACTCATGAAAATTCGCTAATGTATAACAATTCCAGTTATAATTGTTCCAGTGTATAAAAATAATATAGGTAGAATTGCCATATTGGAATGTGACATATTGCATATTTCATATAATTGTAAATTTCATCAATTCTATATTGTACAGAACATATATTATTCAAAACATATATAT